>WNNG01000199.1:0-102172 GCA_018208015.1 Medicago ruthenica
TTTCCTCTAACTTCCAAGTTAGATGCCACTTCTTGGGGTGTCAAGGTATAAGGATTCGGCGATGGCTTCTAATGTGGGATCCTTTCCCGGACCGAGATAGAGTTCATGATCCTTCATGCTACAACCCAAAATCTTCTCAAATTCTTCCAAAGTCGGCGCTAGTTGGAAGTCTTGAAATGTGAAGCACCGTAGAGGTGGGTCGAAGAATTGCGCCAAAGTGGTTAAGGCCGTTGAATCTATTCTCACGGGTAGGAGATCAAGGATTAGCCCATAGCTTGCCTCGAAAATATTCTTGTTGACAGAGGAGAGCTTCTTGCTTAGAGCTAATAAACTTTCCACCCTAGGAGCCTTAATCTTGAAGGCGAGCGTATTTTTGTTCCCGGAATCCATATTTCTTTTTGCTAATATTTGGTTGTTCTTTTTTTAAATTCCTATAAAGCAAAATGATGCGAAAATTACTTTCATGAATGCAAATGATATGCAAGGGTATGGTTTATGAAGGTTCGGAACTTCCCCCCATCCTCACATGTAGGCTCTAAATTGTGAAATTTCCTAAGAAGAGGTCCTTAGAGTCATAGATCTCACATGGAATTAGGGTTGTCTATGGACATACGTCGACATGACTTCAATTAATTCCACGTGAAAATCTCCTCTAAGCGGGGTTGGACATCCTACCTCACGGACATACGTCAACGCGGGCTTCCGCACACAACCTCCTTCTAACTTAGTTTTTTTCTCAAGCTCGGGTAGAGAGCCTCACACGTCCGGCATTAACCCGAACAATGTGGAGTAACATCACTCAAGTAACCCCCGCATTTGATATATATGACATGAATATAAAGCAAAATAAAGCAAATATAAACATAAAGCATAGATATGACATGGATGAATAAAATAAAAGCATGGCGCGCAAATAAAATAAAAACAATTGGCTAAAAAAAGCCAAGTAGGTTAGGCTTGACTAGCTAGTGGGAAAACAATTCCCCAGTGAAATCGCCAGCTGTGGCGGACCTCGTTTAAAAAATGCGCAATCCCCCGAGGACGTCCTCGAACGCTCGGAGGGCCTTTGTGAAGTCGCCACCAAAGTTTTTGTGTAAAGGGAACGTTGATAAACCCTTAAGTTTTTTATTTTTGAAAGGGAAACGATAATAAAACCCTTTGACGATGAGGAAAAGGACTGGTCATCGCAACCATTGTCGGGTTCGGGAGTCGGTTACGCAAGGGGAAGGTATTAGCACCCCTCATGTCCGTTGTACTCAACGGGAACCTTCTATTTGGCTAAAGCTTAAATTGTTTTTAAATGTTTTGTGCGCATGCTTATCTATGTCAAAAGAAAATATACTAAAGAGGGGGGAAAGAGATGAAAACAAACGAAAGGAAAAAAAGTTTTTTATTATTGCGCTTGACAAGATGTCGATCTTGCTCCTACGTATCTCCCGGTATTCGGAGAATTCAAAGCGTACGTAGTTCTTTGGTAGAAAAAACGTACATGTGTTGGTTAATTTTAAATGGACGATGTTTTAACCGAATTCTTGCGATTAAACGTAGCTTGTATGCTCGCGCATGGGAGGCTTATTAAGCGTCTTGCTTGTATGCTCGCGCATGGGGAGACTTATTAAGCGTTTGTTTACGAATCGCGTTAGAATGTTAAAAGGTACGTCCGTTGGGTAAAAAGGGGTCGATTTGGTCGCTATGGGACCAAAATGGGTGCAATGGACTCAAACGAGTCAATCATTGACCGAGGGGACTCCAACGAGTCGAGGGATCGAATCTAATGGCCACGGGGGACCAAAAGGCTCGGATTGACCACAAGGGGCCAAGATTTGGTTTGGTATGGTCGGATACGTTGAAAATGGAATGACGATTGTCCGAACGACGAGACATACGTCACGCATTCGTTCAATCGGGGCAATGGAGAGACATACGTCACACCATCCCTTTTTCATTCAAGTTTTTTGGTAGAATTTCTTAGAAATCCCAAGGTATATCAAAACATTTGGTTTGAAAACCCAAAATGGAAAGATTTTAGCAAATTGTTAGAAAACGCACAAGTTCGGCTCATTTTGCGAATTGTTTTGAAAAGCGAACAAATTCGGCGTATGTTCACGCTTGGGTTTTGAAAATCAAGAACAATATTTATTGCTCAAGTTTGGATTTGAAATGATGAACATAGCTTATTTGTTCAAGTTGTTTTGAAAGTTTGGGGATATGACTTGTTTTACAAGTTATCCAAAAAATGTTACCCGAACTTGCGAATTTTCCAATATTATGCAAAATCCTTGACATGGTTTGGATAAAATGAGTTTTAAACCTCTTAGGTTCTGAGCTCTTGGGCTAGAACCTCAAAAATTGGCCATTTGGGCACCTAAACTCAGATTCTGAGTTCTGTCATGGTCGCTCTGCGACCATGACTTCGCACTGCGAACAATGCGAATTTTTGGGTTCAGAAGCTGTTTCTGAACTTTTGTTCAGAAACAACTTCTGAACACACTCAGGACCTTTTAGGTGAGTGAAAAGCTTTGAGTGTTTGCAATGAAAAGGCTTGGACAAACCAGTTTTGATGTTTTGAAAACCTTGGGATTTCTTTTGAAATTCAAAGGGGGTTTTTAGAACAAAAAGGTTTTGGACCAAAATTAGGATGCAAACACAATTGTAAATGCAAGATCAGTACTTAGAATACTTACAGAGATCCTTAGCAAAGCTCCAGCTGCAGTGGATTTGAATTGGTTGAAGGTTCCTGCAAAGGTTTTGAATGTTGGTGATGAGCAATGAACTTTGTGAGGCTTTGTATTGGAATTGGGTTTTGCTAGTGCTTTGCTGGTTTTCTGGTTGTTTGTAAGTGTTTCAAGTGTTTATGAGTAGTGTTTCCTTGTTAGAATAATGTTGTCTTTCCTCTTGCCTTGCATCTCTATTTATAGGCCAAAACCAAATCAATTTCATCATTAGAAATCCCAAAAATCCAGCTGATTTGTGGGCTAGGATCAGGCTAAATCTCTTTGCATTTAATGCTAATGGATAGAGGTAACCTTGCCTTGTGCCAAGGGTCAAGACTCAGCCTGATTTCAGCCACAAATTCAAAGGTTTTTGGATAGAAATGATGATGAAATAGGGCTGGATTGCAATTGGCCAAGCTTGGGGATCAATCCTTGCAATCTCAATGGTTGATCAATAAAAACGTGCACTGTGATATGCAGAGATTGGGGGATGCAAAAGGCTACATATGGCTGGTGTGAGAGGGTGAAAAGTTGTTGCAAAACAGGGTAGGCACTCATGACTTTTTCAAGTGAAAAATCCAGCTGGTTTGACTGGTTTTGGGGGGAGCAAGCAGGAAGAAAGACTTCAAGCAGGTGGCTGGCAACCTTGGGGTGGTTAACAGGTCACTTGGGAGGGACAAGAGCTGCCCAAGGGCAAGCCCACTTGCTTGTCACATGCTAGGTTGGAAGAAAAAGCTTCCAACCTTGGCATTAATGGCAAGTCTCTCATTTCTGGTTTTTCTTGGCCCAATTAGCCATGAATGCTGATTAAAATAAATATGCAAATGATGTGCAACAAATTCTGGAATTAAATCAAAGAAACCAAAAATCTGCAGAAAAATCGCAGACTTCGCAGTGCGAAGTCATCATTTTTGAAATGTTGACTTTTCTGTTGACTTTTGTTGACTTTAACTTTTTCTCCCTCTTTGATTTTTTTGATTTTTTGTTTTAAAAGGCTTAGGACAAAATTGGGGTACTACAGTCTGGATTCACCGAAATCTGATTATAACCCAAATATCTGTCAAGGAAACAATAAAAAGCTTGTCCTGACAGTGTCTCTAGCATTTGATCCATGAATGGTAGAGGAAAATGATCCTTCCTTGTTGCTTTGTTGAGCCTCCGGAAATCTATACACATCCTCCAACCGGTGACGGTTCTTGTCGGTATGAGCTCATTCTTCTCATTTGTGATTACCGTCATACCTCTCTTCTTAGGGACAACTTGAACCGGACTAACCCAAGTGCTATCCGAGATCGGATATATCATGCCGGCTTCAAGTAGTTTAACCACTTCTTTCCGGACTACTTCCTTCATGTTTGGGTTTAGCCGTCGTTGAGGTTGTGCTACCGGCTTATAATCTTCCTCCATCATGATCTTATGCATACAATAGGATGGACTTATCCCTTTTAAGTCGGATAATGTCCAGCCTATTGCTTCCTTGTTGGACTTCAAAACTTCAACCAATTTTGTTTCTTCATTGTTTGACAAGGAGCTACTAATAATGACCGGTTTGTTACCCTCTTGATCAAGAAATACATACTTCAAATGTGAGGGTAAGATCTTCATCTCCGGCTTCATTTCTTCAACTTTTGCTTCATTCGTCAATTCCTCAATTTTAGCTTTGTGAGGAGGAATTTCCTTCAACGAATCCAGCTCCTTCAAACACTCTTCTATCTCCTTCTCATCTTCTTCTCCTATGATACTAAGTGCATTTGTCAAGACTCTTTCAAGATGTGTCATATGATGCAGCTGGTCCCTCGTATCAACAATCAATTCTTCAGTTGCATCCATCTTGAAGCAGGCACCTTTATCACTAGGATACTTCATCGCTTCATTGATGTTGAAATTGACTTCTTCATCGTCCACACGGACTTTCATTAGGCCTCCGTCAAGATCAATCATCATCCTTGCCGTTTGCATGAACGTTCTCCCAAGAATTAGTGGCACATCGTCATCTTCAGGTATGTCCATCACTACAAAGTCGATGGGAAATAAGAACTTGTCGATTTTCACCAACACGTCTTCAGCTATCCCCAACGAACGGGTGACGGATTTGTCGGCCAATTGCAATGTCAAGTTAGTTCTTTTCACAACCAAATCACCAATCCTTTTGACAACGGAAAGTGGGATTAGGTTGATACTTGAACCTAAATCAATGAGTGCTTTGCCGACATTAACATTGCCAATAGAAACCGGGAGTGTAACTTTACCCGGATCTCTCTCCTTCCTTGGCAATGTTCTCTGGATGATTGCACTACAATTAGCATCTAGCTGAATTGTTTCTTCTTCATTATACCTCCTCTTCTTGGAAAGAATCTCTTTCATAAACTTGGCATAAGTTGGCATTTGCTCTAAGGCTTCCGAGAATGGAATGTTGATTTGTAAACGTTTGAATATATCAAGGAACCTTGCAAACTGCCTTTCTTTCTCCTTTCTGGCTGGAGTAGTTGGATATGGTAGATGTGGTGTTGGCGCATTCTTCATTACTTCTTGATTCTTGCCCTTCTCCTTCACCACATCTTTCTTCATCACTATGTTTTCATTTTCAACTACTTCCTTATTTTTTTCGACTTCATCCTCATTATTATCTCCTCCTGTTTCCTCCTCATTTCCTTCATCATGATCTTCCTCCTCATTTTCAACAACTCTCCTCTCAACCTCAAGGTTGTCTCCTATACCTCTTCCAACTACCTTCCCACTTCGAGTAGCAATCGCCTTGCAATTATCATTGTCTTTTGATGCAAGGTCTTCTTCATCAAAATGACTTAATTGTCATTTTGATGATGATGCATGGTCTTTGGGGTTGGTTTGTGTGTTGGCGGTAAAGGTTCCGCCTTGCTGGGTTGCTTGAGCAAGCTGTTGTGCCAACTGGCCCACTTGTGTTTCCAGGTTTTTGATGGAGGCATCAGTATTCTTTTGGTTCGCCATTGACATTTGCATGAATTGGTTAAGAGTCTCGTCGGTGTTTTGTTGTCGGTTTTGTTGCGGAGGTTGGTATTGATTGAACTGTTGGTAAGGTTGTCGGTTTTGTGGTCCAGCTTCTTGCCTCCAACCTTGGCCATAGTTTGGATTGTTCCCTCTTGGGAAGTTGTTAGTATGACCTTGGTATTGGTTTTGAAACTGTTGTGGCCTTTGTTGATTTCCAACATAACTTACCTCTTCGGTGGGTGGTGGACAAAATCCGGTGGGGTGATCGCCCGAACAAAGTTCGCATGATGCGACTTGATGGTGTCTTCTTTGTTCGTTTTGAATATCCTTCATTTGTTGTGGAAGGTTGGCCATCTTTCTAGTCAATTCTTCCACTTGTTGTGTTAGCAATTTGTTTTGAGCAAGGATTGCGTCATTTGTCCCCAAGTCCAATATTCTCGCTTTCCTTTGGCCTTGGTTTCTATTATGGTGAGTCTGGTGGTCATTTAATGCCATTCTTTCAATGATAGCAACAGCATCTTTGGCACTCTTGGCCATTAAAGACCCACCAGCAGCAGCATCAAGTAGTAGCTTTGACTGTTGTTGCATCCCATTCCGGAAAAGATGAATTTGTGTTAAATCATCAAATCCAGGTTAGGGCATCTTCTAAGCATCGACTTGAAACGCTCCCATGCTTCACATAAAGTCTCACTTGTGCCTTGAGAGAATACAGCGATAGTTGTCTTAGCCTCCATGAAACGATTCTGAGGAAAGAATCTCTCAAGGAATTTCTCCTCAAGAGTGTTCCAATTTGTCATCACTGTTGGCGGCTGATCCAAATACCACTCCTTGGCCTTCCCAATCAAAGAATGAGGAAACATCCTCATAAATATTGCCTCCTCATTGTTCTCCGTCTCTCCTAGTGTACCGGCGATCTCATAAAATTTTGTGAGATGTTGGAACGGATCCTCATGGTCTAACCCCGAGAAAGGATTAGCATATAGTATTTGAAGGATCCCGGTCTTCATCTCAGTTTGCTTTGTGGTCCGTGGCGTCTTTCCCAATTGGGCCAAGCGGCGTGGGCTATTGTGACAAGGTATCCCACCTCCGCCTGAACCTCCAGATCCGTCTCCTGCAGCAGCCATTGGTATCTCTTGACTTGGAATTGATGAAGGACTTGAAACAGAAGTTTCCTCTTGTTGCTTTTTCTTTGCCTGCTGCATCTTCTTCCGATTCTTGCTGTTATTCCTTCGAGCTGTCCTCTCTATTTCAGAATCAAAAAGCAGTTGGTCGTCTGATATCTGACCTCGCATATACGGTTTCAACAATCTGACCAAAAAGAATTAGCAAACAAGATGGATAAAGAATTATAGTTATATACATAAAAGAATTTTGTGCAAAATTGCTTAAGACAATAATTAACGCTGCAATGATTATAATATCAAAGCGTTAATCCCCGGCAACGGCGCCATTTTGTTAAATGTACAAAAGTAAGTATAATTTTTATATCGTTCCACAGGGATTATTGCGATATCATAAACCGTTCAACGTCGATTATCATTTTAAGTTAGGGTTTCAAATGTTTTTTCATTACTAACGCTACTCGACTTTAAAAATATAAATAAATGCTACGAGTAATAGGGCATAAAAGTGTTGGTATCAAAGTCGTAAATCAAGCATCGATAATGGTCTAATGATCATGATAAAAAGGATTCTAGTTTTAACCTCGTTTTAACGATATTATCACACATCACTTGACAACCTTATTCGTGTCCAAATAAAGTTGTGAGATCGATTGTATCGTTTAATGGACGATTTCCCAATCTATTAAACGATCCAAAAGCATTAAGTAATGATGTATTAAGTGATTATCAAAACATAGTTCTATGTCTAAAACACTTGTTTTAATAGAAAGGAATTCTAAACTTAGATTTAAATGTATTTGTCAATAGCACTAAACCATAAATAAGATTGAATATCAAGAATAACTTTCAATATATTATAAAATACTAGAATCAAATATTTACATGATCAAATAGACTATATCTAGCTAGATTTATTACCTCTAATCCCAACAAAGGATGTTTAGTTGATCATTCTCATGTCAACTGTACAAAAGTAGGAGTAAAGATGAAGATCAATGATGGTTTTGATTTCTCAAAAACCCTTGAATGATCCAAACTTTGATTCCTTGTTTGTCCCTTGAAGTGCCCTTCTTTTAGCCCTATTCTCTGGTAATAATCTCTAGAATTTCGTTCAAAATGAAAGCAATACAATAGTAAGATTGTAACCTAAAAGCTTTAAAAAGCTTTAAATACTAAGACTGATAAATACAATTTCGCTTAGCGATGCGTAACGTCGCTCAGCGAACTTCCAAAACTGCCCAATGGAATTCTGCCACGTCATCTTCAGCATTAAACCGCCTTGATGATTTCGCTGGGCGATCAGGATTTCGCTGGGCGAAATAAAACTTCCCCTGTTCCAGAAAATCCCTGCCTCACTTCGCCAACCTTTCGCCATAGGATCGCTAGGCGATAATTCTCTGCCTGACTTCGCTAAGCATTCGCTAAGCTATCGCTAGGCGATAATTCTCTGCCTGACTTCGTTAAGCTGTCGCCCTAGGATCGCTGGGCGATTGTCTTCATGCTTCTCTTCAATATTTCTTGATATTTTCAGGTCCTGGCTTGCTTTTTCCTACACAAATGGGGAAGAATAAGATATACAAAGAATAATTGGCATTTATTCATAAATTCCAAGCTTTTCCTAAGGTAACTTGCACAACAAGTAACTAAAAAGCTTTGTAAAAGACATGGATTTAATCATATTTTGCCACTTATCAGCAACCGGGGAATGGAAGGACATACGTCGGACCATTCCTTTTTCATTCAAGTTTATTGTCGAAAATTGATATATAAACTACAATTGAAAGTATTAACACTTGTTATATTTTTCTCTTAATCAAATAAAATGAGTTTCAGCCCCTTCAAAGATAGTTTAACCCAGATTCTGAACCTTCAGACGCAGAAACTTCGGACTCAGAACCTCAGACTCTGGATCCCAGACTCTGAATCTCAGACTCTGAACCTTCAGACTCTGAACCTCAGAAGCTGAGTTCTACTACGGTCGCAGAGCGACCAGGACTTTGCTCTGCGAAACCTTCAGAAGCTGACTTCAGACTCACTGTTTAGACTCTGCCTTCAGACTCACTGTTCAGACTCTGACTTCAGACTCGCTGTTCAGACTCTGACTTCAGACTCGCTGTTCAGACTCTGACTTCAGAAGCACTGTTCAGACTCTGACTTCAGAAGCACTGTTCAGACTCTGACTTCAGAAGCTGACCTTCAGAAGCTGACTTCAGAAGCTCACATCAGAAGCTCAGTTCTGACTCTGGCTTCAGAACCTCTGGAGTAAAACGTTAAAAACAATAAAAAGGAAAAAAAAAACATTTCTGTTTTGGTGACTGTTATAAACTTTGTGATTTTTTTGGGTTTTTATATGATCTTTTTAGTGCAAAAATGAGTTAAAATGACTAAAAATGCAGAAAAATATGCAGGAACAGTAGAACACAGTTTCTGAAACAGCAGCAGAAAAATAAGGTTTCTGTGAACAGCAGCAGAAAAATATGATTTTTTTGGATTTTTGTATGGTTTTTTCTCACTCAGTACTGAACGAAATACGAAAATAAGAACATCACTGTAAAGCTTGCCATGTGTACTACATCCTAGTGGTCTTAGATCTACCAAAAGATGTCCTAGAACTAACTACATTTTGGCCTTAAGTCATGCTCATGAACTTATGGTGAAAAATGCATTATTTATGAAAAAACTACAAACACTTAAACAAATGCGAACTGAAGTAAAAAGGTCAAAGATACTCACAAACTCCTAGCAAAGCTTCAGATGCACGAAAAATGTGAGGGTTTTTTTTGAGTGGTTGTGGTTTTGGTTGGAGGTAGAGGTGAAGAAAATGAATAGTAGCAAAAGGAGTATTTTGCTACTAATCTCCTCTCTTTGTGTGATGTTTTTGTGGTGTTTTTGTGTGATGTGATGATTCTGTTTTGTTGTGGTGGTTTTGTGATGATGGCTTAGATAATTTTTGATTTGTTGTGGTGGTTTGTTGGTGGTTTGTAAAGAAAAAATGACAGAGTTTTTTTGTGGAGGTTTTGTTATATGATTTTGCTGTTTCTGTGATTTTTTATTCTGCTGAAATCCTCCTCCTCTCCTCTGATTTTCGTCCTTGTTATATAGGCATTTTTGAAGTTCTTCTTGGGACCATGGAATATAATTGAATGCTGGATTTTTGTGTATGTTTGTCAAAAGTTTTGGTTAATAATGATTAAAGAGGGAAGGAAGTGACCTTGCCTCTGATTTTGGTGAAGATTTGGGTCTGTTTTTTGGGCAAATGATGGTGAAAGAAACAGGGAAACAGTGGTACTGCTTTTGCAGTGAACAACATTTTTGACTTTGTTATTTTGGTGAACACTTGGGTCTGATCTGGACAAAGGATGATGAAGGAAATGCAGGAAATGGGGCGATGCCTCTACAACATTTTTGACTTTTTATTCCTTTTTTTTTGCTTTATTATATATTTTTTTTTTTTGCAGTTTTTGTTGGGAAATGTTGAGTGTTTTGAAGTTGGCTGCATGTTTTGGCAAATCCAATGTGGTGAATAGAAGCATCTCTATGTTTATAACAAGTCTTCAGTTGCAAGAAAATTCATTTGAAGCTGTTCAGAAGCTGTTTGGACCTTCAGACGCTGAAATCCACCTTCAGACGCTGAAATCCTTCGGACTCTGAAATAGTGAGTCTGAAGCATCAGATGCACTATTGAAGTGTTGACTTTTGTTGACTTCTTCAGAAGCTGGTTATTTTCAAGTTATTTTTGCGCGAATCTTGGCGAGATTTAACAAGCATTTATCCACGCATATGTCTTCTAGAATGCTGGTTGATTTGGTGAAGATTTCATGAAGATTGGCTCGTGTTTTATGAATATTTGTATTTTTCTGAATGAATCTTGGCAAGATACTTTCCTGTCTTATTTGTTTCCTTATTGGATCATTCATATTTCAGAATCAGATCTTTTCAGAAGATTGGAGTCATAATTAAGTTGCTTGCTGAAGGTTATAAAAGGAGTGCTTATGCCATTGTTCAAGATAGACGTAGAATTGAAGAAAATCAGAGAGTTTTAAGTCTTAGAGTTTTTAAGCTTTTAGCTTTATTTGTGCACCACTCTATTGAGTTGGTTTAGGTGTGTTATTGAGTTGTATTCATTCTAAGCCTGTAGGTACAAATGAAGGTCTGTTATTGAAGTTTTGTTCAGAACTGGTTTTAGTTCAGGTTTGTTTAAGTGACTGGGTTTAGTTACTTGAATAGGAAGTTAGAAGTTTTCTAATACTCAATGTGTTGGGTAGAATTCAGACTAGGAGGAGGTTAATTGCTTAGGCTGGGAACTGGGTGTTCAGTGTCTTGAGTCATAAGGATTAATTCCTATAGTGGAATTCCTTCCTGGATTGGTATCCCCCAGAGTAGGAGGTGTTTACTCTGAACTGGGTTAACAAACCTTGTGCCTTTTATCTTTCCTGCACTTTTATTTTCTTGCTTTTGCATTGTGTTTGTGTGTGCTCTATTTTAGCAAGCTATTGTGCCCTGCATTGTGTTTTTAATTTGTCCAGTCAGAATTTCAATTGGCATCAGAGCAGGCACCCTGCCTGTGTTTTGAGTGAGATCCAGAGTAGTGTTTTCTGGCAAGCATGGATAGAGAAGGAGGTTATGTCAATAGACCACCCCTACTAGATGGCACAAACTATGAATATTGGAAGTCTAGGATGTGTGCCGTCTTAAAATCTATTGACAGCAGGACTTGGAAAGCTGTGATCAAAGGCTGGGATCATCCTGTGGTTTTGGACTAAGATGGGAACAAAACTGAGGTTCTGAAGCCTGAAGAAGAATGGACCAAAGCTGAAGATGATTTGTCACTTGGAAATTCAAAAGCTTTGAATGCAATTTTCAATGGTGTGGACCAGAATATGTTCAGACTCATCAACCAATGTACGGTAGAAAAGGAGGCCTGGGAAATTTTAAAGACAACTCATGAAGGAACCTCTAAAGTTAAGATGTCCAGACTCCAGTTGCTGACCACTAAGTTTGAGAACCTGAAGATGAAGGAGGATGAATGCATACAAGATTTCTACATGAATGTGCTGGACATGGCTAATTCCTTTGATTCTCTTAGGGAAAAGATGTCTGATGAAAAGATAGTAAGAAAAATCCTCAGGTCCCTACCCAAAAGATTTGATATGAAGGTTACAGCCATAGAAGAAGCTCATGACATCACCACCATGAAGGTCAAGGAGCTGATTGGGTCTTTGCTGAATTTTGAGACTGCATTTTGTAAACAGCCTGAGAAGAAAGGTAAGGGAGTAGCTTTTGCAGTCAATTCTCATGCTGATGATCAACAAGAGTCTGATGAGGATGATGGTGATTTATCAGAAGCTCTAGTGTTGCTGGGAAAACAATTTGAAATTCTGGCCAGGCAATAAGAGACTAACAGGTTCTGAACCAAACAGGTTCTGAACAAATAGCAGGGCACAACAACTTGCTAAAACAGAGCACACACAAACACAATGCAAAGCAAGAAAATAAAGTGCAGGAAAGCTAAAGGCACACAAGGTTTGTTAACCCAGTTCGGAGTAAACACCTCCTACTCTGGGGGATACCAATCCAGGAAGGAAATCCACTATTGGATTTAATCCTCAAGACTCAGACACTGACTCCCAGTTCCCATCCCAAGCAATTAACCTCCACCTAGTCAGACTTCTACCCAACTCTGAGTATTAGAATCCTCTAACTTCCTATTCAAGCAACTAAACCCAGCTACTTGAACAACCCTTTACAATACCCTGTTTTTGAATAAAACTTCAAAGACACAACTTCATTCGTACCTAGAGGCTTAGAATGAATTACAACTCAATCAAACACCTAAACCAACTCTAACATAGTGGTGCACAATAAAAACTCTAAGTTTTAAAACAAAGACTCAATTCTCTTGAATAAAACTCTAAAAATCGTAAGTTGAATAGCAGCAGCACTCCTCCTTATATAGCCTTCAATCTTGTAGCATAAATAACAAACTAATCTTTTGAATTGATTTGTTACTGAAATAAGAATGATCCAATAAGGTAACAAATAAAACTGCTTTGTATCTTTGAAAGATTTAAAACAGAAAATACGAAGATCATGAAACTGAACCAAATCTTCAATGATATCTTCTCCAATTTAATCAGCATTCTAGAAGCAATTATACAAATAATTCCTTGCTAAATCTCTCAAGATACGCGCAAAAACTAATCTGAAAACCCAGCTTCTGATGTGGTCAACAGAAGTCAACGCTGGCTTCAGAACCTGAAATCAGCCTCTGAACTACTACAGTGCATTCAGCTTCTGATGGCATTTTCAGCTTCTGAATGGCTTCAAAATGAAAAACTTCCAACTGAAGAAATGTTCTAGATGAGGAGATGCTTCTATTCAATACTTTGGTTTTGCCAAAACATGCAGCCAACACAAAAGACTCAACACAATTCAACAAAATTCTGAAGAAGGTTGACAGAAAATCCAAAACCAAAGGTCAGAATTTCAGATTCAATAACAAGAAGCAACAAACTGATGAGAAGAAGACCAAGTCTGAGGAGAAAAGTAATCAAGCTAAAGGTGTGCAGTGCTTTGAATGTGAGGGCTATGGACATATCAAAACTGAATGTCCTACTTTTCTTAAGAAGCAGAAAAAGAAAAGCCTAGCTGTTTCATGGTCTGATGAAGATTCAAAAGAAGATTTTGAGAATGAATCTGCTAAGGGTGACACAAGTATGATGGTTAAGCTACAGTCTCAGAAGTCAGGAGCTATCTTAAAGAATGAAGCAGTTTTAGAGTCTGAAACTTTTTCTGAGTCTGACTCAGAGTCTCATGCTTCATCTGTGTCTGAAGTTGTAAAGTCCTCATATGATGAACTGGCTGACAACTACAGAAAGCTTTATACCAGAAGTGCTGAAGTTTGCAAACAAGTTCTGGATCAGAAGGAGGCTATATGTCAACTGGAGGCTGAAAAAGGTGAACTGTTGGTTCAAAATTTAGAATTAAAAGAAGAAGTAAGCCAGCTAAGTTCCCAACTTGAGAACATGAAAAAGCAGGTGAGGATGATGAATACTACTACTGATGTGTTGGAGGAGATCTTAGATGCTCAGAAACAAGGAAAACATAAGGGCTTAGGTTTTGTGGATGAGAGTCTGAACCTCAAACAGATGAATCAAGTTAAAAAGTTTGTTCCTGCCACTAAATCTGATAATCCTATGATTGGGACATCTAAGATAAGACCTCAGAAGCAAGCCCAGATGCAAGGTCAGAAGCAAACTCAGATGAGACCTCAGAAGCAAGTTCAGATGCTACCTCAGAAGCAACCCCAGAAGTTCAACAAAAGGAGGAGAAATCACACCTGGATCTGTCATCATTGTGGTAAGAAGAGGCATATTAAACCTTTTTGCTTTAAACTGTATGGCTATCCTGAACACTTTCAATATAGAAGAGTGCAACCAGCTGCAACCAGACACAATGTTCAGAAGGTGTGGAAACCTAAGGTTCAGAATGTAGGCCTTATTGCTCATACCTCATTGAGAGCCACTTCTAGAGAGGACTGGTACTTTGATAGTGGTTGTTCAAGGCACATGACTGTTGTGAAGAAGCTGCTGAGCAATATCAAACCATATTCCAGAAGCTATGTGACAATTGGTGATGGAGCAAAAGGTGAGATTCTGGGTATTGGTGATCTAATCAGTGAAGGTTTGCCTAGATTGAATGATGTGCTGTTGGTGAAAGGATTGACCTCTAATCTGATCAGTATTAGTCAGCTATGTGATCAGGATGTAAAAGTGAATTTCAACAAGCAAGAGTGTATTATAACTGATCAGGAAGGTAAGGTTCAGATGAGGGGCTGCAGATCCAAAGATAATTGTTATTTATGGGTGTCTGAAGAAGAAAGAAGCCTGACTTCTTGTCTCATGAGCTCAGAAGAGGAAGTCAGACTCTGGCACCAGAAACTGGGACATCTGCATCTGAAAGGCATGAAGAAAATCCTAAGTACTGAAGCTATCAGAGGTGTACCTAATCTAAAGATCAATGAGGACAGTGTTTGTGGTGATTGTCTAATTGGGAAACAAACAAGAAAGTCTCATCTCAGATTAGTACACCAGGTAACTACTAAAGTACTAGGAACTTGTTCATATGGATTTAATGGGGCCAATGCAAGTTGAGAGTATTGGAGGCAAAAGGTATGCATTTGTTATGGTTGATGACTACTCAATATTCACATGGGTTAACTTTGTTAGAGAGAAGTCTGATACTTTTGAAGTGTTTAGAGACTTATGCATGCAATTACAAAGAGAGAAGGAATGTGGTATTGTCAGAATCAGAAGTGATCATGGCAAAGAGTTTGAAAACAAGAGTTTGTCTGAGTTCTGTGCTTCTAAAGGTATAAAACATGAGTTTTCTGCACCTATAACACCCCAGCAAAATGGTGTAGTTGAGAGGAAGAATAGGACTTTGGCAGAATGTGCAAGAGTAATGCTGCATGCTAAGAAGCTACCTTATATGTTTTGGGCTGAAGCTATGAACACTGCATGCTATATCCATAATAGAGTCACTCTGAAGAAGGGAATAACTTGTACCTTATATGAATTGTGGAAAGGAAGAAAACCTACAGTGAAATATTTCCATGTGTTTGGGAGCAGATGTTACATTTTGACTGACAGGGAAAATAGAAGAAAACTGGATCCTAAGTCTGATGAAGGTATATTTTTGGGATATTCAGTAAACAGCAGAGCATATAGGGTGTTTAACTCAAGAACCAAAGTTGTGATGGAGTCCATAAATGTTGTAATTGATGATCTGTCTGCTGAGAATGAAAGGGATGGGTCTGAAGTTATTCCAGAGTCTGAAGCCTCAGAAGAACAAACTTCAGAAGCAGAAAATCATCCAGAGTTTGAAGATGCAGAAGTTCATCCAGAACATGTTCCTACTAGTAAAGGGCCATCAATTAGAGTTCAGAAGGATCATCCTAAAGAGTTAATCATTGGGAGTTTGGATCAAGGGGTCAGAACCAGGAGATCAGACTCAGCTGCTACAGATTCATGTTTTGTGTCTAAGTTTGAACCCAAAAATGTGAAAGAAGCCCTAACTGATGAATTTTGGATTGATGCCATACAAGATGAGTTGAATCAATTCAAAAGAAGTGAAGTGTGGGATCTGGTTCCAAGACCTGAAGGGTTGAATGTGATTGGCACTAAGTGGATATACAAGAATAAAACAGATGAAAATGGCACTGTGGTCAGAAACAAGGCAAGGTTAGTTGCTCAAGGTTATTCTCAAGTAGAGGGTGAAATTCTGGCCAGGCAAAACTTAAGAGATAAACGCAGGTTCTGAACCAACAGGTTCTGAACAGAACTTAGCAGGGCACAATAAATCGCAAAACAGAGCACAAGTAAACACAATACAAGAGCAGAAAATAAAGTGCAGGAAAGCTAAAGAACACACAGAGGTTTGTTAACCCAGTTCGGAGTAAACACCTCCTACTCTGGGGGATACCAATCCAGGAAGGAATTCCACTATAGGAATTAATCCTTATGACTCAAGACACTGACTCCCAGTTCCCAGCCTAAGCAATTAACTTCCTCCTAGTCTTGAATTCTACCCAACACGTTGAGTATTAGAGACCACTAACTTCCTAATCAAGTAACAAACCTGTTACTGAATCCCTTGACAAAAACTACTCTGTTTTGAAGAACAACTTCAATACATCTGACTTCACTCGTACCTACAGGCTTAGAGTGATTACAACTCAATCAAAACACCTAAACCAACTCAAAAGAGTGGTGCACAAATAAAGCTAAAAGCTTAAAAACTCTAAGACTCTTTTCTCTGAATTTTTCTCTCTAAATCATGTCTTGAATAGCAGCAGCCCTCCTCTATTTATAGCCTTCAGTCTTGCAAAAAAACTAATCTTCAGAATTGATTTGTTACTAAAATAAGATTGGTCCAATCAAGTAACAAATAAAACTGTTTTGTATCTTTGAAAGATTTAAAACAGAAAATACGATTTTCATATCTTTGAACCAAATCTTCAATAAAATCTTCTCCAAATAATTCAGCATTCTAGAAGCACTTATACAAAGATAATTCCTTGCTAAATCTCCCAAGATACGCGCAACAATTAATCTGAAAACCCAGCTTCTGATGTGGTCAACAAAAGTCAACGCTGGCTTCAGAACCTGAAATCAGCTTCTGAACTGCTACAGTGTATTCAGCTTCTGATGATATTTTCTGCTTCTGAATGGCTTCAAAACACAAGACTTGCAACTGAAGAAATGTTTCAAATATGGAGATGCTTCTATTCAATACTATGGTTTTGCCAAAACATGCAGCCAACACCAAAAGACTCAACAATCTCCCCCTTTGGCAAATTTTTGGCTAAAACCATCCAAGTTCTTCAATCTCCCTTACAAACAACTCAGCAATGAAGAACTCCACAATCATCAATCATAACATAGTAATTAGCAGCGGATAAAACACTTTTCTGAGCTATGTTAAACAATAACTTCAGCTTCTGACTCCTGAAACAAAACCATGTACTGATCAACTCCTGATCTTCACAATCATGGTATCAGAGCTACTCCAAGGTATCAGAGCTACTGATCATCTCCTGATCATCACACATACTCCCCCTGCAACTCAGCATACACTCAGCATACATCAAACTCCCCCTTACTTCTGAATTTATGGTATCAGAGCATATTAGAGCCAACACTTCAGGAGCTGAACACAATTGTTCTTCAGGACCACAAACACTCAGGATCATAACAATCTTGTACTCCCCCTGAGACACATATTCCCCCTCAATGACATCTTGACAGCACTTGTTGCATTGGTTATGAATTCTGAGCTTCACAAATAACTTCTGAACCACACTGAGAACTGAACATCTGAAATTTGTACTTCTGAGCAGCAACACTTTGCATAAGACTTTTAGTATCAGAGCCAACACATTACATAAGATTTTCTCCCCCTTTTTAGCCACAAAATTCTGACAAATCATAGTCTTCAAATAGGGAAGTAAAACTGCACAAACATCTTCAACTACTGTCCCAGTTTGAACTTCAGACTTAGTATCAGAGACAGGATCACACTTAGCATTAACAAAGCTGGCAGGTACTCTATCTTCCTCACATCCAGTTTGCTTTAATTGCTAGAATTCTTCATGCAAACACACACCTAACTTGCTCCTTAAGTTTTCAAACTGCTTAGCATCCAAGGCCTTTGTGAAAATGTCAGCAACTTGTTCTTCAGTAGCTACATGTTCCAGCTGAATAACTTTATCTTCCACAAGGTTTCTGATAAAATGATGCCTGATGTCTATGTGTTTGGTTCTGCTGTGCTGAATTGGATTCTTAGAGATGTTGATGGCACTCAAATTGTCACAAAACAATGTCATAGTTCTTTGTTCAATGTTGTACTCCTCCAGCACCCCAAGTGCTTCTGATAAGTCATCATCATACTCTTCATACTCTTGGTGATCACCAGCTTCAGAATTGACTGCAAGAGCAATTCCTTTCCCTTTCTTTTCAGGCTGTTTGCAGAAAGCACTTTCAAAATTTAACAAAGAACCAATAAGCTCCTCAACCTTCATAGTGGTAATGTCATGAGCCTCCTCAATTGCTGTCACCTTCATATCAAATCTTCTAGGCAGGGACCTGAGGATTTTTCTCACTAACTTCTCATCTGACATCTTCTCTCCAAGAGAATCAAATGAATTGGCCATATCCAGCACATTCATGTAAAAATCCTGAATGGATTCATCTTCCATCATCTTCAGGTTCTCAAACTTTGTTGTGAGTAGTTGAAGTCTGGATAGCTTAACCTTAGAGGTTCCTTCATGAGTGATTTTCAATATTTCCCAAGCATCCTTTGCCACAGTACATTGCTTGATGAGTCTGAACATGTTTCTATCAACACCATTGAAAATAGCATTCAAAGCCTTTGAGTTTCCATGTGACAGATCATCTTCTGCTTTGGTCCACTCCTCTTCAGGCTTCAGAACCTCAGTCTTGTTTCCATCTTTGTCCAAAACCACAGGATGCTCCCAGCCTTTAATCACAGCCTTCCAAGTTCTGCTGTCAATGGATTTCAGGAATGCACACATCCTTGATTTCCAGTACTCATAATTGGTGCCATCAAGTAGGGGTGGTCTGTTGACAGGGCCTCCTTCTCTCTCCATAAAGCCAGACATTATTAACTCTGGATCTCACCCAAATTACAGGCAGGGTGCCTGCTCTGATGCCAATTGTAATTTCTGGCTTTAGCAACTGGTAAGGAGGCTAACTGGTTCTGATTACAGCTGGTTCTGAACTTAACAGGTTCTGAACTTGAAACTCAGCACAATAAAAAACAGTTATGCAGCAGAATTAAAAAGTGCAGAAATAAAAGAACAAAAGGTTTGTTAACCCAGTTCGGAGTAAACACCTCCTACTCTGGGGGATACCAATCCAGGAAGGAATTCCACTATAGGAATTAATCCTTATGACTCAAGACACTGACTCCCAGTTCCCAGCCTAAGCAATTAACTTCCTCCTAGTCTTGAATTCTACCCAACACGTTGAGTATTAGAGACCACTAACTTCCTAATCAAGTAACAAACCTGTTACTGAATCCCTTGACAAAAACTACTCTGTTTTGAAGAACAACTTCAATACATCTGACTTCACTCGTACCTACAGGCTTAGAGTGATTACAACTCAATCAAAACACCTAAACCAACTCAAAAGAGTGGTGCACAAATAAAGCTAAAAGCTTAAAAACTCTAAGACTCTTTTCTCTGAATTTTTCTCTCTAAATCATGTCTTGAATAGCAGCAGCCCTCCTCTATTTATAGCCTTCAGTCTTGCAAAAAAACTAATCTTCAGAATTGATTTGTTACTAAAATAAGATTGGTCCAATCAAGTAACAAATAAAACTGTTTTGTATCTTTGAAAGATTTAAAACAGAAAATACGATTTTCATATCTTTGAACCAAATCTTCAATAAAATCTTCTCCAAATAATTCAGCATTCTAGAAGCACTTATACAAAGATAATTCCTTGCTAAATCTCCCAAGATACGCGCAACAATTAATCTGAAAACCCAGCTTCTGATGTGGTCAACAAAAGTCAACGCTGGCTTCAGAACCTGAAATCAGCTTCTGAACTGCTACAGTGTATTCAGCTTCTGATGATATTTTCTGCTTCTGAATGGCTTCAAAACACAAGACTTGCAACTGAAGAAATGTTTCAAATATGGAGATGCTTCTATTCAATACTATGGTTTTGCCAAAACATGCAGCCAACACCAAAAGACTCAACAGAGGGACTTGATTTTGATGAGACCTTTGCACCTGTGGCCAGACTAGAGTCCATAAGACTACTGTTGGGTGTATCCTGCATTCTCAAGTTCAAGCTATTTCAGATGGATGTGAAGAGTGCATTTCTGAATGGATATCTGCAAGAAGAAGTTTATGTAGAACAACCTAAGGGTTTTGTGGATCATCACTTTCCAGATCATGTGTACAAGTTGAAGAAAGCCTTATATGGATTAAAGCAAGCACCAAGAGCTTGGTATGAAAGACTGACTCAATTTCTTGTTGCTCAAGGATACAGAAAAGGTGGTTCTGATAAGATATTATTTGTGAAAGATCAAGATGGAAGTCTGATGATTGCTCAGATCTATGTAGATGATATTGTGTTTGGTGGAATGTCAGATAAAATGGTTAATTTATTTGTCCAGCAAATGCAATCTGAATTTGAAATGAGCTTAGTTGGTGAACTGATATACTTTCTTGGATTGCAAGTTAAGCAAATGGAAGACACAATCTTTATTTCTCAGAGTAAATATGCTAAGAACCTTGTGAAGAAATTTGGAATGGAATCTGCTGCTCATAAGAAGACACCTGCTGCTACTCATCTGAAGTTGACTAAGGATGAACATGGAGTTTCAGTAGATCAAAGCCAATATAGAAGTATGATAGGAAGCTTATTGTACTTGACTGCAAGCAGACCTGATATCACCTTTGCTGTTGGAGTTTGTGCAAGATATCAAGCTGATCCTAAAATAAGCCATTTAACTCAAGTTAAGAGAATTCTGAAATATGTGAATAGCACAAGTGATTATGGAATCATGTATTCACACAGTTCAAGTTCTGAACTGATGGGATATTGTGATGCTGACTGGGCTGGAAGTGCTGATGACAGAAAAAGCACTTCAGGAGGTTGTTTCTTTTTGGGAAATAACTTGATTTCATGGTTCAGCAAGAAACAAAATTGTGTCTCATTATCAACTGCTGAGGCTGAATACATTGTTGCTGGTAGTAGTTGCCCACAATTGGTTTGGATGAAGTAGATGCTTGAAGAATATAATATTCAACAAGGTGTTATGACATTGTTTTGTGACAATTTAAGTGCAATTAATATCTCTAAGAACCCCATACAGCATAGCAGAACTAAACACATAGATATCAGACACCACTTTATCAGAAATCTTGTTGAAGATAAGATCATTCAGCTGGAACATGTGGTTACTGAAGAACAAGTTGCTGACATTTTCACAAAGGCTTTGGATGCTAAACAGTTTGAAAATCTGAGGAGTAAGTTAGGTGTTTGTTTACATGAAGAATTATAGCAATTACTGCAAACTGGATGTGAGGAAGATAGAGTACCTGCCAGTTGTGCTCATACTGCAAACTGTTTTGTTTTTATTCCCTATGTCAAGTCTGAGATTTGTCATAATTTTATGGCTAAAAAGGGGGAGATAAACCTTTGTTTAAGTTCAGACTGGTGTAAGTTAAGGGGGAGTATGTGTCTCAGGGGGAGTGCAGTAGTATTAAATTCCTGAGTGTGTTTCAGAAGTTTTTGAAGCTGGTGTTTCATTTTAATTGCAATTCAGAAGTAAGGGGTATGAGTTGCAGGGGGAGAGTTCAGATGCTGGAGTGTTTGTTCATGTGTTTATGAGTTTGTGAAGCTTCAGGGGGAGTGTTCTTATGTTTATCAGAGAAGCTGAAGTGTTCCTGTGATGGTCAGAAGCTGTTATGTGTGCTTCAGTTGTTCAGAAGCTGAAGCTGATGGTTTAACATAGCACATAGTGTGTTTGTCCGCTGCTTATCTCTATGATATGTTATTTATTATGTGTTGAGATTGGTTATAATGTTTTGAAGAGCTCATTATGTGTGGAACATTGGTTTTAGCTAAAAATTTGCCAAAGGGGGAGATTGTTGAGTGTTTTGAAGTTGGCTGCATGTTTTGGCAAATCCAATGTGGTGAATAGAAGCATCTCTATGTTTATAACAAGTCTTCAGTTGCAAGAAAATTCATTTGAAGTTGTTCAGAAGTTGTTTGGACCTTCAGACGCTGAAATCCACCTTCAGACGCTGAAATCCTTCGGACTCTGAAATAGTGAGTCTGAAGCATCAGACGCACTATTGAAGTGTTGACTTTTGTTGACTTCTTCAGAAGCTGGTTATTTTCAAGTTATTTTTGCGCGAATCTTGGCGAGATTTAACAAGGATTTATCCACGTATATGTCTTCTAGAATGCTGGTTGATTTGGTGAAAATTTCATGAAGATTGGCTCGTGTTTTATGAATGTTCGTATTTTTCTGAATGAATCTTGGCAAGATACTTTCCTGGTTTATTTGTTTCCTTATTGGATCATTCATATTTCAGAATCAGATCTTTTCAGAAGATTGGAGTCATAATTAAGTTGCCTACTGAAGGTTATAAAAGGAGTGCTTATGCCATTGTTCAAGATAGACGTAGAATTGAAGAAAATCAGAGAGTTTTAAGTCTTAGAGTTTTTAAGCTTTTAGCTTTATTTGTGCACCACTCTATTGAGTTGGTTTAGGTGTGTTATTGAGTTGTATTCATTCTAAGCTTGTAGGTACGAATGAAGGTCTGTTATTGAAGTTTTGTTCAGAACTGGTTTTAGTTCAGGTTTGTTTAAGTGACTGGGTTTAGTTACTTGAATAGGAAGTTAGAGGTTTTCTAATACTCAATGTGTTGGGTAGAATTCAGACTAGGAGGAGGTTAATTGCTTAGGCTGGGAACTGGGTGTTCAGTGTCTTGAGTCATAAGGATTAATTCCTATAGTGGAATTCCTTCCTGGATTGGTATCCCCCAGAGTAGGAGGTGTTTACTCCGAACTGGGTTAACAAACCTTGTGCCTTTTATCTTTCCTGCACTTTTATTTTCTTGCTTTTGCATTGTGTTTGTGTGTGCTCTGTTTTAGCAAGCTATTGTGCCCTGCATTGTGTTTTTAATTTGTCCAGTCAGAATTTCAGGATATAAATTGAACAATTGATCGTTGGACTTGGCTAAATTAAATGACTCAAATAAATTAATTTTCACCTTGTCTTTTGTAAAAATAAATTAAAATATTATCACTCACTATATCAAATTAAAAGACTTTTAAATTGTCCGGACAAAATTAGGGTACAACACCTTTTTCTCTCTTCTCTCTCAAGCTTTTCATTCACCATCAATGGTGGATTTCTAACACACTTATTGGACTAGTCTTTTGGGTTGGGATCTCCTAATAGGATTAAGTCCTAACAATTATTGTTTTCATTGAGAGTTGGACCACGATAAGGGCTACCTATAAGACGTATTGAGGTGCTCTAGTGAGTACTGATAGGTGTGTGAAGTCACCAAATAAAAGGGCTACCATCAGGTTAATGTCGATCGAGTGAAAGTTGTCGTGGACATCGAATCTTAAAGGGGATTATTTTGGAGAATATTTATTTTACAAGGATGGAATCTAAAAAAAAAAGAAATTACAAGGGGTAAACCGAAAATGGCTTATATTACAGGGGTGTAAAGCACTATTAAACCTTTTTTCTTGTGAATAATCAAATGTTTGTGTGACACCATGGTGTTGTCGGAAGTTTGCCTTCTGTCGCCGTGGTGGTCGCCAGAGCTCCACCGTGAACCACCACCTTCTCTTTTATAATATTAAATTATTCATTTAAGTTATTAATATTAAGGTTATTTAAATAAAAATATACTATTTAAACATTTCTAAATTGATAAAAAAATCTGGAAAATTTCAAAATTTCAAAATTGAACCACCGCCCTTTCTTGTACTAGGTTTACCAACATGAGAATATCAAATTTCATCTCAATTCAGAATAATCTGATTTACATACTTGGACATAGGTGAGTTTTAGCATGGGACAATTGCAAAATTTCCCCATTTTAAATCAATTTTGTTTAATTTGTTTTTAGTTGTAATCTCTATTTTCTTATATTTCAATTTATACCCCGTTCAAAATCATAATTTGACCCCAATTGTTTTGCTTATTCCTATACACATGAATACATTATTTTTAAGGCATATTCTTGTTTACCCGTCAATAAAAGGTGGGTAATACTACTCATGCTGAGTGGCCCAATCAAAACAATGTATTTATATAATATTAAAAATAATAGAAAACAAATAAATAACTTTGATTAGTGTCAATTCAGCATGAGTTGTGTTACTCATCTTTTATTGATGGGTATCCAAGTTGTCACCTATTTTTAATCTACATGGAAAAATCTAATACCCATTGTCCAGCCCCATTTTCAATTTAAGAATTCTAAAAGAATAAACTATTTTATAAAAAAGTTAAATATTTCGATTTCCAATGCATTGATTACACATATTTTCATAAAACAAGTTATCATTTAAAGGTTTTAAAGAATGTCTCAGGGACACTCGTTAACCTTTCTCTAATTTATTTAATATGGAAACATAGACATCTGGGCTAAAAAACAAACGTAAATAGAGATATTTACTTTTTTAAAGGGTAAATATATGTTTACTATGTACAATATTTATGAACATATAAATTTAATTTTTTTTCTAACTTTGTAATACTAATTGTAAATTCAGACGGGTCAAAAGACAAAGTGTGTCTGGGTTATCTTAATAACAAGTGTATCTAAAATAAATTAAATGACATTTGTCCTTAAATACAAGATTTATTTGAGTAAATCACATGAAAAAGTTGATTGTACTTTTTAAACACCGGTCTCTCTGTATATATTACGCAATGTCCCTATTAAGTTAAACTCACGGGAATAAGTTTATCCTTTATGACAGCGATTTAGTTAATATTTACATAACGTAAATGTTAACGAGTGTCTCTGAGGCACTCTTTAAGGGTCTCAAGTAGTAACTTATAAAAGTATTTATAAAACATTGTAGAAAAAAATGTAACATTATTAGATGTATATTATTAGTAACAAAATAATTAATGCATTAATTTAGATTTTTTAAACAATTCATATAATAAAGATAAAGAAAAAATTCAAGAAGATTTTATATTTATAGATAGAGGTAGTACGTATGTTTTTGTGAGTGTGCCTTAATAGTTAGCACAAAATTAATTTTATAGAACGGTTAATATATGTTTACCCTCATGTCATTTAGACTACTTTTGGTTTACCCCCTATAATTTTTTGGCCAAATACATCCCTGGGTCCTTTAAGTTTCACGTTTTTTCCGGATCGGTCCTTTAAGTTTGTAAAGTTTCATATTGGTCCTTTAAGTTTGCAAAAGCTTACGCCGTAACCCTTTCAGTCAACTTCCGTTACAAAAAAGCTGATGTGTCCGTTATGTGGGTGATGTGGCATTAAACGCAGCGTTTTGGTGAACCAGCGTGTCAAAACAGAAACTATTCATCATCCTCCTCATTTTATGAAATTAGGGTTTGAGAATTGGGGGAAAATCAAAAACGAAAATTGGGGGAAAATAGAAACTATTCATCATCCTCTTCAACCAGCGTGTTACTCCATTCTTCATCTTCACCCATTCTTCTTTTTGAAGGAAAGCATGGCTTCAAATCGTCCCAATTCTTCGAATTCTCGTTACCAGATTACTAGTTCTTTTCATTCCAGTGGTAGGCGCGAGGATCCACAGTGTTGGTGTAATGAACCATGTGTTCTTCGCACAGTATCTAAATTGGGGCCAAACAGAGGACGAAAATTCTGGGGATGTCGAGATTGGAAGGTAATTGAGTAATTATATGTTAATGATATGTTAATTTTATGACTGGTGTGGTTGTTGCCTAATTCATTGTTTATTTTTTCTGTTTCATAGCCTGATGATGCTGAAGCTGGGTGTGGTTATTTCGATTGGATATCAAAAAGAAAACCAGAAGCACAAACCCAAACTCAGGCAGGAACACAAAATGAAGAACAAACACAAACACATAACGTTGGAACTCAATGTGTTGATTGTTGCAAGAAGGACATGGAGCTAATGAAAATGAAAGGGAAAATAAGCAGGGCTAAAAATGAAGAAAATTCAAGAAAATATATGTTGAAGATGGTTATTGTTACTTGTTTGTTGTTGACTGTGTTATGTTTCATGACTACAATTGGTTTGATTTTTGTTAGTTTGAAGTGATGTATTGTGCTAGTTTGGATCCCTGTATTCTGTGTTGTTTATGTAATGAATGAGTTTAGTGTGTTGTGCAATGTATTGTGTGTTGAATTGGAAGTGATGTAATGTGAGAAGTGTTGTAATGTTTGAAGGTGTTGTAATTTGTTAACAAGCACATTAATGAAACAAGAGTTTGAACAAAGTATTCCTTATTACAAACAGCCCAAATACTTTTTAACCAAGCAGAAAAAAAAAGTAGACTGCATATTCTTAAAAAAAAAGTAGACTGCATATTCTGCATATTCATAGACAGACTGCATATTCTTATAATAGGCAGCTTAGAAATTAATTGAAACCAGAATAAATTGATACGAATCCATAACTATTAAATAAGTAGCATGATTCCATTTCATAAAATCTGTCATATCAAAAAGATGATCAGCTGTGTTCATCATCAAATTACATCTAAAACGACAGATCCAAAATGACACCAATTCATACATATATTGGCCAAAAAGACTGCCATATCATACATCCAAAATGATGGCAGATTACATTAAAAACATCACAGTCTAAATACTTCCTAAGTCTAAGATGTAGCTTTCCTAGTCTGCAACTTTGATCTTGTGCATCTTGTAGATGTTGCCCCTTCATTGAACAAAGAAGATGTTGCACTTGCTGTGGGTTGAGTTGAAGTACCAACCTTCCTCAGTCTTTTAAGCCTTTGTACATTTTCATCTGGAATGGGTTGGGATGAGGTAGTCTGAGCAGTCTTACTTTTCTTAGTCTGAGCAGGATTCTTCCTTTTCTTACTTGCCTGAGTAGTAGGTGCCTGAGTTGGTGCAGATTCTTGAGTTGGTACAGGTGCCTGAGTTGTAGAAGATTGTGGCTGAGTTGTAGGTGCCTGAGTTGGTGCAGATTGTGGCTGAGTTGTAGAAGATTGTGGCTGAGTTGTAGGTGCCTGAGTTGGTGCAGATTGTGGCTGAGTTGGTGTGGGTGGCTGAGTTGGTGCAGATTGTGGCTCAGTTGTAGGTGCCTGAGTAGAAGATTGTGGCTGAGTTGGAGGAACAACTTTGCATGATCTGCTCTTATGCCCAGGTTGTTTACAAATGCTACATTTGTTTTGTATCCTTCTTTTGCTAACAAGTGATGGATCTTTTTGCTTCTCATCAGCAGCCTTATTCCTTGATCTCTTTGGCCTCCCTGGCATCCTTCTCACTGGAGGTGGTAATATATCTGGGTAAGGTGTAGCTTCCCAAAGGTTCTCGCCATTTGTTGGATATATCATAGGCTGGTAGCAAGCCACATATGCTTCTTTCCTGTAAAAAGATGGTATGCAGTTTGCAGGGTCCTCATTTCTGTATTTATAACAGGTTATGGCATGGCAACATGGTATTCCTGATGTCATGAACAATAGCAGATTTATATCAGGCAACAACAGTCATATGTGCAACTGCAGATTTCAACTGCAGATTTATATGTGCAACAACAGTCATATGTGCAACAACAGTCATATGAACAATAGCAGATTTATATCAGGTAACAACAGTCATATGGGGGTGGCATAAAACAATAGTCATATAGCAGATTTATGGGGGTGGCAGATTACCTGTTAACCTCCAAAGTCTACATGAACAATCCATATTCTGCAAGTTGACAGTATACTTTTCAACTGACTGGTTGTTGATTCTATACACCTCATAGATCATCAAACCAGCAGGTCTGCTCAAATTTCAAAAAGAATATTAAGAATATGAATAAATCAAAATCATTTGGATATTAAATTGAAAAAAAAACATGTAGCTCTTACCTGCACATCCAATATCTTGACAGTTCAATTGCTTTCACTATTTTTTTCTGAATATTGGGTAACACTGCACCAGCTTCAAGATTATCAAACCTTTCTCTATTTTTTACCCAACGTTCCATTAAATATACTCTTATCTCCTCAAACATAGTTACAACAGGTTTTCCCCTTGGTCCAACAATCACACTATTGAATGTTTCTGACATATTATTTACCAAGATATCACATTTAGAATTGGCAGTAAACTGAGACTTACTCCAATATCTTGGTGGAATCTTCCACAACCACTTGAAAGCACCCTCACTGACTACTCTCACTTCCCTCATTGTCCTCTCCCATGCTTGGGGATAACTTGAATTGGCAGCTTTCCACATAAGTTCTTTCAAATGCTTTCCTGGATATTGCTTTCTAAAATTACTATATAGGTGCCTCACACAGAATCTTTGCTCAACCCCAGGTAGCAGTTCTTCCATGGCAGGCAACAGTCCCTATTATCATCAATAGTCATATATTTGAAGCAGATTCATAAAATATAAATGTAGCCAGATTTGTATGAATATATGAAAAATGTTTGAAATACAAATAAAAGCAGAAAAAAATGTTATTACCTTCTGTTGATCTGACATAAAGGTTACTTGTTTGCATACTTCTTGTCCTCCTAAATCTTTGATCAGAAGATCAAGAAACCATGTCCAAGAATCTCTGGTTTCACCTTCAACAAGTGCAATAGCAATTGGCATCATCTGCTCATTTGGATCCCTGCCAACTGCTGCAAGTATCATACCCCCATAAAACCCCTTTAAAAAGCAACCATCTAGTCCAATAAATGGCCTACATTTGGTGAAACTTTCTCTACAACCATCAAGACACATGTACATTCTTTGAAAACTAGGTAGTAATGGTCTCAAAATGTAGCCTTCCTCATTTTGTTCTTCAGACTGCTCAGTAGGTTGAACTTGTATCTTCAAAGTAGAATTAGGATTTGATCTAATTATTTCATGACCATAATCATATAGCCTCTTAAACTGCTCTCTAAATGATCCATCAACTAAGTCAACAGCTGCCTTTCTAGCCCTGTATGCTTTTGTCTTGCTAACACCAGCATTCCACTTTTCATGAGCTCTTGTAGAAATATCAGTGAGCCTTATATTGATGTTCTCTCTGACACTTGGCATCAATTTTTTCCCCAACCAGTTTGAAGTCAGAAACCTCAGCTTGTACTCTTTAGGACAGGAATGTTGATCTACAAGTTTCCTCAACTGCCAAGTATCCTCACCAGTCACTTTTGAACACAGTGCAACCCATGGGCATCCCTCTTTACAGCCTACCCTCACTCTGACATTGTCATTTTTTATATACCTTAAATCATAACCGTTGTAAATTGAGTAGTTAATGACAGCTTCTTTAAACTCATCCTTTGTAGAAAACTTACTCCCTAGTGTCCACTTAAAATCAACCATTTTCTTAGGCATAACAAACGGAGGATAGTGCTCTTTCTCCTCATCCTCTGAGTCATCATAATCAGTTTCTAGCTCTAATGAATTATACTCATCATCTGAACCTTTGACCTTTCTCTTTTTTTTTGGACCAACACTAAATGACATATCATCACTAGATTCATCATCCTCATTAACTACACCCTTGTTGGCACTACTCTGTTCTGTTTCCCTTTCAACATTAAGCAATTGTTTCTTAGGCCTACCACCCTTATTTTTCTGTTTCTCTAGTGGTTCACTATTACCTACTTCATTAATCAATACCTCTTCATCAAGAAAATTATCAACATCTGAATCATCAAACATTATGTCACTTAAATTTCCATCACCCTCACAGTAATCTTCTGGTATTTGGGCCTCAGGTGGTTGGGCCTCATCAGTTTCAGGTTGTTGGGCCTCATCAGTTTCATCAGTTTCAGGTGGTTGGGCCTCATCAGTTTGGGCCTCAGCAGATGGGAAGTCATCAGTTTCAGGTGGTTGGGCCTCATCAGTTTGGGCCACATCAGTTTCAGGTGGTTGGGCCTCATCAGTTTGGGCCTCAGCAGATGGGAAGTCATCAGTTTCAGGTGGTTGGGCCTCATCAGTTTGGGCCACATCAGTTTCAGGTGGTTGGGCCTCATCAGGTTGGGCCTCATCAGGTTGGGCCTCAGGAGATGGGAACTCATTATGTTCTGACTCAGTAGGTTGGGCCCCATCATTTTGGTCCCCATCATTTTGGTCCTCATCAATTTGGTCCTCATCAGTAGGGCCATAACCAATTGCAGTTATAACCTCAGGTTGACAAATAGAATGTATTAAGTATATGTGTACCTTTCCATTAGCTATAGCCAATTCTACCAATTCAGCTGCCCCATTGTCATCTGTCAATTGCCTCCACTCTTCACCAGCCTTGTACCACATCTGATCAACATTAGTGTACTTCATTTCTCTTGCTAGTTTTTTTACTTCATAAAAACCCCAATATTCACTGTCACATTCCCATTCTGATACATCTCCTTGGTAATGTGTGTTCTCATCAAAATACCCACCATGGTGGAAATCAATATAAAAACGAGGCATTTGCTACCTGTAAAGTGAATAAAACAAATGAGACAACATACAAAAACAAACAACTATGGGACCACGTGACAATAAACAAATGGACCACTATAAACAACTACAAATGAGTAAAACATACTCTGAAACTACAGAAAAGTACACCTATACAAAGAATAAACGAAAAAACGAAGAAGAATAAACGAAAAAGTGAAAAAACGTTTGGATTCGCAAAGAAGAATAAGAAAGAAACAAACCTTTGATTAAGGAAACGTTTTGAATTCGCAAGTGCAGTAGCAGATCGAGATTGAAGTGTAACACGCTGGTTGATTTTCCCCCAATTTCGTCTTTTGATTTTCCCCCAATTCTCAAACCCTAATTTCATAAAATGAGGAGGATGATGAATAGTTTCTGTTTTGACACGCTGGTTCACCAAAACGCTGCGTTTAATGCCACATCACCCACATAACGGACACATCATCTTTTTTTTAACGGAAGTTGACTGAAAGGGTAACGGCGTAAGCTTTTGCAAACATAAAGGACCAATCTGAAACTTTACAAACTTAAAGGACCGATCCGGAAAAAACGTGAAACTTAAAGGACCCAGGGATGTATTTGGCCTAATTTTTTTTTTGAGATTTTCCCTTGTAAAATATAGACTCTTTAATTTTAGACATTCAAACATCTGATTGTATAAAATCGACGACGTGACACACTTACTTGGGTCTGATGGTGCAAAATTTGATGATGTGGTATGCTTATTTGGCTTTTTTAATTTTTTTATTTAATTATCCCAGCTGCTTTTTTTTATTAAATTAGCAATTATTTTAAAAAAAATCATATTCAAATCAATTAAAAAAAAAGGAAAATTATATTCAATTCTTCTTCTCCATATGGCACAACTTTTCATCTTTCTCCAAAGAATCAACAACCCTCAATAACCCTCTCCCTTCCCCAAATTAGAGATCCACACAATAAATCCCTCTAAATTAGTGTTCCACAAATCAGATTTCTAATCATATCGCCGCTCCTATGGTGGCCGCCGGTTTTGTTTCACGTCTCCGACTTGTTTCACGGTTTCTGGGTTTGATCTGTGTGTTGTTTGTTTCTTTGTGGGACATGGAAATGAGAGATGGGTCAGATAAAGCAATAACAACAACATTACATATGAATGATCTTGGTGCTTTAAGCCGAACTTGGATGCAAAATGGATACTTAGCTAGCTGAAGTGGAATGGAATAGAATCTATCAACAGTAATTATTGACCACTATCAAGATTATTGTTCTGGATTTCTATCAACAGTAAGTGAGATGGGTCAGTATGTGTGTGTGAGAGGTCACTGTTCTGGATTTTTTTTTTTTTTTGGATAAGGTCATTGTTTGATTTCTTTTATGGATTTGTGTAATGAAAGAAATAAAATGTCACTGTATGATTTCTTTTTTGGATTTGTGTTGATGGTGTGTTGAATCTTACTTATGGGTTTCTCTTTGAGTTGAAAAGGATGAAGCTTTGAGATTGTGTAAGGAAAGAAAATGATTCATCAAAGTTATTTTTTTCTTGGATTTTGTTTTAGTGATGAGTTTTAAAGTTGGTTTGGATTTGTAGAAGAAGAAGAAGAAGAAGAAGGAAAAGTTGGGGAGATGGTTTTTGTGAGATTTGTTCTTCGATGATGAAGGGAAGAAAGAAAATAAAAAAAAAATTAATTTTTAATTATTCTTTAAAAAAATTGAGCCAAAATGCCACATGTACTAAAAGAAAATGGAAAAATAAATAAATTACACAATAATCACGTCACCTCATCGTATATACATAGTCACATGATTTGAAGGGCTAAAATCAAAGAATTTACATTTTATAAGGAAAAATCTCTAACTTTTTTTATAAGGGGTAAATCAAAAGTCGTCTAAATGACGGGAAATATATATATACAGGGGCGGATCCAGTGTTACATGAGGGTGTGCACCTGCACACCCTGAACTTTAGGAAATTGCACCAATAATCTTAGATTTTTGCATTTTGACCACCCTAAATTTTATATTTTGCACCTCTAGCCCAAATAATTTACACTTAGACTCCAAATACCTTTCACTTCATTTACTACTTCTAACACATATCAACTTTCGTTTAACTTTTTTGTACCCACGTCAGTTCTTTTTCCATTAACTGATTGATATACACATGCCGACTTTCTTTTTATTTATTGTGTCCATGACATACAATTCATTTTCCAATCACTTTTTTTTACTATAGTATTCTCAGACTGTTCTAAATTCCAAACAAAGTTCTATTTCTATTTTTCCATAATATACCACCAAAATGAATTAATTGGGGGAACCGAACCCATGTCCCTTTAAGTTGGAAAAAATAGGTTTTACCTCGAGACCAAATTTAAGAATTACATATATAATATATATTATGCAATAATTTGTTTTTCTTCCTCGTTTTTTCTTTTACATTCTTCTTTATTAATGATACTTGTCTTTCAAATTTTAACATTGTGTTGCTAAGGAGTGATCAAACTACACTTATGTAATGTTACAACGTTTAATATCATTTTGTTTGATGCATATTTTTTAAATTTGACCACTTGATAGTAAGTTTATATCATATAGATTGTCCATGTAAAATTTTACACATATCTAAAATAATTTGATATTGAGACTTATCAAGTTTAACGATCTTCAATAAAATGCATAAACTCTTAATCTTTGTGAGTCTCAATAACATATCAAATGATTTTAGATGTGTTTAAAATTTTACCTGAATTGTAAAATTTAAAAAATATGTATCGAATAATACAATGTTGAACGGTGTAACATTGATATAATATTACATCATTGTAATTTGATCTCTCTTCGCTACTAAATATTATAATTCATAATGTCAAAAATATCATAGATGATACAAAAAAAAGTTATTTAATAAGATGAAAAATGACAAAATTAAAACTTTAGTAGTTTAAAGCACGACAAAATAATAAGAAAAAATTAGTACGCTAAAACTCGGTATCTCATATATGTTAAAAATTTGCACCCCCTGACATAGGGTCTTGGATACGCCACTGTATATATATATATATATATATATATATATATATTAACCCTTTATCGAAAATCAAGTTTACGTTATCATTCCTTCAGGAATGTTAATCAACTGTTGATGTAGTCTCATAGGCAAAATTATGTACAATAGGAATTAAAAAGGTTACCTGAGAATAGCGAACATGACCATACTGCAAATTTGAAGTTTTCACTATTGTTTCCCATTTGACATTGATTGATGATGTATTAGAATCATTTCTTTTAGCATGAGATTGAGTCCCTAGATTTGAATGCGTGAAATAATTCTTAAGAGAAGTTACAGGTATTTTAGGTATATTCATACATAAAATTGATACATCAACTATATTACTGACTTTTCTTATTAAGAGTGAAAAAAAATAATATGTGCTTATATTTAGGACCAGAGAGTAAAACAAAATATCTCTACGGAGACGATCTTACTATTATTGATCTTCCTGTTATTACTCATGCAATTTGATATACTTGTCAAAGGCTGCGTTTAACCTGGGAAAGCAGGATTGCTTCCCAGCATGGGAAAGTGGGACCTGCACCCACAGGTGGCAGTCCATACCTGTAAATCCAAAAAAAAAGCACGGACCGTGCAAAAAAAGCACGGCCCGTGCAAAAAAAAGCACGGCCCGTATTATAAGAGTGACTTAGAGGTTGAATTTTTTCACGATTTTTTGCAGGCATGTTTAGGACATAAAAACAACATCGCCCACAAAAAACGAGAATTTTCCGACAAGAGACGGATTAAATATGAATTTTTTACGCGCCAAAAACTCAAGAACGCGAAACAACAAAACATGCACCTAGAAAACGAATTTTGAGCTGGTTTTTTGCAGACACCTCTATAAAAATACATATAGAGGATCTGCAAAAAACCAGCTCAAAATTCGTTTTCTAGGTGCATGTTTTGTTGTTTCGCGTTCTTGAGTTTTTGGCGCATAAAAAATTCATATTTAATCCGTCTCTTGTCGGAAAATTCTCGTTTTTTGTGGGCGATGTTGTTTTTATGTCCTAAACATGCCTGCAAAAAATCGTGAAAAAATTCAACTTCTAAGTCACTCTTATAATACGAAATATGAATTTTTTACGCGCCAAAAACTCAAGAACGCGAAACAACAAAACATGCACCTAGAAAACGAATTTTGAGCTGGTTTTTTGCAGATCCTCTATATGTATTTTTATAGAGGTGTCTGCAAAAAACCAGCTCAAAATTCATTTTCTAGGTGCATGTTTTGTTGTTTCGCGTTCTTGAGTTTTTGGCGCGTAAAAAATTCATATTTAATCTGTCTCTTGTCGGAAAATTCTCGTTTTTTGTGGGCGATGTTGTTTTTATGTCCTAAACATGTCTGCAAAAAATCGTGAAAAAATTCAACCTCTAAGTCACTCTTATAATACGGGCGCGCGCGCGCTCGCGGGCACGCGCGAGCGAGGAAATCCGACCAATTGTTTCCGGATCAAGAAAAGAAAAAAATTTCAGATCTAAACAAAAATATAAGAGTGTAAAAGAGAAATGAAAAAAATATGGTGTAGACAGTCTATGATAAAAATCGTGTATTCCAAATCTAAACAAAAATGTTGATAAAAAATTACTGACGGTCTAGCCGTCACCAGGTGTGACGCCCGTCACCAATTAAAAATAGACGGACAAGCAGACCGTCAGTGTTGGTGACGACCGTCAAGAAATTATAAAAAATAACAAAAAAATTGCTTCGATTATTTTTATTTATAAAAAAAAGGCTTTAGACTGAAAGTGGATAAGAGTGTAAAAGAAAAGCACGGACCGTGCAAAAAAAACACGGACCGTGCAAAAAAAGCACGGACCGTGCTTTTTTTGTTGTTTTGTAAACGCACGGTCCGTGCTTTTCCTCTTATTTAAAATTTAATATATAATTATATTTAAAATTTACCATAATTATATTTATAATTATATTTTTAACAATTACTACTCATCTTATTTATAGAATTTTAACTCTTTATGGGACCATTATTATAGGTAACAAAATTTTGTTTAAATTTGAAGATAACAAGAAACAAATTTTGCTTTTTTTTAAAAAAAGAAAACAAACTTTGTTAAAAAAAACACAAACTTTAGTTTTCAATTTGAAGAGCACGGTCCAAACTTTGTTAAAATTTGAAGAGCACGGTCCGTGCGTTTACAAAACTACAATAAAGCACGGTCCGTGCTTTTTTTGCACGGTCCGTTTTTTTAATGCGCACGGTTTTTTCAATTAAAATCTAGAATAAAAATTAACGCACGGTCCGTGCTTTGTAATACACGACCGTGCGTTTTCTTTGTGACGGTCGTCACCAAATAAATCTGGCCAACCCGTCACAACCGGAAAAAAATTTAAAGCAAGTAGCAGGTGATGAATCTACACCGTCTGAATATAAAATTATTATATCTAGGGTGCAGGTTCAACTTTCCCATGCTGGGAAGGAATCCTGCTTTCCCATGTTAAACGCAGCCCTTGTCAAATTATTATCAATCATTAAGTTTTCATTTAATTTACTAGTGTGAAGCTGCAAACTTTGCGGCCCTTAGAATTTCTTTGTTTCCTACTTTATAGTCAAAGAGCGGTAGATTTCCTGCAAATGAAGTCCTTTTCTTAAGTTGTCATTGTCTCTACCTTGTATTGCACCAAATGTGTTGAATTATTTGTTTCAACATGAAAAAAAAATCTCTTTATAGTTTATGCTTTCCCACAAGTAAAGAAACGCGGTAGTGACGCGCTATAATCAAAACAAATAAACCTTCTAAACCTTTATTGAGCAGTACATTTTAATTATAAAAATAAGGCAAAAATATTAAAAAGGTCCCTGCAAATATGTCTCATTTGGCTTTTAGTCATTGTAAAAAAAAAAAAATTTGATTTTCGTCCTTGCAAAATATTTTGTTTTTTAAAATAGTTCTTGGGCCCATTGAAGCTGGGCATAAGTGAAAAAAAAGGTCCCTGCAAATATGTCTCATTTGACTTTTGATCCTTGTAAAAAAAATTAATTTTATTTTTCGTCCTTGCAAAATATTTTGTTTTTTAATTTTCAACTGCCACATAAGCTGCCAATGGGCTCAGGGACTATTTTAAAAAACAAAATATTTTGCAAGGACGAAAATCAAAAAAAAATTTTACAAGGACCAAAAGCCAAATGAGACATATTTGCAGGGACTTTTTTAATATTTTAGTCTAAAAATAATAATCAACCCCTACATGCAACTCAAAAAGTATTATACAATTGATTAGGTGAAATTGTATGGAAATTTCAAAGAAATGCATGAAGTATGGTACCTTAATCTAATTTCTCTCACCAATTAGTACGGTATATATGAGCCATTCTTTATCACAAAAAAGAAGCAGAAAAGGATCTATACATAGAACAAAGTTTACTTATACAGTAAGCATAACTAAATGGAGAGACTTCTTGTCAAAAATCACTTGTGTTTGTGGATTGTTGTTGTTTTAATTCTTGTGAAGGAATTAGAAGGGTGTTTAGAGAAAGAAAAGTTGGGTTTGTTAGATCTCAAAACCTTCTTGATTTCAAACAGCACTAGTAAATACAATAATCTTACATCATGGGATGATAAGAGTGATGTTGATTGTTGTTTATGGGAGCGTGTCAAGTGCAACCATACCACAGGACATGTCATGGATCTCTTGCTAGGAGGAGTTACAATTCCAACCAATACAACTTATGTTTGGGTCTTCAACTTTTCATATTTTCTTCCTTTCAACCATTTAGTTCATCTTGACTTATCAGCTAACTATTTGGATGGCTGGGTTGAAATTGAAGGTGACATTATATTAGACTTTTTTTTAATTAGCATGAATCAGATTTGGTATTCCGGGATGGATTTACAACACTATCACACACTACACACCAACCACTTGCACTAGACCCTCGTTGTCAATTAGACTGTTTTTGGTTCTATGCAGAATTGTTTTCTACTTTTATTAGTAATTAAATAAAGTAGGGAGTAAATCATTAATTTAATTCTTGAAACCGTACTCTCTAGACAATTTGGTCCTTGAAATTAACGTGTTCACAAAATGATCCATGGAATCGAAGATTCTCAATCACATTAGGATCAAGGATTTTCGTAATCATTTAGGAAATTCGATGATTTTAGAATGTGAACCGTCTTACACCTACAATTTCAAGAATTAGATTAGTGATTCACTTTTTATACTTTTGATTCAAAAATTTATATACATATAGACTCTAAGGAAAAATCAAATTTCTATCTCATTTCATATAGCCTATAACGAATAAGCTCGTATTATCAAAGTAGAGTTGTTTGGTATTAGTTTTCTCTCAAGAGCTTTAAGCACTTTACACGAAACGATAACACTTTTTGAAATGTTATAGCATTTGAGATTATAGCACTTTACATGAATATTTTCTTATGTCATTTTATCAACAGTTCAACCATTAGTTTTATCAAACACTTCAAATTAAATGTTAGTTTATCTACTATACAATATTAGTTGTTCTATCCGTTATCCGCAACTTTTTACCAATGAAAGACATAATCATTGCTCCCTTTTAACGTTCACAGTTTTGCAATGAAATTTCATATTCTAAATTGTCAAATAGCTAGGAACAATGAGCATTAAATCTCACTGAAAACAAAATAATATTGACAGGACTATGTGGAATGAAGAATCTGCAGGAACTTGACCTCAGCAGAAATGGAATGAGTGGTTATTTTCCTCATTGCCTTAGCAACTTGACAAGCCTCAGAGTACTTGATTTATCCTCAAATAATTTTGTTGGAAACATTCCATCTTTCATCATTAGTCTCAAGTCTCTTGAATATCTATCTCTCTTTGATACCAACTTTGATGGAATTTTCCAATTTAGTTCTTTGACTAATCATTCTAAACTTGAGGTTTTCCTTCTGTCACCAAAAACAAATAACTTGTATGTGGAAACTGAAGAAAGTCCATCATGGCACCCTACTTTTCAATTAAAAGTTCTCCAACTTAGAAATTGCTTTCTAAATTCAAGGAGAAATGGAACTTTTCCTAGTTTTCTGCTTTATCAGCATGAGCTACAACTACTAGACCTTTCTCATAACAAGCTGTCAGGGAATTTTCCCTCTTGGATCTTGGAAAATAACACAAAGTTGGAGACCTTGTATTTGATGAACAACTCATTCACAGGAGCTCTTGAGCTTCCAACTTTCAAACATGGTTTATTGGACCTACAAATTTCAAATAACAAGATTGGTGGTCAACTACAAGAAGATATAGGTAAGATATTTCCAATTCTTTATTATGTAAACCTATCTAAGAATAGTTTTGAGGGAATTCTTCCATCATCCATTGGTGAAATGCAAACAATAAGGACCCTGGACTTATCCAATAACAACTTCTCTGGAGAGCTTAGTGGCCATTTGATCTCCAATTTGACCTCATTGAGACTGCTGAGGCTATCTCACAATAGTTTCCATGGACTTGTTCCATTACTTTCAAACTTACCAAAATTAAATTGGTTGTATTTGAACAACAACTCCTTTAGTGGAGTAACTGAAGATGAAGTGCCAAACGAATCTTCTTTATATTCCTTGGACATATCAAACAATATGCTATCTGGCAGGATTTCAAGATGGATTGGAAGCTTCACAGAACTAAATGTACTTTCATTGTCAAATAATCAGTTACAAGGTGATATCCCAAATGAGCTTTGCAACCTATTTTCCCTTAGCTATTTGGACCTTTCTGAAAACAATTTATCAGGTTTTTTACCTTATTGCTTTAATAACTTCAAATACATAAAGTTCTTATACTTGCAAAAGAATGCTCTCCAAGGTAATATACCACATGCTTTGTCTCAACTAACAAAATTAGCATCACTTGACCTGAGGGACAACAATTTTTTTGGAAATATTCCACAGTGGATCAACAGGCTCTTAGATTTAAGAGTTCTTTTACTGGCAGGGAATAAATTAACAGGTCCAATTCCTATCTATGTGTGTGAACTAGAACATGTCAAAATTATGGATCTCTCACATAATTGGATTAATGGAACAATACCTTCATGCATTAAGAATATATCATTTAAAATGAAAGAGTATCAAAGTACTGCAATGGGAACAACAGCAGTCCAGTATGATGATGACTCAAAGGATAAAATTCAGTATTATGAAAATACTGCAACAGTATTCATTTTTCAAATGGATGAAATTTGGTTTTCCCCGGGAAATACCTTCCACATTTTCTATAACTCCTCTTTGAGCTTAAACCATCCTTTTGCTGATAGATACATGATATCTTATGAAATAGTAGAAATTGAGTTCAGAACAAAGAGTTATTATCTCTCTTACAAGGGAAATAACCTGAACTTAATGACTGGATTAGATTTATCAAGTAATAATTTGAGTGGTAGCATTCCACCAGAGATTGGAGAACTAAGAGAAATTATCGCCCTGAATCTTTCCCGCAACCGATTATCAGGATCGATACCAGGAACCTTTTCCAATTTGATAAGTATTGAGAGTTTAGACCTTTCTTACAATAATTTGAGTGGTGTCATACCTCAAAACCTGACTGATTTATACTCTTTAGCCGTATTCAATGTCTCATACAACAATTTTTCTGGTACAATTCCAACCACAATGCAGTTTGCAAACTTTGATGAAAACAACTATAGAGGTAATTCAGATCTTTGTGGATATGTCATCAATATAATCTGCAATCATACCTCCATTTTTCCACCAGCATCGACAATGCAACATCATACTGCAATTGATATGGAGTCCTTCTATTGGAGTTGTGCTGCATCTTATGTTACAGTTGTCATTGGGTTAGCAGTAATTTTTTGGGTTAATTCTCATTGGTGTAGGGTTTGGTTCCATTATGTTGATTTGTGTATATTTTATTGCTTCACAAGGTGTTTCAAGAATGTTTTCCATTAGTAATAATGCTAAAGATTGGAAGAACTTTGTAATAACTAAGTAACTAAATAATGAGCATTTCATCTGAGTAAATAATTGAAGTGGAAGTAAGATCATGCCATTTATTTGTTAAGTATCCAATTTAACCAATTCAATATTTTATGGGAAATGATTAATCTCGCGAAAAGTATTTTAGCATCATGAAAAATATAAGTTGGGATCTTGCCATTTATCGCGAATCTATCAAGAACGGTTTGAGTGTTGAATCTTTGATTTATCAGAAATCATGGCAGGTAGTAAATATAAAAAAGAATCACGCACAGTTACAATTCAGCATCATGATGTTTTCGCGAGGTTTTGTTTAGCGAGAAGTAGCATTTCCATAATAAAATCGATGATACATCAAAATAAGTTCAACTATTTTGGTTGTGTAGCTAATCTCTTGATTGAACTTTAGTTTTTGAACCTAATTTTTGGTGACTTGTGAGTGAACTTTGATAGATAAAAATATTTTGCTCTAAAATGAGGGAATATATTAATAGAAAAACTAGTCAATGAGTTGTCACGGACATTTTGGCCCGGCCAATACAATATATTATCACTAGGTCACCATTTCAATGATTTCATGGTTTATCTGTATCTCTATCTCCATTGTCATGTTACTAATAGGTCCCCTACCATCATTATCCATCCCACACACTCATGTCCCTTGTGCCAAATTTGTAAAGGATTCTGATTCCACATATTAAGTATATGTTTGGTTTTGCGCCTACTATTTCCGTGTTAGCCTGAAATCACGGCAGTTTTCCGCATCTACACAGATGCTCCGCTTTGTAGCTTCTAAGGAACCACGGCAAAACCAAACCTGGACGTGCGTTTGAGCTTCCAAACGCCAAACCAAACAGACACCGAATATGTGACATATTAATTAATCTTGACTATTTGGTTTTATATCAATGTAGTAGATTCTGTAAAAACGATTTGGTGAACATAATATTGTGAACTGACAGATCTCAAATTAATAATCTAGATCAATTCATGTGTGTAATACAAGGGTTTTTTAATGCAATATTGAATACCGTTAAAACCAAGCCTGTCTATGAGATCGGTCAGTGATGAAAATAGATGAATTAATGTGTGAACATGTAATTATAACATGTTTGTGTGCCGCGATCTAAGGAGAGATGTTAGAATGGATCGAGTAATTGACATATGATATTATTTCATCTGTTTTCGCATGATTGTTGTGATGAAGTAGCTTGTGATTCTATTTTTTTGGCAAGGACAACTTAAAGTAAATCAAATGTTCTAAATTTCATAGCATAAAAAAGCATAATCGATTAACAAAATCACCAAGGAATATACTATATATAGATTACAAAAATATATCATGGCTGCAAGCGGATGACAATTATTAGTCCTGATGTTGTACTAGGTTTACCAACATGAGAATTTCATATTTCATCTCAATTCAGAATAATCTGATTTACATATTTGGACATAAGATTCTGAGCCTTCATTATGAGTATCAAAAAGGGAAAAAAAATCAATAAAACGTGAAAAACAGTGATCACTTGTATTGTATCATTTTGCTATAAAAAAGCTGATTCCTCAAGATTGGATGATATTAATATGAATCCAACCTTTTCTTTTGGGATGAAAGATGTTCAATAATGTAAAAATCTAATCAATCATACCATATTTTTACCAATGCTATAAAAGTTAAAATTCCATAAGCTAGGAATTCATGTCATATGCATGGTGAAAAAACAAGGAGACAAAAAAACTTGGACCAAAACATGCTAGTAATGTCACTCAGTTTCTTCTCTAATATTTTGAATGCTGAGATTTACCAGCCTGTAGTTCCTGCAAGAAAAGTAAATGTGAATTTTCATGTTAGTCACTACCATAATTGAGTTGATGTAGTCTCATATGGGCAAAATTATGAACAAAGGAATTAAAAAGGTTACCTGAGAATAGCGAACATGACCATGCTGCAAATTTGAAGTTTTCACTATTGTTTCCCATTTGACATTGCTTGATGATGTATTAGAACCATTCTTTTTAGCATGAGATTGACTCCCTTGATTTGAATGCATGAAAGAATTCTTAAGAGAATTTATAGGCAACGCACGCCAAAGCCAAGACTCAGAAGGCGATTTTGGTAATGGTGGTGGAAGAGGAGAACTATTAGCTAACACAATTTGCTTGTTGTTGGTATCTGAATGTTCAGCAAATGTCTCTTGCACAGGTTGCACTGACAGGAGTTCGCGGTTAATATCTTGATCATTTTTCATTACTTCATCTTCATATTCTTTGGCTATGTGATGTAGCATACCAGATAATGTTGTAGAATTGCCGCCTAACGAACTTAATATTTCATAATCCAATGTGACTTTTTCTTCCAAATCCAAAGATTCTACATGTTTTATGTTTTGAGAAGTTTCTATGCTAGAGTTACGTTCTTTCCCTCTCCTCTTGTCCAATTCTGCAGTCATAGTATATATCCTCTTTTTGATATCTACAGAACTTAGATTTGAAGATGATAATTTGACAGTACTTGAATTATCTATGTACAATGTTTTTTCCATTGCCAAACTTCCTGAATATGAACTTCTTTTAGCTCCTTGGTTTGGAACTCCTTGAAATTTTCCAAGTCCTGTGCTGTGGAACTTCAAATTGCAAGATTTATTGGTTTCAGCCTCATTAGAATCACCTAGCAACTTTGCTCCGCGAAAGGGAGATTGTTGTTTACTTCTACAGGGAGATATGCCGGCAGCAGCTGCTCTTGAACGCCGGAAAGGAGAGAGTCTACCTGGAAGCAACTCACCTGAATAAGCAAACCTGTTTGATTCACTGCTCCATCTCTTCTTTCCTTCTTGCGTTTCAGCTGATGCAGCTCCCGTACTTGACTTGTTCCTATGAATTGCTTCCCAAGCCTGAATCGAAGATTCATCATCACTGTGAGTAAGTATGTTGAAAACATGTTTATTCATGAGGATGTTGATTAACAAAAAAAGGATTAAGGATTTGTTTGGTTCTGTTGTGACAAAATAGATTTTGTAGAATTGATTCTGACTAAAAGTGAGTGGAATGTAAAGTGACTAACGTTTGGATACATTCATGTAATAGTGGATTGAACAATAAATTTAAGGTTGAAAGTGGATTGTATAAAAAAAATCTGCAAGTTTCAGCTTTAAATTAAAATTAATTCTGGAGGCAAAATCAATTCTACTCAAAAACATACAAACATGTCAAAATCAATTAGACACCTCTTGTAACAATTTTTAGCTCATCCAAATCTGAAATCAAACATACACTAAATGATGATTTTTTGTTTACCTTCTTTACAGCTGGAACTGGACTAAAAGATCTAATACTAGATCTTTTGTTAGGTTTTACAACCTCACAAGCAGAAGAAGGCAAGGTAACTTGGTTCTTCATTTTCACCCCAGCCACAGGAGTTAGCGAAGACAATGAATTCCTAACATGTAAATGAGGTAACAAACCACATCCTTTACCCAAGACATTATCAGAATTATCATTGCCATAAACATCGCCTTCATCTTCACTTTCTTCCTCTTGACATTCCCCGGTATACGGTATAATATCAGTTACCAATGGCTTCTTTGCATTCTGAACCAACTTGTTAACATCTCTAGGTTGCTGTTCCACTAATACAGATGGCTTTTTTGAAGAATATTGAGAAGGTTGTATTGTCATAGCCTTCGCGGCCGGCAAGAAACGATTCATCATGAAGTCTCTTGTTTGTTGATCTGTAGAAAATGTTCCAAACTTCTTAGCTTCCAAGTTATCTAATCCACTTACACCACTCACACTACAGTTCAAAGAGAATGATTCTGTTAAATGCGACAGTGATTCAACTGCATCTGAATAAGCATCATCATCATTCTCCGCTTCCTTAACTTTAGACCTGCTACTCTCAATTTTCTTCTCAGTTTCTTTTTCTCTTTCTCTATCACAATCTCTTTTAACCGTGTTGCCGGTGAAAGACTTTGATTTGTTTGAGGGAGTGAATTTATTTACAACATTGGATTCCTTTACCAATGGCTGTGTGGCAGATTTGACTGATTTTCCAGGGGGAAGCCTAGGAATTGGAGTGAGTGAAGGGTTCTTAAGAGGAATTTGAGGTACTTCAGATCCATTATTACCTTTACATCTTCCAGGTATATGCTCCCAATTGAAAGGCACTGCAACAGGTTCTGTTACCTGATCGAATGTCATTTCTGATTTGTAACTTGCAAGAGTGTGGCGTTTCTCTAATATCTTCTTCTTTGATTCTGTTAACGAAGGCGATGTAGCTGAATTTCGTCTCACTGACATGAGTGGAGCATTGATGTTCAATTTCCTCTCAGACATCTTGTTCCAAATCCAAAATTGAACAACTAGTATATGCAATTCAATGCAATCCCTCTCAATCACAAGCTCAAAAATCTACAAACAATATATACTGATCTCAGCACCAATGCTTAAAATACCAGGTATGAAACTTTCTATCCAATCATGAAAATCTGAAAAAGAAAAAGGAATTTAAGAACTGATTAGTAACAGTTCAAATAACAACATAAACTATTTCAAAATTAAAGACTTAGATTAATTAGAACAAACAAACAATACTTTTGAACTGATTTATCACTGAAATGACCATAACAAGAGAAGAATTAAACTGACACAGTATGCACAATTAGAAGTATCACAAGTTGTTAAACTTTGGATCATTATTGATTTAAAAAGCCATGATTTAAGCTAAATGGATACCTCAAAAGCCTATATTTTCTCTCCTGAAGGAAACTATATAATATAAAAAACAATAAAAAAATTGCAAATGCACTAATAGTATCCACAATCAATGAATAAAATAGTGCAAGAATCCAGTGAGCATGTTCATCAATATCACATGAAAAATTTTCATGGACCCACCAAAGATATAATGATAAAAAAAAAATAGAATATTGATAATCAAAAAGAACATACCTCTTGAATAACTCAGTATCTAGCTAGAGTATGTTTTTGTGAAGCAAAATTGGTTACATGAATGGAGAAAATGATGAAAAGAGCATAGCATGTGAAGAAGGTTTGCCAGCAGCTAGTATAGTCTATAGAAAAGGATGTGACTCACAATAAACGGTTGGTTGTTAAATGATGGCCGTGGAATGAGTAAGATGAAAAAAAAGGCAATAAAAAGCTGAGGGAGATAGATAGAGACACAAGCTTTTGTTATTTCTTCTTCTACTACTAAATTTTTGTTTTCTATGTATTTTCAGATTCTGAAGCAGTAACTGAAACTGACTTGTGAAACTCTGACTCGGTAGTGCCTCTTTTTAGGCCTAAATATCGGTACAATTTAGGTGACTTTGGTCTTCGAGCTCATAAGCGCAAAGCAGAACTCAAGATTCAGGGAACATTGACAATTTTCCTTATATATTTCACACCACTTAGATCCTAATATTAATGGTGGAAGTTGAATTCACGCATCTTTTACATAAATCAACTTTTTATCAATTGGATCAACTTCTAAACAATGAAATGATATTGTAAGAATATAAATGTTTGTGTTTTTATTATGTTTTTACTTTAATGCATGTTATGTCATAGGTAGTAAACTTGTGATGTATAGGGTAAGGTTTGTTTTATTGAGAAGCATTGAATATAAAGGGATGGTATGGTCGTTTACCAACAAAAAAAAGGAATGGTGTGTGGTCACGGACGTAGCGTGGAGAATATGAGAGCAGTTAGTGATGGTAAGAAAAGGTCTTTAATATATGGGTCTTGTTAACCGATGTCCCCGGGACATTGGTTAAGGAATCTAAAAATAAAAATTATGTCTTGTAAATATAAGTTTTTACTTTTAATCAAGTAATTATTACACAATTTTTTAATAGAATCTTACTTCTTTTGGATGCTTAACCAATGCTCCTGGGGCACTGTATAACATTCTCTTTAATATATTAGGCTGGGTATTGTGGACCGTTCCTATTTAATAGACGGAAAGAACATAAAGTATTTTTACTCATCATATCATTCTCAATCATTTTACTTTAGGACAAGCATAGATTATTCTATTCAAAAGATAAAAAAAGATGAGCAGGGTTATTATCCCAAGGCTACTTTTCCTCAAAACAAAGCATCAAATCCAAACTGCATAAAATGATTCATATCATGTTAGTTACTAGTTACTGCTATCTTATTTGAAAAAAATACCCTCCATATTTGATGGCACTCCCTTCGTTCAAAATCTGATGGACCAAATTACAAAGACTAAGAAAGGTATGTAAATGAAAATAGAGAAAAAAAAATATTTTTTACTAATGTATGTATCATTATTATGTATTATTTTTATTGATGTATTGTACTTGCTGTGAGTACAATCTATAGAACTAGGGTTTAATCTGTTTAAGTGATGCCTTGAGAATGTCTTTCAAGTGGGTATTTATAGCCTTATTTAGGCTTGGTTTCCCGTGGCTTCTGGAGCATTCTAGAGGCTTCTAGAAGCTCTTTAAGGCGGCGCCCCCTAGCGAGTTCGCCTAAGGCCCTTCTGGCCCTTATGGAGGGCGATGAGCCCTTTCTTGAGGGCGCCAAGCCCTTCTGGAGGGTTGTGTGCCCTAAATGATAAGATTGATAGTCCACAGCCCGACAAGCACGAGCTTTGGGACAAGGCGAAGTGATTTAACTGTTAAGGTGTTGACATTTCGCAGCCCAACAAGCACTAGGCTCAAAGAGGCGAGTTGATTGTCTATGGTCTATGAAGGACGACAGCCCAACATGTTCGTGGGTGCTATCCCAACATCTCGAGTATATGGGGTTACTATGTTTTGAAGGTTAGTGTTCCAGTTGGTCTATAGCCCAGCAAGCACGAGCTTTGGGACAATGCGAAGTGATTTAAATGTTGAGGTGTCAACCCAACAAGCATTAAGCTCGAAGAGGCGAGTTGATTGTCAATGGTCTCTGGAGGGCGACGTCGAACTTAACGGCGAGGTGATGTAAGTGGTGCGCGACCTTTGACGTTTTTGACAAATATGGATCTAACGGTTGAGATTTTATGACTTTTCACTGTTGGTGACGTGTTTTAATCGGGCGCCCTCGAGATTCGGCGGAGAGTTTTGACCGGGCTTTGAACGCGCCAAAGATCAGAACGCCCTTCTGCTTCCCGACATCGATCTTAGTGGCTTGGATCCTTTCAAGATTGTGCAAGATGGAGTGCTGGTGGATGAGCCCTAGGAGATCAGGGTGTAATTTTATTTATATTATTATTTATTTTGGTGGCGGGTAGTCAATGGCACCTGCATTTTTTGTTGTAATTTTTAACTATGTTTTTTTGGAGGACAAGTAGAATTCTAACTTCATTCATGTTGAGGAATTGCTTTGGTAGGATATTTATCTTGTACGTTAATTTTCTTTGTTCTTGGCTTTGACATTGTGTTTTGTTGGATCTTGGTGATGTTACGAGGCTGAGTGCTTTTTGACTGTATCTGTGTTTGAGTGATCTCTAGTTGATTTATGTGATTTTTACAAAGTCTTGTTTGAGAAAATGATTTTAGACGCCCTAGAGCCCTCATGGGGTTAGGTATTTTCATATGTAGACGCCCTAGAGCCCTCGTGGGGTTAGGATTTTTCATTTGTAGATTGTAGGTGACCTAGAGCCCTTTTGGGGTTAGAATTTTACATTCGTAGATTGTAGGCGACGTAGAGCCCTTTTGGGGTTAGGATTTTACATTCGTAGACTGTAGACGACCTAGGGCCCTTTTGGGGTTAGGATTTTTCATTTGTAGATTGTAGGCGACCTAGAGCCCTTTTGGGGTTAGGATTTTTCATTTGTAGATTGTAGACGACCTAGAGCCCTTTTGGGGTTAAGATTTTTAATTTGTAGATAGACGACCTAGAGCCCTTTTGGGGTTAGGATTTTGCATTTGTAGATTGTAGATGCCCGCATGTTTTTAGGAGTCGTGTTGCTTTTTTGTAGATACTGCAAAACATAAAGTAGAGAGAGAACGAGACAATCATCTAAGAAAGTAGGGTGCCTCGTTAAAAAACCTGCAAAACAAATCTCAAAAGATCGAAAAAAGGTTAGAATAAGGTTGAAAAAGGTTAGAATAACTCTGCGTTTCATCTTCATGTTCTTCATGGCGGGATCGTTGTTTCCCTATGAATTTCTATTTCACATTTTAATTCTGGCGTGTTGGTTGGTGAGCTTTATTTTAATCTCGCACTTAACGAGCTTGTTTGCATCATGGACATGATTTACCTGAAACATAATAATATTTTCCAAACTTCAAAGTAACAAGTAAAGATAAAAGAGTTTCAATCGTATTCGATCATCTTCGATGGGAACTAACTAATCTTTGTCATTCTCCTATGAATTCGCCCAAATCATCTACTTTTCTTCTTACTCTTGCCGACACATTTTATTTCTCTTTCTCCTACTAACTTGAAACTAACTCGCCTCCCTCATTCTCTTATTTTATTCCTCTTTCTCCTACTAACTTGAAAACTAACTCGCATCCCTCATTCTTTTATTTTATTTATCTTTCTCCTACTAACTTGAAACTAACTCGCCTCCTCCATTCTCTTATTTTATTCCTCTTTCTCCTGCTAACTTGAAAACTAACTCGCCTCCCTCATTCTTTTATTTTATTTCTCTTTCTCCTACTAACTTGAAACTAACTCGCCTCCCCCATTCTCTTATTTTATTCCTCTTTCTCCTACTAACTTGAAAACTAACTCGTCTCCCTCATTCTTTTATTTTATTTCTCTTTCTCCTACTAACTTGAAACTAACTCGCCTCCCTCATTCTCTTATTTTATTCTTCTTTCTCCTACTAACTTGAAACTAACTCGCCTCCCTCATTCTTTTATTTTATTTCTCTTTCTCCTACTAATTTGAAACTAACTCGCCTCCCCTCATTCTTTTATTTTATTTATCTTTTTCCTACTAACTTGAAACTAACTCGCCTCCCCTCATTCTTTTATGTTATTGATCTTTCTCCTACTAACTTGAAACTAACTCGCCTCCCCCATTCTCTTATTTTATTCCTCTTTCTCCTACTAACTTGAAAACTAACTCGCCTCCCTCATTCTTTTATTTTATTTCTCTTTCTTCTACTAACTTGAAACTAACTCGCCTCCCCCATTCTCTTATTTTATTCCTCTTTCTCCTACTAACTTGAAAAATAACTCGCCTCCCTCATTCTTTTATTTTATCTCTCTTTCTCCTACTAACTTGAAACTAACTCGCCTCTCTCATTCTCTTATTTTATTCCTCTTTCTCCTACTAACTTGAAACTAACTCGCCTCCTTCATTTTTTATTTTATTTCTCTTTCTCCTGCTAATTTGAAACTAACTCGCCTCCCCCCATTCACTTATTTTATTCCTCTTTCTCCTACTAACTTGAAAACTAACTCGCCTCCCCCATTCTCTTATTTTATTCCTCTTTCTCCTACTAACTTGAAACTAACTCGCCTCCCCTCATTCTTTTATTTTATTTATCTTTCTCCTACTAACTTGAAACTAACTGTGAGTACAATCTATAGAACTAGGGTTTAGTTTATTTAAGTGATGCCTTGAGAATGCCTCTCTAGTGGGTATTTATAGCCTTATTTGGGTTTGGTTTCCCGTGGCTTTGGCCCCAAGTAACTTGGGCTCAAAGCCACGTTTAGAGCGTTCTAGAGGCTTCTAGAAGCTCTTTAAGGCGGCGCCCCCTAGCGGGTTCGTCTAAGGCCTTCTGGCCCTTATGGAGGGCGACAAGCCCTTCTGGAGGGCTTTGTGCCCTAAATGATAAGATTGATAGTCTATGTATGTATCATTATTATATGTTGATGCATTTACTTTACCATTAAAAGTGATGCAAATAATTAATTTTGTATTAAAAATCGAAAGTGGTCAGACATTTTAGGACAATTTTTTTACTAGAGGAGTGTTAACATTGTTCTCTTTTTAACACTCATTTTGATGGTCACTCTCATTGTGTGAAATCAATATGGCTCCAACATATTATAAAGAGAAATTATTTTTGTACACCCATTATCCATTTAACACCATAAGAGAGATAGAAATAGAGTAAAAGATGTATTAGATGTGATAAATAGATTATGTGATAGGAAAAGAGATATAGAGAGAAAATGATGTGGTGAATGATTGAATGAAAAGTGAAGGTGTACAAATGTAAGAGTTGTATTATAAATGGATTTCACACAATATTGTGAGATCCACGTAATTTTCATTCATACAAAAGTGAATGTTAGAGTGGGTGTTAAAAAAAAATATTTCCTACGCTCATCTTTTTACTATTTAGTTCAATCATTTTGGATATCATTTAACATCATGTATATTTTATAATAAAACAATGTGTTGATACTATAAGTAATCTAAAAGGAAAATATAAGTATTAATTGGAGCAATTGAAGGGATGGTAGTGGAGTATAAGCAAAAGGTCAAATATGTTCAGTTCAAATGCAAAAAGTCTAGTGGTTTCATCTACTTTTGTATCATGCATTTAACTTTTTATTTATATTTAAACCATAAAGGAGGATTTAGATGGAAAAGCTTATTTGAATTTACAATTTAAAATCCGTATGCACAGTATGTGAACTCTGTTGGAGTATCATTTATTCAAACCAAAAGAAAAATAATTATGTATAGATAATTCCTTTGATTGCGGGAAGTAGCACTGAGTGTGGGAATGTCCCACGAAGATTGGGTCTTTTGATTCTTGTTGTCTGCCATTCTTGACTCTTGTACACTACGTGCCTAATGCTCCACTTTGGCCTACAATTCAACAATTATCCTCTTTTTCTCATGGAAACAACTTAACTTGTGCCTGTGCATGATAAGAGAAAAAGGTCGACAAAACAAGCATCAACCATGTGCATGACTAAACTCCCAAATGTCAAACAATCAATTCTTCATTATATACATATTCATCGTGAAGGCTACGGTGAGAGACCAAAACAAGTCTTTCACCGTGCAAATTGATTTGTAATCGTTAGATTGATTTTTGAATATATCTAATTGATTTTTGACCATTTGATTTTTTCACCATCTGACTGCACAATAATTTATTAATATATCTAACGGTTACAAATTAATTTGCACGGTGAGAGACCTGTTTTGGTCTCTCACCGTAGCCTGAGCCCATATTCATATTCATTCAAAAAAAGTATGTATGTTCATAAATAAGTCCTCATTTCCATATTATAAAAACTCAAACATCTTGACCCAAAAAATAAATAAACTCAAACAAAATTACAGGTATTGAAAAAAGTAGTTTAAACATTAAATTTGTTATAAATATGTTTATTTTACAATAATTACTTTTTACAATTATTGATATCATAAGAGAGAAAACAAATTTGTATTTCTCAATGATAAATTAAATATAGAAATTTAATGGATATGAAATTTTGTTTTTATTTAAGGGATGAAATTTTGTTTTCTTGTTAGAAACCTATAGCAGTTTAAAAATCATCTTAAATTAACGGTAAATAATTTTCAAAAGTGAATCATTTTTTTTTTGTTGACAAAATTCAAAAGTGAATCTTATAATCTTGTAAAAAAAGGTGGATCTTATAATAATGTACTGTGACAATACAATAACCTTGCATTAGGAAACATAATCATTGCAAATCAAGAAAGAATTATCAATATTTCATAAAAAAGAATGAATTGTCGATATGGTAACCATTTATGATAAAATTTAAAGGTAAAATAAGTTTTTCGTCCGTAAAAAATTATCAAATTTTATTTTTTGTCTCCATAAAAAAAAGTGGCATGTTTTACTTCCTACAAAATTTTCTCTCGCACAGTCTTTAGTCTCTGCTTTTCTTAAGTCAATATGTGTTTTTTAATTATTTTATTACAAATATATTTAGAACGTTATAAAAAGTTTGTTCGGAAAAAAAGGAGCTAAAAACTTATTTTATAAGTCGAGATTTTTTTTTAAGAAAGAGATTTTTGTTACTTTTATCTTAAGCTTTTGAAATTTAAAAATTCTAAAATTTCGTAAAGAAACTTTTTACAATGTTTACATGTCTTTAAAAAAATCAAAAATTAAAAAGTTTGACGATAATTAAACAATTTTCAAAAATAGCTGGGACTAAAACGGCGTGCAGTAAAATTCTATAGGAACGACAAATGGAAGTTCAATACCAACTTTACATTTTGGATTTTATAATCTCAAATGTATTAATTAAACCCCTTGAGACTAGTATTTAGCACAATGGTGCTTGTTATATTGATATATTTCTGATTATAAAAATCAAATTGATAAATTATGGTTACAACATATAGAATCCGAAATATATCAATACAAAGACAACACATATTTCTCACATTTTGCCTATTTGCAACATACATATTAGTAACACACCAAAATGTATTATCAACAGGCATAACTAATAAAAACAAATCATAATATTATATAAACATTCATAACTAAATATCTAAATAATTCCAAATATCCAATATGAAATGTAAAAAACAAGTTATCCAGAAATACATAAACAAATATCCAAAACATACAAAATAAAATATCCTATCGTTAACACGACCCCCTAGCACTTTAAATGAAGAAATGGGAGGAGGAGACTAGGCAAGACATACATAGTAACCACTTTCACGAGGAATGCTCCGCCCTACCCAAAGAGCCTCGACCGAAACAAACCCCCTACAAAACATGCATAAGTCAATATTTTAGATTTTGAATGATATTAGCCGATTAAATTGTAATTTGGGATTATAACCCTACATTTAATTGTCTATCCTTGACTTAGGGACTAAAACATGTGTAATTTGTTGCTTATATCAACAATTGAGAGACGAAAAAGTTGAAGTAAGAACCCGAGAAACACAAAAGAAAAAAACAAAAGACTAGAGAACACTTTAAAAAGAGAAAAATAAGATTTAAAACACGGATTATCATTACATGATATGATGTTGATGTTAATTTAAATAATTTACTGGATAATGAAGGTGATAATCTTAAGGATAATGTTAATGACAATAGTGATGATATATTGATCCAATAATTTGGGATGTTTTTAATTCTAAATTTTTTGATTTATAAGGATAACTTTTTTTTTATGTTATGTGATGATATATTGATCTAAGAATTTGGGATGTTTTTAATTCTAAATTTTTTAATTTATAAGATTAACTTTTTTTTTATGTTATTGATGTTATTTATAAGTTTTTGAAGATATTTATAATTTAAATAAATTACTGTTTGAGTTTTTATACTCCTATTTTTCATTAGAGGCCCAATTTTTAAGATTAAAATAGAGTCTCTAAATTATTCGAGATGGTAACGAATATAGCAACCATTTACGTACATCCCTTGAACCCTCTCTTACTTAAGCTTGGAGTCCTAATAGGTACCCAACCCACCGCTCTTCAAGTCCCAACTATCTTCTCCAATGATATCATGTTCCCATCAATTCGTCTCTTGTCATCTTCACATTACAACGGTTCACAAATCAACTATTCCTTTCTCTCACTCTCAAGTATCTACAATGGGGTACCTTAAAGATAGTCACCCATTAAGTGGTACCAATTTCAAACACCCATTGAAAGGAAAAATTGAAATCCAGCGTCTATTAGGTATAGTATCTATACAAGCACTCTTTCATCTCATAGTGAGCATGTGCATCGGCCTTTAATATTAAAAAATGCTTTGTAGTTATTGGTGAAATTATTTAATATTTTAGTTGAGGTTGTGTTGAATTCGGAGAATAGGAGTATTTATTAATACCAACTTTAAAAAGTTTAAATAAGTTATGTATACATAATCCATATTGGATCACTTATCTACAAACTTAAAAAAAGAACATGATTGACCAACAATAGACCGGTCTAAGTGGTAAGGAACTTAGACCATTTAAACATATAGTCAGAGGTTAAATGCATGACTTCTGTATATAAAAAAAAAATAGTTGAAAGAGGAGAGCCTGCATTATATGTCCCACGTGATAACAAAAAAATTGTAAATGTTCTCGAAAAATATTAGGTCTCGTTTACTTTAATTGTTTTCTATTTTTATTTTTAAAATGTAATAAGGCCAAATTGAGTAAGTTACATAAAAAATAAAATAAAATAAATAAAAAAGTAGCTAACTTCCTTATTCTTGCAAGCATCACAATGGACATCCATATAAAAAAAAAATTAAAGAAAAAAATTGGCTAAAATGTTGTTTTATTGTTTTCAAAACACCACGTTTATTCCCCACCAACATAAAGCACCGAGACGAAAATTGAAGATGTGGTGGTCTATTGAAGACCGACTAATTTAGTATTTTCATTCATAAAATCTTTATCTTTATAAAAAACTACAGCAGGGAATCGAACCTAAGAACAATTGGTAGCACTTTAAAATCCCTGCCACTAAGTCAGTAACATTTTTTGTTCATGATGTTGATTTTAATTTTTATAACATGCGCTAAGCTTGAGGCACATGTCACTCTCATGTAAAAAACTGTCGCACGTATATGCCATGCTGCAACAACTACTGGATTGGATCAGTTATAACTCTTAACCCACTATTCCACTAGAAACAAACAACTCTCTTATATCACTATCCCACTAACATTTACTCACACGTTATAAGAAAAACTACTGGTTTTCTTTTTATTGATTTTTTTCCTTAACATGCACTAGATAATGTTTTTACTTCTACATTTATCTATGCTTCACTAGATGCCAACGATTCATTACTTTTTATGCTTATGTTTTTTCTGCTTGGCAGGGACAAGCCATGTGTTAATATTGGAAGAAAAACTGCTACATGTTAAGGGTAAATCTCCTATCTTTTCCATGTATTTGTTCTCTCTATTTTGTTTTCTTCTCTTAATGTTGCTGTTATTTCTTTTGAAACTTTGTAATTTAAGGGCTTTTGTTGAAACATTTTAAAAGCTTTTCCATTTATCAAATTTTTGTTCAATTTCACCTCCTCTGTCATATTAGTTTTCTCAAGTGCTTCTTAGTCTCCCTAGATTCTTCTCACGTTCTACAAGGTAAGTTTAAAATTTAATATTGATCAATTCGCATAGGAGACTAATTAGTAGAATTTTTTATTTAAATAACTTATAATAAAATTGTAACAAAAAAAAACTTATAATAAAATACAGTACAATGCTAATTTAGAAAACCTTGGCTACACTGCCTCTACTTTACTCTCATAAATCTTTATATCGTTGTAAATCTCCATTGCATTTGTTGTAGAAGTCTTGCCTTCCATAGGGTATATACCAGTCTCACCACCATACATTTCATCCAAGGACATTCCTGTTCAATTTATCAAGCAATAGAAGATAAAATTTTGATTCATAGACAATAGGTATGGTTTTATTGATTACAGAACCTGAAAAATGTTGATTTCTCAGGTTGAGCAAATTGATTTACAAAACTTAAGAAAGGCCAACGATGAAACTCTTAACTCGAAGAACTAACAATATATCTATATTATATTTACCAATATACTTAGATTACTATTTGAACATTATTTGCATTATAAATCACCTTTGATCCTCAATTAAATATGACACTCTACAACACCCGTGCATCGCACAGGTTGGAGTCTAGTTTGAATAAAAATTTAAAACTTTTTTCAAAGTAAATGGACCCTTTGTTTTTTTACAAAAAAGTAAATGAACCCTTACGTACTGAAAACTAAACATCGTGCGATACAACTTTTATACTACACACGATATCTCTGTGTTTAACGTGAAAATGTGGTTGTTGATCCAACTCCCTAAAATGCGAGATTTTGTTGGAAGCAAGTTATCGATAGTGTATTTTTATTTTATTTTTTAAATCGGGTATCTTTCATGTGTAATTTGTGGAGACTAATTTAATGCCTTGAGTCTTGTGGGACTTAAATGAGTAGCAAATACTTTCTAGAGTTTTAATGTTGTTGCATGTCCATTGCTAAATTCGAACTTGAAATCTGATTAAATTAGAATAGACATGTGTTTTCATATAAACGTTTTTGGGTTTGATAGTATATTTTAAAATATTTAAGCATATGCAAAGTAAGTTCCAACAAACTAATGCAAAAGCTTTAGGCTAAATTAGGCCAATATGCTCCAACATACACAGAGACACACACGCACATTTCATAGTTCAGATATTTTTTTACAAAAGAAAAAATAGTTCAGATATATTTCTACCAAGAGGAAAACTTTCTTCTTTTTTAGAAGAAAATCAAATATTTAATATTTATAATCCGGTCCACGGTACACAATACAGAAAATCCTAGCAAATCAACACAAGGGATACCAACAACAGAGAATAAAAACAAAAACAAATTATCATGGATTGACTTGATTGATTATTATAACCTTCAGATTCAACCCATTGCAGCAAATGCAGTCCTCCTTAATTGAAGGGGATAATGTTTCTTTTTTGTTTGTTCAAATTTGGTCCATGGAAACTTGTGCTTTCCCATCTTTTTCTTCTTTGCAGCCACTCCCATCAAATCTCCATAGTTCTAAACAACACAAATTATTATGAGTATATTACAACTAGTAACAAATAGGAAGAAGCTAGAATATTAAGGATAGCTGGTACATTTATTTATTTATTCAAATATAAAGCTTATTAATATACTACTAATCTATTTTGGGAGATCAAGAATCAACATTGAACACATCTATAAACAAATGACAATTTAGGCTCTGTTTAGTAAACATAGATGATCATTTATAAGTTAGCTCATAGCAGATGCGTTTTTAGCACACAGCTGATAAGTTAGCTAATAGATCATTAGCTAATTGATTGAATTTATAATGTTTGATAAAATTAGCGGTTGAATTAACACATAAATATGAAATGAAATTAAATACATGTTTAATTAAATAATTAATATTTAATTTTTTCAATTAAGATAGCAGGGATAAAATTGAGAGAGAAAAATGATATTAGCTAGTAAAAATCCTTTTCAAAAATAAGATAATAAAAATAACCTATAAGTTTTTGTGAAAATGATAGTTATCAAATAGATTTTTTTTAATCACATGATCTTATAAATTATAAGCTCAAAAATGTGTCTCACTAAAGAGACCATAGTATTAGTCATGCCAAAAAAAAAATTCTACAGTAGGTACACTGCTATATATTATTTTTATCATATTTAGTGTTTTTATCATATTTAGTGTGTTATAAGGACTTGTAAATAGAGACAGAGTTAGTATATCTTACTTGGAGACAGAGTCCATCTTCAATATCACAAATGGGATAGTCACTTGGGCAACAATAATCTGTGCCAGTGCAACAAACAGCATTCTCATATTCACAACAGCCATAAGATAGGCAGAAATCAAATAACTCATAAAGGCAACAACATGTCTCATCAGAAGTACAATAGGAGAAGTCTCCACATTTACTTGGTGTAGGAGAAGGAGGTGTTGGCGGCGGTGGTGTTGGTGATGGTGGTGAATGAGGACTAGTTGGTGATATTGAACTGGACTCTTTGGTAGGATAAGATGCCATGTAATTGATTGCACACACTCCATATTTAAAATTAGTATTCCTTCTAATATAAATGTACCCTTCAATTCCCCAACTTGTTCCCCAAGAATTCTTTACAATCCAATAATCTTGATCACCATCTGAGCCATAACCCACAATTAGAACTGCATGATCAATATCATCTGGATTACTTGAACAATCTCCATCATATATTCCCTGTTCATGAAAAACAAAAACATCTAGTTAAGTTTAAAAAAGTATTTTCTTTTGTTTTTTACATGTGCAATAGTGAATTTTTTGTCTAAACAAAGGAGATGACCAAATAATATGAAGTTCGTGTGAGAGGTTAGTAAAATCTGATTAAGAATTGTTCCAATCATTATTCGAACTCATGAGCAAGTGAATATAACACTAATAATTAACACTTACACCAGTGTATAGTTGAAAATCCAATGAGGAGCCATCTATACCAACACTTATTGGCTGCTTCACAGTAGCACACAACAAAGCACTTTCTGATTGTGTCACATCAGTGTAGCCATCAATGTTAACAACTTTGGTTTCCTCCTAATTCAAGAAAGAAAAAACACAATAAATTAGACACAGATATGTTATGTTCTTTCACAATGCATAGTGAGGAAAAGGAAGGGTTAATAGAAAGACCTTGGTGACATTGCAAGTACCATCCACACCAGTGTATGGATAATCAGCTTCTGTATCTATCCCACCATTGTTTATAACCCACTCAAAAGCATAATCCATGTATCCTCCTTCACATCCATCATTAGTAGTATCACAATCTACAAGTTCTTGTTCTGAAAGGCTTATAAGGTCCCCTGTCACTATTGCATTTGCTCCTTCTATGGCTCCAGTGGAAGAGAATGACCAACAACTACCTACAAAATCAGATATTCTTTTCATAATATGCAAAATTGAAATTCAAAAGAGTTTAAAGGGAAATTAGTGGTGAGCTCTAAATATAAATAGCCAAAATTTTAAAGTGTATAAAATATAGAAGCTTACCACAGTTGCCTTGATCCTTCACACCAGTCACAGCTCCTTTCTTTCTCCAATCTAAAGAGTAAGGTGCATCATCACAGGATTCAACCTTGACATGCAAGTTACTGGCCCTCTTGCTAATTGGCTTCTTCACCTTTGAAATGTACTTCTTCTTGAACTCCTCATTGCTCATATCAGCAAACCTGTTCAATCCAAGACGGTGTCCGACAGGAGAATTTCTCATTGCATTCCTCTCTACAATGTATTTCAAATTCCTCTTGAAATTCTCCAACCTAGAAGCTGCTTCTTCTGGATGTATGTAGAACTTTTGATGCTCCTTCTTCCACTGTTGGAACAGTTCAACCACTTGTTCCTCAGAAGGTAACTTATTAAGGTCAAAAGCTAATATGGAGTACTCACTTGGGATACCATAACATGATAGAAATGTCCATGAACACCATAAGAGTGTAAAAAGAACCAAAAGATTTTTCTGATGGCAACCCATTTTTTCTGTTGATTATCAATGATGTTTGATCCACCAACATTTTTGTATTGTATATAAAGATGAAAATTAGATACAAGATCAAGCTACCAGTCAGCTGAAGAAGAATCTGCATTTTGGTCTTTTTCCCTTTTACTTGGCTTATATGGAAACTACAATGAAAAAAGAAACAAGTAGCATTGTATATTTTTTTGGTACAATCTTCATTGTTAGTTTAGTACTACCAAATTTTTCTTTAGGTGTTTCTGTTTCTACTAGTCCAGTTAGTTAGAGTCATAGTTTTGAGGATAATCTAATGGTCAACTGTGCATGTTTTCTCAAACTTGTATAACCTTGGACTATAGACTGGTTGTTGAAAATTAAAGCAGCTTAATTGTTACATAGAGTGTTGGTATATTATGTTTCAACTAGTAGAAGACTCTCATGGGTAGAATAGAATCATACATGACGATCACAACAACACTCAATAATTACTCTTAAAAATTCTTGGAATTGTTTATCTCCAAGTGAAGTATAATGGAGGGGAATATGAAACATCTTGTAACAAGTCCCACATCGACCAGAAAGATTAAGGAAGAGGTGGTCGAGGCTATATATATTGACTCAATTTAAAGTGATTTATATAAACAAGTAGAATTTTTGGCCTCCTCTTCTTTGGCTGTCATTTAGTTTTGTGGTTTAGTTTTTCTTTTTTTGAAATGTTTCATTTTATTCAACCTTAATTGTTGGAATTGTTTGAAATGAATTATTTTAAAATGGAATACCACAACACCTTTGATGGTCAAAGAGGAAGAAATGGACCAAGACTCCTAACAGTTAAATTTGTTTAGTTTGAACCTTTTAAGTATTTAATCAAACGAATTTGGACCTATAACTTAAAGAATTTGGATTTTTAAAGATATATTTTTTAATTAGCAAGAATTTTTATTCAAGCAGGAATTTTTTTTCTAGAGAATAGTTCTTTGTTTTTCGTTGTTTTTTTATTAGCTTTATAACAAAAAAAAAACAACCAAAGTAGCCCAAGAGGTAAACACGCCAAACCGTTAACACTCTTTTTAAATAAAACTGTGTCTGTAATTAGTTTCATTTTTTTACAAAATTTAGTGATCTAAAAGATATAACTGATCACAAACGCTTGTAAAAAAAAAAAAACTAATCACAAACACAAAGTTTCATTTTTTTGAGGGAACACAAAGTTTCATTTAAAAAGAGTGTTAACTGACTGTTAAATATGTTTTGATCTGTCAAAAAGTTTTAATGCTACCAACCGTTAACACTCTTTTAAAATAAAACTGTGTTTGTGATTAGCCTTTATCTAAATTTTTAATGCTACCAACAATTAACGCTCTTTTTTAATTAAACTTTGTGCCTGTGATTAGTTTTATTTTTTAGATGTCGTTATATTTTAAAAAGTGATCTTAAATATGAAACAATTAAATATATGTGTAATAAATAATAATGTGCTAACAACATTTCTTTTGACAATCTAAATATGCCTTAGAAAAAATAAAAATTGTACTTGCTCTAGCATCAAAGAATTTTGTTCAATTTTTCAAGTATTTACAAGTGCATATAGGTGGGATTCTGCTGCACCACCAAAAAAGAAAGGAGGGATTCTGTTACTAGTTCAAGTCTATAGTATAACAGCATGATTGGAAATTACACTCCTAAAAGTAATCAATATTCTCTTCTTGCATACGACCTATGTTGTTGAAAATTAGCTAGTACAAAGTACTCCCTCAAATTCCTATTATATAAAAAAATATATATCATTTTATAGTTTCATTGAGTAAGTAATGTATCTAGTCTATCATATAGGTCAGTTACATCAATTATTCAATGGAGCTAAAAAGTGAATTTTTTTTTCTTATAATAGAGACCGAAGGGGGTACAACACACCTAGGGAAGAGTCTGCCGGATCAAGGACAGCAAATACTTCCATGTCAACATTTTTAAACACATGCAACTTAATAAAACTGAAATGATCAGTCACAATAATTTGACAGTTTTACAACTTAACAAGTAAAGTTTGTGAAGAATAAAAAGGATTTCCAAATTTAAAGTAGAAAGGGAAAATATATCTGAAAATTATGATCAGGACTGCAGAGTATAAAATGGACACCAGTGACAAATGACAGGTTTAATAAACTGAACTGATAACCTAAACTGAACTGATTTCCACAAGTTGCATAGAATTACTCTAAATAAACTGAACTGAATAATCATATTAAGGTTTAAAATCCCTGAAATTATTGGATATATACTTTTGCTGAAGCCACAATATTTGAAGGGGTAATTGTTTCGGGGAATTTTTCCGTATCAATAGTTTTTGTGGTACACAAGACACATATTATAAAAATTACTATAAGTCCATAATGTAAGGTGCTCGAACAGAATTATGGACCAGAAACCGATGCAGGGAATGTGGAAGCAATTTTCTCTATATCAATTTGGGTGATGTTCCATCTTTTTGACCTCGTATTTTTAAAAAACTAAAAAACGAATTTCAAAACTTGGAACTCACTAGTCAAGAATTCTAAACCCAATACAAATGATTATCGACTAACTAAATAACCATTTTACAATTATTTTTCTAAACTGGCATTTCTAAAACAAAAACAATACTATTAGATAAATGCAGACAGATCACAGATGAGCTACCACCTTCGATTATTATTCAAATGCTTAAAGGTTTCCTTAAACTATTGACAGACTAGTTGTTGCAAGTCACAACCATTTTTTGTTTTACTAGTAATTCACCCAAAACAGATTGCAGAAAGTCGGCCTGTGATAAGACACAGAAAATTACTGTTTCACCACCCACCCACCCCTCCTCTCAAAGTTTAACCTTAAATCTGGGTCATCCTCCAACATACTCTCACAGCATTGTTTATTAATTAACCTGTTTTGTGTATCTGGTATTTCAGATACAAGATATGATTCAGTATTAGGGTACATTATAGATCATGAAGTGAAAATTCCAAACAATTTAAACTTACACAAAATAGTAGAGCATTCAACTTCAGTACAACAATAACAACCAAGCCTTATCCCACTAAGTGGGGTCGCCTACATTAATCAAATGACGCCATACTGTTCTATATCAAAAACCATAGCATTCAGCATCGGTAAAACAAATAATTTGGGTGACTCGGCTCCAATGTTATCAACAAAATCTAACCTCATAGTGTTGCACTTACTTCTTGCTCATTACGGAAGTTTAAACAATCATTCTTCTTTTCAGGTTCCATCTAAAGTTCTGAACAATTTAACCATAAAAATGGAAGTTGCAAATAAAAGAATAACATAAAAGAAATCCAAACCCCTAAAATTTAATTATCAGACCAGTGAATATTTGTGAATCTAATATTGTATAAATCACAAGGCCTGCACATACAAAGAACTAGGAAAATAACATAAATAAAGCACCCAAGCTGAAGAATTTCCTCGGAAAAGGCACTAAAATGTTAGAACCATCATTTTTTTTAGAGGATGTTAGAACCATCAAGTCAATTGTTAGTAATATCAGCATTCTTATCTACATTCTACAATGGAATTGTAGATTATAAATATAACCAAGATGTTTTGGGAGACAGAGAAGTAATGGGAGACTAAAAACATAATGCAAAAACTAATGACAATAGAAAAACAAACAGCATAACAGTCAAACAATTTAGCAAGCATGATACTTTAAGGTTTAAGCAGCAAAATTGTAACCAAAATCATGTTTATCGAAACCAATATACAACAGAGAACCAAACAATGAAAGGCATGTATTATTATGTATGTATTTGTTCCTCCCCAACATTGATACAACAAGAGAGAACCACCCACCAACCATTGAATCTTATGACTTAAAAAGACTATTGATAAATTCCCAATATCCCTCCCACCCTAACCACATCTAAAAAGAAAGGAAAACAAAAGCATAAACCTAATTTGTAGTACCTTCCCTTTCAAGATGCTCTAGGATCAGTTCCATGTTGCCAAACGTAAACAAGTTCATCCCAACCAGTACTGGCAAGAAGCCCTTCAACAAGAACACTCATATCAACCCCAACAGCAAACTCGGTATGATGATCATACCTACTTACCAAAGCATCTTCCACCATAAAATCCCAAACACAAACAGTCATATCATAAGAACAAGACACCAACAAATTCCTCACATGCGGCGAAAATTTCACCTTTCTAACAGCATATCCATGCCCATTAAGCACGGCAACCGGAACCCTATAACTCCTTACATCCCAAACCTTAACCGACTTATCAACCGAGCCAGTTGCAATAATACATTCATCATACTTATTCCAATCACACGAAAGAATCTCGTGTTCATGCGCCGGAAGAATCATCGTAGAACCTGGTGTTAGATGTAATAGTTAGTTACAATAACTAGTCACACTACTTGCTTACATAAATTATAAATTAGTGTATGTATGGTTCCACTTCTGGAGGAGTCAAGATTGATTTTAAAGGTGCATAATTGATTTTGACATGTTTGGTTCCTCTAAAGTAAAATTAATTTGTCTTCAGAATTGATTCAACTTGAAACTATAAATTGTAGCTTCTGATTCTATAATTGATTATTACCTTCAACTTAATTTTAGCTAGAATCAATTCACTCAAAAAACAAAAAGAATTGATTTTTCTAAAGCAGAACCAAACTTACACTTAGACTAGTCAATAACTCAAAACATTGTATAATTTGTATTTATTCATGAGTTTCTATCGAGAATTGTAATACCTGGTTCACGAACATCCCAAATTCTTACAGTACAATCCCCGGAAGCCGATGCAAAAACATCGGCATGACGAGGATTCCAAACAGAGGAATAAACACAATAAGCATGCTCTTTAAACGTTCTCACCGACGTAGGACGATCCACCGTCCATAATTTGACGGTATCGTCCCACGCAGCAGAGAGAAACGAATCACGGCGGACGGGATTATAATCAACAGAATGAACTTCCCGTGTATGTTCATGGAAAGAGCGGATGGGGTTTGAAGTAGGTGGAAGAGCGAGGTCGTAGAGTTTGACGGAACCGTCTGCAACGGCGGCGACGGTAATGGAGTCGTGAGATTCGGACCAGGTGACGTCGTAGATGCCGTCGGCGGTGTCGTAGGCGGCGAGTTCGGTGATTGGGAGGGCGGGGTTAGAGGAGAGTTCGAGGACGTGGAGACGGCCGTTGCCAAGGATACCGAAGTTTTGAGCGGTGGCGACGGCGATACGGTTTTCGTAGAAGGGGCTGAATTTGACGGAGTAACCGTTGAATGGGGTTTTGAAAACTGGCATGGTTTGAAGGATTGGGTTTTGGTTAGGTGGAATAGTGAGTGTTAGGTGTTTGATGATTTGTCATTTGTTTCTCAAGCTTCAAGATGTTAAGATTCCCCAGATTCAGTACAAGATGATTTGGCTAATTTCATCCCTTTTTTTTGTTTTTTGTTCTAATAAAAAGTTTAGATTTGTTAGATTAATTATTAATTTTCTCATTCGTTTTGGATTTGAAGTTACAAATAACCTATCATTTTTTTTTTTATCTTAGTTGAGCTATTGAGTTGGATTCTCACGCTCGTTAGGATTGAGGTATATTTAAAGGCTACAGATTATTTACCAAAAAGATTCTTACATCGACAATAGAAGTTGAACTCACGATCTTGTAAGTGAGTCAACTTCTTACCAACTGAGTCGGCTTTTATCATCTCAATATTTACTTAAAAATATAAAACACTTGAATGAAATATTAAGGGTCTCTTCTGATTTGGAACGGATGTCTTGAGAGAGTTTTGTCATCATTGCAATCTTTCTCAGTTTGATTGATTAATTTATGTCGTTGTGCGTAGAGGATATCGAGTTCACAAAAAAAATATCACCTAGTGTAGTTCATCTTCGTGTGAGTTGAGTTGAGAGATTCAAGAAATTGCAGAAATTAGAATTTGTTCTTGGAAAATTCTTGAAGCTAATTTATAAAACTCTTTTTTATCTCTTTTAAAGATTCATTAATTGTGGATTGGAAACATGCTCTCTTAAAAGTCAATTTGGATCTAACTTGGCAAAAAACTTTAATGTGATTATTGCTTCAGCTCAAATTTATTTTGGTTGTACAATTTAGTTTGACTCGTTAACTTTCAAAAGTAAAATTTATTAAACTTTTTTTTAGAGAAAAATTTATTAAACTTTTCATTCATAATAAAATAATTTAGAGGCCCACAAATTAATTAAACTTTTTACTCATAATAATAAAATAATTTAGAGTGTTCCATTGCCACGAATCTATTTGGGCCTGCATTTATTTATAGACAACGGCATCTTTATTTTCACAAAGGATCTTGTTATCGAGTGTCTCTGGAACACTTTTTAAAGATCCTAAAATTAGAAAATATTCCTTAAAAAAAGTCAAATGTTACAAATTTCAATACATTGATTACACATATTTTCATAAAAATTTACTATTAAAGGGTCTTAACGAGTAACATTTCCCTTTCACAAATATTTTGGATGTGGGACTATTTTGTCTGTACTGGTAAACTTAAACTAAAGTTCTACTTTATACTATTACTATATTGGGCTCTGTATGTTAACTTGGATGGCTCAAATCTTATTGATAAGAGATGGTTTCGTTTATTTATTATTTTATAATCTTAATTGTGTTTTTATTTAATTGCTAATTGTTCATTGAAATAGTATTATCATATATAATGGTTAAGTGTATATATTATAGATATATATAATCGAACCAAATCATGAACCTAATGAGTCGAATTATATATAGTTTAAGTTTAGCTCATTTGGTTAACGGACTTAATTTTCAACTCAAGTTCAACTCATTTGGTTCATTAAATCAAGTCCAACGAATCAATTGTCGAGTCAAGTCTCAAACTTTGTTTGAGTTGGCTCGGTTCGTTGTCAGCCCTACACATAGGTTCTAGATTTGTTCTTGGTTGAATCTATTGTAGTTTGAACTGTTTAGTTTTGGTTGTCAATGTTATTTGTTCAAATGTTCTTGTTGGTTTTCACAACAAAGTGGTTTGAATTCATGACATTAAATATGAAAATCTCTCTTTCAAATGAAAATCAAACATTTGATTTATCATGATATCTTTTTTTTTGGTGAAACTCCTTTTATGATATTTTTTGACAAGTCCTTTTATGATATCTAAGCTCTGTTTTGCACCACTTTTTAGTTTTTACTTAACACCCCACAAAATTATTGAATCAATTTGAACAAGTAGTCAAAAATTACCACATTCATCCCATCGCAACTCAGATCTTTATTGATATAGAAAAGTTGTGTAAAAGCTCATTGAACATTCGTCAAGATATCCATAAGTAGACTAATTATCAAAGGTCGTTGCACCTCTTAAACTTCAAGATTTACGTGTCAAATTAGTCAATATTTGGATGTCTTTGAGAAGATATGAGGGACTATTTCTTTAGGTAAAGGATTTTATGAATTTCAAGTCTCTTCGATTGAAGACCTTTGAAGAATCGGTATGATGGTTTCTTCAAATTATTTGATTGGTATCCCAATTTCAATACAAATAATTATAAACAAACAACGACACAATATTAAGTTTGTTTCTTGAGTCTTCCTATAAAATATTGGTGTCTGAAGATCCTCTTTTCATGTGAGGGTTTCATAGATCTTTTTAACATTTTGCTAGAATTCTAATAGATATCGATTTGTTTGAAAAAATTAGAAATAGAACTTAAGTTAACGAGAATGTTAAACTTAATTGAAGACATTTGTTTATTTGATAATATGACATTTAATATAAGACGGAAAGAATATTGAGGAAAATAGTTCAAGTCATTGATTAAGTTGATTTTTCAATAGAAAAGAAAAGAACACCATAACAAAACAGGAAATCAAACAGAGCCACAGAAGATGAAAAACTACATAATGTCGCACTCAGACAACGAAAACACAAATGAAAAATTTGATATATTTGAAAACCACTTACTTGGATTAAAAGAATGAGAAAAAGATGCAAAAATGTGATTCGAAGTCAAAAAGATGACCTAAAACCGCTCATCTTCGGTAAGTAAAGAAGAATGAAAACTTAAGAGAGAACAAAGCTTTTTCCTCAAAACGAAACTAGGGGTGGATCCTCTTTATCCAATAAGTTATTTAAATTTAGAAAGTTAGGTGTTTATAGGGAATGGTGGATATAGAAACATCATATCTCTATTCACTTTTTGCATATCATATTTTAAAAATTGTATTTTACTAAATGGGTTACTTGTGGGATTCATTCATGTAGTAACTTTAGATTATGATCCTCTCATGTTGAAAAAAACTCGAGAATAATGTGCAAGTTCTAGACCCTTAATCTATGATGCATAGGTACGGGTACGGGTACCGGTACGTAATACGTCTAACTTTAAAAAATGAAGGTACGGATACGTTGACATAAAACATCGAAAAAAGATTTTCCAAGTGAATTATTACCATTGTTGTTGTAAAAACATGCTTAGAAAAAAAAACAATTTTAATAAAAAATAGTATAATACTATTTGTATTTTAATCATGTGTTTAATAACAATTCTATTATCATGTTGCTTCAAGAGATTTACTTTTTTGGATCATCTCCTCGACTATTTTCATCAAAAGCAAGAGAGAGAATTGAAATACAATAAAAAAGCAAAATAATTTTGGTTATTTTTCCGCCGCTCGTATGTTTTGCTGCACCAACTACAGCAAATCAGCTAAGTAAAAATGGGTACGGTTCAGTACGTACATTACGAGTACCGTACGCGTACCCAGTACTGGTACTTCTCCATGTTTGAGTACCCATGCTTCAGAGCCCTTAATATATAAAAGGAGAGAAAAATAGAGAAAGGTTGGTTGAGGGTTGAGATTGGAAACTTGGAAAGACATGAAAGGAAAAAATTGAGAAGATCATTTCCCAATAACTTTTTTAAAGTGTTAGACAGAAGAGCTTGTTTGCTTATTAAACAATGACATTAAAAAAATTATAAAATAAATAAACACCTAAAATAAAGTGTTACATTATAAATAGTCTTGAATATTAAATATGCAAAATCTAACTCAACCAAGTCGATCCATACATTACATTAGTTCCCTTCTTTGATTTGACCTTCAAGTCATAAACATCCAATTGTTTTTCTTCTGTGGTCTCAAATCTCAAGCAACTCAATAATATCAATATCATGAATTCATTAGAGAAATTAATTCAGGGTCAAGTGAAAACGGTTGAAGGAGGACAAAATGACAAAACTAAAGCATTCAATAATATACGTCAAAAAAGTATCCATAATATCAATATCATGAATTAATTGAAGAATTTAATTTCATGCAATTGGTTGAAACTTGAAAAGAGGAAGAAATGGAAAAAAAAAAAAAAAAACTAGATTTGATATGCTCACATCACATCAATATCACCGAACATACTTTTCTCCTTTCTCTATATCTCCTATTTGCTATAATTAAAGGAACGAATGGCTCCCATTATAGGTTAGAATTTTGAACTCCAATTGTTACAATTTCTTACAAATGACAACAATTTGAATGTGTTAAAAGTTCATCATGATGCTCTTGCATTGGTTGTTGCAATTCTTGTCCTTTCTCCTTGATAATTTTCTCTTGGGAGTTTGTTCTTTATGTATCCACATTCCACACACATTTTTAGACAAAAGCTTTTCACATATTTATTTTCTTTACCCTTTATAAATGGAAGAGTAGATGACCATAAAATAAAAAAGTTGGTTTGCCAGTAGTTGTTTGTGGAGCAACAAATTAAGCATAATCCCTTGATTTCTGAATGACTTCGATTGGATTCAGCTTGCTGGATTTGGAACCTTTCTAACCAGCTTTATTAATAATGCTTGAGATTTCTATGCTTTCCAAAGGTGGCATTTACCATGGGACACTTGAAAGCTTTCCCACCATGGGAAAGTTGTGTTTTAACCCATAGGTGGCGGTAGAATCGGTTGAAGCTTTTGTTTGGTATAATAGAATGGACAAACAAACTATAATGGAAAAAACTTTTCTAAGGGTTAGATTGTTGAGGAACACGATTTTTATCATGGACTGTCTACACCAAATTTTTTTCTTTTCTCTTTTACACTCTTATATTTTTTGTTTAGATCTGGAATACACGATTTTTATCATAGACTGCCTACACCATATTTTTTTCTTTTCTCTTTTACACTCTTATATTTTTGTTTAGATCTGGAATTTTTTTCTTTTCTTGATCTGGAAACAATTGGTCGAATTTTCTCGCCCGCGCGTATCCGCGTGCGCGCGCTCGTATTATAAGAGTGACTTAGAGGTTGAATTTTTTCACGATTTTTTGCAGGCATGTTTAGGACATAAAAACAACATCGCCCACAAAAAACGAGAATTTTCAGACAAGGGACGGATTAAATATGAATTTTTTATGCGCCAAAAACTCAAGAACGCGAAACAACAAAACATGCACCTAGAAAATGAATTTTGAGCTGGTTTTATAGAGGTGTCTGCAAAAAACCAGCTCAAAATTCGTTTTCTAGGTGCATGTTTTGTTGTTTCACGTTCTTGAGTTTTTGGTACGTAAAAAATTCATATTTAATCCGTCCCTTGTCGGAAAAATCTCGTTTTTTGTGGGCGATGTTGTTTTTATGTCCTAAACATGCCTGCAAAAAATCGTGAAAAAATTCAATCTCTAAGTCACTCTTATAATATGGGCGCGCGCGGACGTGCGTGAGCGAGAAAATCCGACCAATTGTTTCCAGATCAAGAAAAGAAAAAAATTCCAGATTTAAACAAAAATATAAGAGTGTAAAAGAGAAAGGAAAAAAATATGATGCAGACAGTCTATGATGGTGACAGACGAGAAGATCATTCCTCATGTTGATAGAACAGAATCCGGTCGTTTGAAAAAGATAGAAAAGTTCTCCTAGTCATTTACCATTATGGGGTCCCAATTTTTGTTTCAATGAAAAACCAAAAAGTTGTAAAAAGGTAACAAGTAAAAGATCACAACCATTGAAATTTTTTATTATTATATCTAAGGTCAAAAATCACATTTCCCATGGTGGGAAATGATTCAAGTGTCCCATGACAAATGCCACCCTTTCGAAAATACTAAATTCTACAAGTAATATGGGACTCTAAAATCATCCACAAATATAGAATGGTTCGCAAACGACTATGATTTCTCAATCAATAATTGTTCACAGCTGGCCAACCTTTTTTTTTGGGCTTTAAAATTTTCACTTTCATTTTTAATTTTCGACAACTAGTTGGTTGAATATTAAAGCTTTTTTTTATGAAGACGTTGAATGTTAAAGCTAAGGCCAGGTATCAATTATAGAACTATATTTCATGTTTCTTTATTTTTGTCAACGGATTACATTGCATTATGAGTTACAAATTATTAGTAATACAAAAATTACTACATTGAAAGATATTCGATGCAAGGTTTCTATGTATAGAAATTTTGAGGCCTAAGAATTTTTTTAAAGAGAATTTATTGAGGATAAATAGACTTAATAATATATAAAATTCTTATATAAATCTTTTTAGTTTTCTTGAGATTCAAAAGTTCAAAGTTTTATCATAAAAATAATTCTAATGTATCACTTTTGCTTGATATTCGATCCATCCTGTAATATTTTTTTTATCTTAGATAGGATTCAAGCAATTTTGATTTGCTAAACACAAAACTTCACTTTTAAAATTCAAAATATTTTGATTTTTGAACAATTTAATATAGGCTTAATTGCAGTTTTAGTCCTCTAACTATCACGAACTTGCGATTTTAGCCCCCTATAAAAAACAATAACAAATCAGCTCCCTATGTTTAGCCCCTTTTGCAGTTTTGGCCCCCCAAAACTGCAAAAGGGGCTAAACATAGGGGCTGGTTTGTTATTGTTTTTTATAGGAGGCTAAAATCGCAAGTTCGTGATAGTTAGAGGGCTAAAACTGCAATTAAGCCTTTAATATATTTGCCCCGTACAGTAGATAGAAGCATGATTGATCTCTTCATAATAACAAAAAGGCATGGTTAACGGCTCCAACCCTCTAACCAAATTCCAAATCGTTGATTGTTTCATAAGTACATATTAATAAAGTAAAAAAGGAGGCACAAGGTTGTAGCCTCATTGGCTAATTTGCCCTTTACAGGGCCTGTATGTATGCCTTTTAATCTTAAAAATTAAACCAATACATCTACATGTGTGATGTGTGCTTCTTGCCTTTGCAACATTAAAAACTAATTTTAAGTTGCAGAAGTATATTGTGTTTTTTGGTCAAAATTTTTATTTATATGCCCTTTCGTCAAAAAATTTATTTATATGCCCATTTGAAAAATTTCACTTTCGTTTGTTGAATATTATCGAACTATATATCATGTTTCTTTGTTTTTGTCAACGGACTACATTGCATTATGAGTTAAAAATTATGTATAGTTTATTGCATGTTTTTTGGTCAAAAAACTGTTTATTGCATGTTTTGAATCAAAATGAGTTTTATGAAGTTATGATATCACCGTAATCTTATTGAAACTCTAAAGTATATATATTTGTTAAAATTACGGTGACATTACATCAAATTAAACTTATCAATATTACCATCAATCTAAACATACACTTAGTTTTTATTATTTTTTAAGTAGAAAAACTTCATAAGCCTTCAAAAGTTTTGAGGGCGATTTTGTAGGGGTTATAAGATGAGGGGCCTGACATTAAACTTTGAAGGAGCTTAGATATTTGACATATATAACAAATAAATTAGGATATTGTAACGCTAAAATGATTAAGAATTTAAAGATTATAAATTTGACGGTGTATACCTTTTTTTTTTTTTTTTTAAAGATTTAGGGTTTAAGAATCATTGTTTGGGCACTTTCGTATGTTATTTTATAAAGTATCTTACTAAATATAATTGAACAATATTGTATGAAAAATTATAATGTCAATGTATACCTTTTAATTTAGTCGAAAAAGTTAAACCAAGACTAGAGAACATTAACATGCACATTTCACATGTGCTTCTTGTCTTTTAACATCAAGAGTTAGTATTAAGTTGAAGAAGTATATTGTGTTTTAATTCAAAAAATATTCATGTAGCAACAATATTATTATTGCATCGAATATCACCCTATTTATAAAGCCCTTTTCACATTTTTAAATGAGACAATGAGTCCTTCAAAAACAAATTTTAGGTTGAAGAAATATATTGTGTTTTAATGTTTTTTTTCAACATGGCTACAAAATATTTGTTCTCGTCTAAAAACAAAATCAACCTTAGGGGAGGTGAAGGGAGATGGATCTCTTGTGGTAGTGCATTTCTCTACAGTGGCAGTGTTGGACTGGAGGGGGAGGCAGGGGCGGATGCTTTCATATCTAAGGAGTGGCTATGGCTACCCCAAAGAAAAAAAATTATTAAATAATATATTTAGCTACCTCTAATAATATATAGTTGGCTACCCCGTTTTGATTTTAGGTGAAATAATTTTATGTTTGATTTTATTTACTTTTCGATCGAACTTTGGATTATTTGATCCCGTCTCCTAAAAACTAGAGGTTAGCACACAAAAAAAAATTATTTGATTTAACAAAGAAAATAGGACAACAACAAAAATCTATTACTATTAGTCCAAAGAGAATTTCATATAGGTGTACAACACTCCATTTTTTAGTATTATTAATTTATTAGTAGATTGGGAAAAAGAAAAGAAAACGATGATTTATTAACCATTTATTATTGTGAAAAAAATGAACCCTCTATGAACACTTTTTTTTTTATAGCTAAAAAAAGTACTTAGTAAATTATAACCTTTTATATATAATCCATTATTGTTACTTTAAGTGTATTTTATGAAGTACATTTTATATAAGTAATAGTTGTTGTGATCTATTTTTTTGTTTATTGTTAAAATTTACTATTAATTTAAAAAAAAATTATTTTGCTTTATATGTAACCACCTCATAAAAATTTTGCTAGTTTCGCTGCTGGGGGAGGTACTCACAAAAAACACTATAATTTCAAAGTCAATATAAACATAATATAGTAAATGAATTAGTAAAATGAGAAATACTTAAATTAGGACAAATCATCCCCTTTATATAAGAAGTAAGGGCCCCTTTATAAACCTTATGGGTGTGTATGTTTCAAAGATTAAATTTACAATCCTAGGAATAACATTTCTTGGAACATTATTCCTAGGAATCTTAATCATATTAAAGTGTTTAGGGGGTGTTTGTTTCAAGTTTACAAATGATATTTCTGGGAATACATGGTTAGGGAATGATTATGCTCATGTTTGTTATAAGGTTGAGAAAAAATATTCCTAGGTATAAAGGTTCTGAGAATTAAATAACTTCTCATAACTTCCCTTATTCCCATGAATTTATTCTCATATGAGAAGGTGAGAATGTGTATTCCCATGAAATCTTACATATATATTTTTTTAAAAAAATTGTAACTTCCAATTTTCTCAGGAATGTCAACTTATTTGTCAAACACTTTTTTTAAAAAATACCCAAGAATCAAATTTTCATATTTTTATTTTTGGTAAGTTATTCCTGGGTATAATTTAGTTTCCCAGGAATATTTTTAAATATATTGAATTTATAATTTAAAACAAAAAAATAAAAGAGTTAAAATAGTATGAGAGTTGGAAGTTATGGGTGGTTACCTCTTATTCCCATGGGAATGAGAATAAAAGATTCCCATACTTTAATATGAGAATAACAAGTAGAAAAGTCATGTGTAAATTTTATTTTCAGAAATAAAATGTACCTAGGCATAATTTATGAAAACTTGAAACAAACATGGGAACCAAAGATTCTCAATATTACATTCCTGAGAATAAATTTGCAATTCATGAAACAAACACCTCAGTGTCTTTGAGTAGCCATACAACAACTAGGTTTGCATATTCATTCCGTCAACCCAACCTACTAATTAACCCTCAACTTGTTCGTTTAGCAAAACACAAATGTATTTGATTTCTTTTGCTTATATTCACTTGATTATTTTTGCGTATAGTATGAACTTGGTCTTGTGGATCAAAATATTTTTATACCAAACAAGAACCAATTTGCATATTTTTTAGAAGAAATGTTAAAAGCTCACTTCCTCCTCCTTGAAGGAATGATGGTCAAGGACACATGTGTACTAATTCATGACCCCAATATGAAGTTAATTAACTAAGCAAAGCATCCTATATTCTATTCGTACCAGGCCGGGTGCATATAGAATATCAAAGCTCTTAACCTTCGTCCCCCTCCCATTCCCATCCTTACTTCACATGTTCCCACTAACATCTACACCTGTACCTATTAAATGCGAGGGCCACATTACAGATGGGACAACTACAAATTAACCAGCAATTAAACCCATCCAAACACTTTTAACTGCCTGTCGTCATTTTTGAAATCTCCATGTTGGATATTCAATTATTATTATTATTATGAGGACCACATAGGTCAACATGAATAATAGACAATATGTATATGTGAAAACAAAGTAAAAAAGGCACCCCTCTCATATAAGCATGAATATTTTTCAATAAGAGCATTATTTATTCAATGAATCTGAAGAAAAAAATTGTTTACATATGAGATCAAATGGAATATATTGTATGGATGTTCATATTTGAAACTATCTAAATTGAAATTGGAAAATTCTTTAAAATTGAATCAAACCGCACAAAATTAAATATAAACCATGATTCTTTGGCATTATGAGAAATTAACATGGTCAAAATGATAAGTCTCATTTATGATAAGAAAGAATATTGTAAAAAGGTTTTGGAAAGGGCATGTGATCAAGTAGAGTTGGCTTTGCTAGTATGGCTAGTAGACAAACACCTTTGCTTTAGTAGTCAAATTAAAGCAATTCACTAACCTAAAATCCATCCATTAGGTACTACTCCGTCCCAAAATATAAACAAAAATGAGTCAACATAAGTTGATGTATTTGATACAAATTTTGAACCAAATACATTAACTTTTATTGACCAATTTTTGCTTATATTTTGGAACGGATGGACTAAATATAAAGTGTGAAATCCATCAAACTTCACTTTCCAATGAAAACCACAACCCACATGATCATGCTCGGGGGAATTGAAAGGTCACAATTCACAAACCCGTCTCAAAAGAAGGGCAGATCTCCTCCTCATTTCATCTCACTTCCCATCACCCCCTTCTCTCCAATTCCATATATATATATTCTCTCTCTCATTGACCCTACATCACCAACATCCTCGCCTAAACTTAGTGTAAAAATATTTATTATTGGCCGACAAGTGTCAACCATTGATTGATACACGCACATCCCAGTGACAACCCTATCAAAAGGTTCAAAGTTTTTTGCTTGCTAAGTAGTCCCCATCACTCACTATAACCATGTGTCGCTTATGAGTATACCCAACCTTCCATTCCTAACGCAAATACTATTGAAATCACTAAAAGTAAAGAGTTTGTTTGTGTATGTGTGGTCAGGGGGTGAGTGAGGGACCCTGAATAATGCATCAAAACCCAAACTATACAGAGTGTTATGCTATTAATTATTCCTACCATGAATTTCATCCCAAAGCTACCTAGCATGGAGAAAATATACCTCCCCTCCATTAATCAAATGTGGACAAAAAAATACAATAGAGATGAGTTTAACAAAATTTGTTGGACTCCCATAATTTGACGAACCAAAGTTTGAATTTTGTTTAAAAGATGTATCCACTTTTATGTCTAACGCTTTTTCGAATATAAATTACCTTCGATTAGAGAAAACTTATAGGATAAAAAGTTGACAAACAATTAAAATAAAAAATATGTTAAAAATTGAAGTTTTATTTTATTCTTATATCTCCAAATGCATCTTTGATTGCTGGTGAATTTTGTAAAATCAAAGTATCATCGTGATTTTGTTGAAAATACAGTATATAACTTTTGTTAAATTCACGGTAGCATTCTTGATTGATTCAATCCAAACTCACTGCCAATTCACTTCTTCTAATTTTTTATGTGTCCAAGTATCAATCTAAACCACTAAGGTTGAAGAGCAAATTTTTAACCAAGTGATTTTAGGATAACCATCAAACAAGTATTACTTTTCAAAACAAATGATGAAACTTAATAATTATCTTTATAATTAGATATTAATTAACAATTTATGACCAACCACTTTATTTAAGTAAAAATAAGATTTGATATAAAGATAGAATAAAATGCATCACTTTGGTAGAAATCAAATTCTTTTATGTGACTGATTCCCACTCCATTAACCAAAACAGAGCAAAAAAGCACACAACACATTCTCCAAATATCAATCTCTCTTCTCTTCAAACTCTCCATATATTCACACATTTCACTCTCTCCCACTTCTTCTCCTTCTCTCTCTATGAGATTAGTTGAGATAAAAGGAGAAGAAGAAGAAGAAGAAGAAGAAGAAGAAGAAGAAGAAACTATGAGAAACAGCATAAGATGTTGCATATCTTGCATTCTACCATGTGGAGCACTTGATGTGATCCGTATAGTACACTGCAACGGTCGAGTAGAAGAGATCAGTGGCAGCATCAAAGCAAGTGAAATCATGAAAACATATCCAAAACATGTTCTCAAGAAACCTTCTTCACCTTCAACACAAGATGGAGGTGTTGTTCCCAAGATCGTTGTTGTCCCTCCCGATGCTGATCTTCAACGTGGTAAGATTTACTTCCTCATGCCTCTCCCTACGCCGCCACCACCGGATAAAAATCACCGTCATAACAAAAACTCGTCCGGAAGAAAGAAAAGAAAAGAACAGAACGAGAGAATATTAACAAACAACCGTAGAAGTAACAGTGACAACAACATCGAGAACAGTACTGCTACGTTGGTTGTGTCTTCTGATCAGTACTTGACTGAGATTCTGTCTGAGAAGGTTTGTAGTCAGAGAGACAGAAGAAGAGGACGTGTTGCTGTGTGGAGACCTCATTTGGAGAGTATTTCTGAGTCACCAACAAATCATCTATAACGGTTCTTCTTCTTTGTTTCTTTGTTCTTTCTTCAATATCAATATCTTTGCTGTTTCATCTTCAAAGCACCAATTATCCATTTTTATTACTTGTCTTCTTTCTCTTTTTCTTATTATTATTTTCTTAGTAAAGAAGAAAATAAACTTTGTTTCTGTCAATTTTGTGTACATATATGGTTAAAATTTTAGTGCTATGATCAAATGTTATATAAGTTTTTGATATTGTTAATTTGAAGACTTGAACTAGAAGGAAGAAATCATCTTGAAAGTTGACACTAAGCATGCTTATAGATCACATACTTGTAAGAGGTTGATGTGTCCAACGGTCCAACTATGCATTTTTAGATTGACGGTGAGTTTACGGTGTATCAATGTAATTTTGGTATAAAATATATTTTAAAACTTCAATCAAATCATGGTTTTGTCAAACTCACTCTGATTCGAAATATGCAAGTAATTGATTGATTGCTATTTTCTCTTTCTTTTTTCAAGTTCTTTCGTATAATTTTGAGGGTGTGTTCATCACTAGTGTTTTGGGTTTCGTTCAAATAAGGCAAGAAATATGTAAAGGTTTGAATTTATTTTGGTTTTTAATGGATGATGAAGCTTAAAAGTTGAAGTGCACATGGAAAGATAAAAACTATTGAGAGAAGAGATCAAATGATTGGAATACAGGAGAAAAGAAAAAAAGGATACCATTACTGTTGTGTCTGGTTGTGGTGCATTCATAAATCTTATTGGATCATAATAGAATGTGATTGAGACATGATCCATGTTATGTTGTTGCTACCATTAGAGTAATCCATTCCCTGTTATTAACTCCCATTCACACATAGGGGGAAAAATAGTGTGTTCTGTTCAATATTCATTGGTGTCTGTCATTCTTTAACGCAGAGAGCATGACATAATGCTTCCATCACATTCCATACATATCATAAGTTCTTATCCAAATAAATTCCAAATGTTTATTTTTGCTATAATATGTTTAGACTTTACTACTACTACTACTACTACTACTATTATTATTATTATTATTATTATTATTATTATTATTATTATTATTATTATATCACATGATTCAAATCTCTTTCCGTTTGTTATTGGTTTGAATTCGGCTTAGAAATACAACGGCATTAAATTTCTTGAAAAAGAGTTTTACGGTCGTTATGGTCTTATTTGACTCAAGTGATTAATCTCAATTGCGCGCGGAGAATATCCAATTTACATAAAAGTATATAATTTTTATCACATCATTCTTCATATCTATTACTTTCACTTTTTTATCTAAATCTTTTTTACACCTTGACATTCCATTTAGTGGAGAAATTATTTTTTCCATTAAATATTTCAAGCATATACTTATAACTTTATTTAAAAGAAAAAAGAATAAAAAATCATTGGGGTCCCCCAAATGAGGGAGTACAGATTCACCAATGTGTATTGTAAAGACAAAAGGTGTACTTTCCCCCACAATATGAAAGGATAAACAATATGAAAAGACCAAAGTAGATGATTTTGAGGTTTGAAGGAATTGAAAGTAGCCACAACAAAGTGTTTGCTTTCCACCACATTTCTAATATGCAATGATGGTTTTCTATAGTTTGCACTTTGCTCTAAATTATTAGTGGGATATGCTTTTAAGCAATTTGTTCTAATTATTAGTTACCAAAGTTCATATAGCTAGTGGCGATGGCATCCTGTAAAGATGATTGATTACACATTAGTTTGACCTAATCTAGTGGATTGGTTGGACGACAGAGATTGAGCCTTGAGGGAAGCTTATAGTTCTTGTTTTGATTCTGATTTCATGTGATCCAAACGACCAAACGTATATATGCCATTTTTTAATATAAACATTAATAATTGGAAGCCCTACCATCTGGGACCAACCAAAAAGTTGGCAGACTGAGACTACTTCATGTACTCTAATTGTAACAATGAATGAATCATTGAAGTGTGATATACTTAACACATATTATCTCATTTTTGTGTCAGTGTTATCAGGGCCATCAGGTGAATTCATTAACCTACTTGTCTCAATCTCTCTATGCAAATTTCAGCAACAGAATTAAACCATTCCCATGTTCTATTAGCCTGGAATATTTATTACCATACCCATAGTGTTTTTAAAAAATAAAAGATGCAACAGCAATCTAACTGCAATAATAAAGTTTTTAATGTCTTTTTTAATGAGAAACCGGTAAGGTTTTTAATGTCTTTATCGTTGAAACTGTAATTTCAAACTGTGTTTATTGCTAACAAAAATTCTTTAAGATTGTGTGTCATCACTGCTATGTTTAGGGCAGTGACATTGAAATCAAATAAATTACCATGACATGTTGATTTGAAAAGCTAACTACCCATTGATATAATTGGGATAAAAAAAACGAAGAAGCCAATTAAGTAGTACCATACTGCCACGCTGTATAGATATATAGAGAGTTGCTATCTGTCTATATAGGATTGGTAGAGAATTTATTGAAGCTGACTCCATCATTTTCCTCTCGGAATAAATCTTTTCATACCAAAATTTCATTGAAGAGGTTTAGCTAATAGAGAGCTAACTTATTACACATCTATGAAACACGGACACTCCTTAGATCAGACGTATCCCGGTGTTGGATATGTTGCGTGTTTGACACTGACACATATAATTACATTAAATTGTGTGATTTTTTCAAATTATTAGCAGTGTCTGTGTCGTGTTCAGTGTCCGTGTCTATATTCGTGCTTCATAGTTAAGCATAAATTCTGAAAGATGAAGAATTGAATAGCACGAATCAGGGTGTTAATTTTGGAAGACTTCTTACCCCTGGCAACTTGAAAAGAAGGGGAGTTTAGTTGGAAGGGGTTAGCTCGGATCGTGTTTGGTGTCCCGTGAATCTTGAGGTGGAGAATCACTTATTTTGTACGTGTAGATTTACCTGAGAGGTGTGATATTTGATTTTTAAGTGGGTTGAAACGGGAGTTATTTTACCTAGAAATGTTGTCACATTTCTTGATTATTTTTCATCATGTTATTGGAACAAAAAACATCGGAAAGACCTCATGCTAATTTGGCACACTACAATTTGGAAGATCTGGGAGGCTCATAATGGGGTGATTGTAGATGCAATCAAAGCAACCGTTTGGAGATGGTTTCTCGCTAAAAAAGGGGGGAGTGTGTGGAGTGGGGTGGGGGTCTTGTATGTACTTTTAATGATTTTCAAACCTCATCTTGTGTCTCAATTCTTAAAATATGGTGTTTTTTTTTTATATAAAAAAGGGTGTTTTTTAACAACAACAACAACAACAATAACAATACAATACTTATTACATTTCGCTATAAAATAGGGTGTTTTTTGAACTCGAGACCTTGAGAGACTTCAAGGTCTCAAGCTAACACCACAAGATTAACTCAAGTAAGTTAATATACACCAAAATAATCTATAAGATCGATTGACCCAATGATAGAGGAAAAAAAAAGGATTCTAACTTCTAGAGATCAATTTGAATTCGAACAAAACTACTTATGATGCTAAAAGATTAGAATCACAAAAAAAATAATTTGCGAATCTTACAAAAATCAATGTTCGATTAATATGCAAACCCTATTCTTTTTTCAAAATTTTCATATAAATTAGGGTATAGATAGATATGCTTTTATGTATCAGTATTATTGCTATGATCCATAGACAACGTTTTCTTGATTTTCTTGAATCAAAAAACAAAATAATAAATGTAAATAAATCCATTTACAAAAAAAAAAATTGAAGAAAGAATTGAAAATCAAATTATAATTCCATTTATGTCGATTATAGACAAATCTTAGAATATTATGAGCATGAATTGAACATTAATATTTCGTCAGACAGTATTTTCCAGTAGTGTCATCCTCATCACTGTCTATATAGGTGGGGTTGTCCCCACTTCTGCGTTCTATTAAGTTATGGATTATAGTAACAAATATAGTTGAATGAACCAACACGTCGTCGCATTTTTGTGTTTTAAATATAATGTAACTACTAGTTTATATGAAAAATCGGATGAGTCATTAGGCTATCGTTGGGTTGAATACATGACAAATCCAATTAGTGACTCGAACCGGTTAAAACATCTGTTCACGGACCGACGGCTTGAATCGGTCGGCCCGAGCCAATTTTTAAAACTATATTTTGGGGCAAGACTCTTATTTATATTGATCCATTCTAGTGTGAGGCTAATGTAAAAGAGAATATAATTTAATATCACTTTGTATATTCAACATAAATAATATTAGTTCTCACATGATATGTAAGACTCCAGAAGTCATCTTTATCTTTAATGCATGAAAAGTGAATGAGAATGAATTTTCATGATAGACATAAAATTAAAGTGGTTGTAACAAATCATCTTTAACACAAGTATGAAAAATGAATTGAACTATAAATAATATAAAATGCATGCAATATTTGTTTTACCTTAACCCATACAATTTTATCTAATATTATTATTTTTAAATTAAACTGAACGAAAGATTAAATTGTATTTTATTGTACTTCTTATTTAAAATTTGCAACCCTTAAACTTCTAAAGTAAAAGTAAAGTGTTAGATTAAATTTATTTCAATATATAAAGGGAATACACTCTTTTAGGCTAAACTTTGTCTTTTATTTTTACCCTTCATTAAACTATTTTATCATTTTTATAATATTATTATTTAAATTGTAAATTAAAAAATTAGTTAAATCTCATTAAAATAGGAACAAGCAATAATGATAGGAGAAACAATACACACAGTAATAGAAACAATATTGAATACTATAAAAAATTATTTTGACCTCATAAAAATAAATTTGTGTTTTGATGTAACAATTTTCTTCCAATTTTACCATTCACTTATTATTATTGATCAATGGATAATACCAAATCTTTAATTTATATAAACTATCGAGATATAAAATATAATCAGCATGATAAATATCAAATCGAATTAGTTGTAAAGAGTGATCTTACAATAGCTATAAATAATGAATTAAACTAAAAGTTATAAAAACACACACAATTGTTCCAAATAATATTTAAAATTGTCTCTAAAAAAATTCTCTTTTTTTATCAAACATAAATAAACTTAATGATAGATTAAGTTTTGTTTTGATCCTTTACTAATTTAAATTTCAAAACACTTAAAATTCTAAAGTAAAAGTAAAATAATTCAAAAGTAAATTCTTGATAATTAGTACTCGGTTTTTTTGGTTGTAAATCTAATATTCGACTAGTGCAAAGTAGGGATACAAGACTTGTTTTTTAAAGAATTCTCAGCCTGCAATTATAGTGACAAATCCATTGAGTATTGTGATGCCTTAATGACTGGAAAAGTTTTCTTAAGAGTTCCATGAGTTTAAATCTCTAGCTTAAACTTTTTTGATATGTATTCACCTCCTTTGATTTTAAGATTACTGTAACCTATTTCTTCTATGAACTGGATGGATAAGACTAAACTTAAATTTATATTAAACTTTTAAAATTTAAAACATTAGCACGAGGATATGCAAAGAATTGAAATATTAAAAATAAATTTTGTTTAGGAATACATTATATCTCTTATTACTAAAGCTTAACATGTCAAGCTATCCACAACCTTAATTTTACCCTAATTTTTCCCTCCATTGCTCACGCATTAATTGCTTCCAAGTGCTTATCCTAATCATCATTCCAATTAAATGACATGCTTTAATACTCCACATGATCAAGGAAAGGTTTGCATAGGAGAATAAAAATTGTTGAATACCAACGTGTATTTATGACTTTTGTCTGCCACACTTAATTTTATCAGTTTCCAATGTTTCCCTTGATGGTATGTACACACGGCTCAAGTTTCTTCAGATTAGTCTAGAACTAAACCCCAAAATTTACCCCCAATAAATTTCCCTCCTTTGCCTTTCAAATTTGAATTTGAGTTTCAATTGTTCTCTCCCGCCATTTTTAAGTTTCCAACGCCATAGCAGAATTGTGAGCCATAAATCATTAATGCTAGCTGTTTTTCAAAGCACTATTTCATTGTCCAAGGAGCTAATTGATGTATATATATAATGTCCTTTGGCAATACACATTTGTTTTGTGCCACCATCCTCAAAACCAGCTAAAAGCACATCTGTTCGGTTCGTTTTCATTCATCCATGGCCGATTCTGACATGGAAACACTGTTGTCCTATTATTGTTTAAATGGTAAAAAATTTGTCCTCTTATATATTTTTTTTATAGATTCAACTTTAAATATGATCATCTATACTCTCTAACATGATAATTGATTTGTTTGCATCATTAGCTCCTTTGGATTTGGATCCCCTAAATGAGTTGGACAAGTTAGTAAACAAGGTGTGAATGAAATGCAGGACATATTATGTTGAGTTTTCAGCAGAAGATGTAAGTATCAATTCTTGATGATTTGAGATGATTCTATGTCCATTTCCCTTATATGCTTTATTATTAGTTGCGGATCATATACATCATGTTTGCATTTTATTTTATTTTATTTTTTGGTAGAATTCCATCATGTTTTGAGGTTGTGTTTGCATTATTTCTATTTCATGCTTTCTTATCAAATCTCGCAAAATATTGTTAGGAACCAGAAAAACTATTGTGTTATTAAAGCATAATCTAACAAAGTTAACTATTGAATAAATTTACAGCCTAGAGGGAGGCTTCCTGAAAGCTTTGTGACGGTTTTTGGTGTAACGATTGGGAAATATGTAATATTACGTGATCCAAATTAAAGTGACATAGAGGTTGCTGTAGAGAAGGACGTTGGTGATATCTTTTTCAGGGATGGCTGGTATGCTTTAAGAGATTTCTATAAAATTAGGATCGGTGCATGGGTCACTCTTCATTACATATACCATAATTTGTTCCTCTTCACTTTGAAAGGCAAAGATGAAGTAGAAATTGTATATCCTGCTAATAATCCTCCTTTGAGATTTAAATTACATTGTAGAACTATTGAATCCCAAAACTTTGATATGCCTAACTCTTCAAATGTTCCGTTTGTGCTTCTGACGTAACTTCTGGATTTTTGCTATGTAGTATATCTCTCTTTTTCCTTTTGTTTTTTTTTTAAGTATTCATATTTATACTTTTTTTTTTGTCGCTTGAAAACAGATTATGCACTGCCTTATTCTGTTTTGAGTGAATTCACTTTCATAGATTACTTCGGGGAAGAACTGGAAGTGTTTACTTAATTTTTGTAATGAAGTAGAAGCAAAAATGACCTATAGTTTTTTTGGAGAGTGTATCAATTATATCTGTAGAGAACTTAGATTGGTTGAGAGATTAACAATTAAACTTGGCATCGAGGAGGCATCAAATAATAAGGTCATCTATTTTCGGGATGGCCTCCATTGGGTGTGCGCGCAACTTTGGTTGCACCAAATTAGCAATTCTAAAGGGATACCTTTTTATCAGTTGGAACAATACTTCCTTCCATAGCTATTACTATATGTTATGAAGTGTTATTTGGTAGGATGTATTTGGTTTTTTTTGTTTAAGAAATTTGTGTACGAGTGAGTTTTGGCAATGTAATCTGGTTTGTCTTCTTTATTTTAAGGTCCATGATGTACTCCCACTTCCTTTTTGAAGTAATGTTTGAATGTTTTGGATGAGCTTGCTATTTCTTTTTAATTGTTGTAATTATAGTTTATATTATTTCAATGTAAGCGTAATAATCAATGTAAGCGTAATAGTTTATATTATAGTTTATATTATGTGCTATTTCAATGTAAGCGTAATAATCAATGCCACGATGGACATGGCCATCAACGAAGTATTTACTAACTCGCTGCAAGGCTGCAAAAGGACAACATGACGAAGAGAACAACATAAGTCATTACAAATCTTAATACTCTTACATCTACTCCATTTGCTTCTCTCTTTCTCTCGATTGGTGCCTTTATTGCATTAAACTTCTTTTTTCTTTATCTATTTTGATTAGATTTGACAGGTTTTACTTGACAAAAAGGCTCAAAGCAATGGCAAAGTTTTTTCTTTATCGGCAGCAAAGTTTTTATACACTTGTTATCTTTGACACCTTCTGACGTAAGAAACCCTTTCAAGTTTCAGCGGACATAATTTTCTTTAGTTGTTTCATTTGTAATGTCTATTAATAAGAGTCAAGGAAAATCTCTTAAAAATGTTGAAATATATCTGATTACATCGTGTTTTCACATAGTCGATGTCGTACCCCATTTTTGACCCGTTTTTATTTCTTTTTTCTCGTCTTTTAGGCCAGAAATTTTCGTCGTTTCAGACGAAATTTCGGCAGGGAGGTATTTTAAAATACCTCATTCTTGTTCCGAAGGCAACCGTTTTTATTATTTTTATTTTCTGTTATTTTATTATTATCTTTTTTATTTTTTATTTTTACTATTATTTATTTCCTTTTTTATTTTATTCTTTTTTTTTAGTTTTTATTTTGTTATTTTCGTTTTTTATTATTGTGTTTTTTATGGTTTTGATTTTATTCATTTTAAGTCATTTTAGTCCATTTTCAGTCCAAGGCCCAGAGGGGCATTTCTGTCATTTTCGTTTTTACTCCTTTTTTTACTATAAAAGGCATTTACTGCACTGTTCACGTCAGGAAAAAAATAGTACACAGTACCAATCACCTGAGTCAGAATCACAACTCTCAAAACCACCAACAACCACCAACAACCACCTGTAGAACCACTACAGACCACCACCAAAATCAACAAAAATCACAAAAAATTCGAAAAAATCATAGAGCAAACAGAATAACAATCAACACCCAGAACCAAAATCAAACCAACATCCAGACCTCAAGTCCGAATCCACACAAACATCACAAAGCCTAAGGCCGAACCAAGCTAACACACAGCAAGAACCAGAATCGCAAGGCTTAACCCAAATCCGAACCCAAAGGCAACTGCGAACCAAAGCCTCGCAAGAAACGGAACCAGAACCGAGCCAAACACGCAAAAAGGGTACGATTTTCTCATGTTACAAACCTAGATCTAGTTTTTCTTTGAGTTTTTTTTTTTCGGATTCATGTAAAGAGGAAGAAAGGAAGAGAGGACATGTGAGGATGTGAAAGAAAATGGAGAGGATGTGAGAAGAAAGGAAGAGAGGACGCGTGAGGATGTGAAAGAAAATGGAGAGGATGTGAGAAGAAAGGAAGAGAGGACGTGAGAGAATATGAGAGGATGAGAAGAAATCTGAGAGAGAAAGTGAGAGGATAAGAATAAGAAAGAGAAAGAAAGGTAAAAATGAATTAAAAAACCAGATTCTGACTTAAGTAGACTGCTGAACCGGTCTGGTTCTTTCGGACCGAACCAGACCGGTTCACCCTGGACTCATCTCTTTGGACTTTCCCCTTGGCCCATTCTCCTTCTTCCCTTTCTTTTTTCTGATTTCTACTCTTTTACTTTCTGCACTCCCCCTATTACTTCTGCACCCCCTTTCTTCCTCTCTATTCTTTTATTTTTTTATTTCTTGCACTTTTTTTTTATTTCTTTTATTTTTATGCACTTTATTTATTGCTTTTATTTTTCAGTACCATGCATTTTTTTTATTTTTATTTTATTACATCATATTTATTTTTTGTCTTGCATTTTCTATTTTCTTTTATTTTATGCATCATATTTAATTTTATGCCTTGCATTTTTTATTTTCTTTATTTATTTTCCAGCACCATATTTAATATTCAGTCTTGCATTTTATTTTCCAGCTCCATATTTATTTTTTGCCTTGCATTTTTATTTTCTTTTATTTTACGCATCATATTTATCTTTTTGCCTTGCATTTTTATTTTCTTTTATTTTACGCATCATATTTATTTTATTGTTTTGCATTTTTATTTTCTTTTAGCATCATGTTTATTTTTATTGTCTTGCATTTTTATTTTATTTTCAGCATCATATTTATTTTATGCCTTGCATTTTTATTTTTTTTTATTTACTTTAAGCACCATGTTTATTTATTGTTTTACATTTTATGCATTTTTTATTTCTTTTTAGCATATTTACTTTAATGTAATTTTTATTATTATTTTTGTCATTTATTTTCTTGCCATTAGAATGTATCTAGGTCCAATGTAAATAAAATATAAATGAGAATATGCACCGACACCACATTTATTTTTCTTATGCTTTATGTCGAGGGCGATTATCGTAATTTTGGGCCGTATCCGAGGAAAAGGACCCTCACTTGATCCAACGTCATTTTGAGGGATCCGGTACGTTAGATATCTCAGCATAACTTAGTCTCTGGACCCTAGAACTCAATCAAAATTTTCATAAAAAGTCAAAAAAGTCAAAACCCAAAAACATTTTATAATCAAAATTTTCAAAAAGAAGTCAATCTTTTATCTTTTCTTTCTTAATCAAATTTTAATCAATCTTTAATCACTCAAACTTGTTTTCTTCAAATTAAAACCAATCAAACTCACTTATTTTATTTCTTCTATGCCTTTACGGCCTCTCATCTTTCTTAAAACCTTTTTCAAACTTTAAAATCAACCAAAACTAACCACTCAGCTTTTTACCCCGAACTACGAGATTTTGATCCCGCTCGGGTACGTAGGCAAAAGACTTTGTCTTTCCAAATCAATAAAAATAACATAAATATTTTCCTTCTTTCTTTTTCATCACTTTATTCCTTTTACACTTAGGCATTTATTTACAAACAAATAATCATTTAGCATAAAGATAAAATAAGCAAGAGGTTCCTATAGAGTACTATAGACGTTTAGGGTGCTAACACCTTCCCTTTGCGTAACCAACCCCCGGACCTTTGATCTCTCTTTTAAAATAGGGTTTTTCGAACTTTCTCTCTTTTCCTCGGAAAAATAAAAGCTCGGTGGTGAAATTAAAATTGCGAGTCAACGCTAACTAATAGCTTGATATCCAAAAATCACCGCGACAGAAAAATGGCGACTTCACTGGGGAATCAAAAATCCTAAGTGGGTTAAACCTATCTTGCTTTTCTTTATCTTTATGCTTTATTATTGTTTGTAATTGTAAATACATGCTTAAGTGTTTATCTTTTTACGTGAGTGGTGAGATAAGTCCTATACCCGGACTTGAGGGAAACATAAGATAGGATGGGGTATAATCAACGTGCCATACCAGGAGTAGTCTTGGGTTTTGGTACATGTGATAACCCCGCTCAATGGAGGTCTCTTAAGAGTAGTACCATGTCAACATGAGTAGTCGTGTTTGGCATTGCTATTTTTAAGTGACCTATGAAGTTGAGGACCTTTAGTTACCTAACCCATCTTGGCCTTTTAGGACGTAGTGCGGTGGCTAATCAAGAGTAGTCTTGAGTTGGTCGATACGCGATACTACACTCAAACGAGACTTTCTTACGAACGTTGTTGGACCGGGAGTAGTCCCGTAACCTGACAATATTCGGAAGTGGTCAATGACTTTGGGAACTTGGTAGAACCCGTGATACAGGTACATGTGAAACCGTAGTCCTTACCAAATGGCGTGATTACCCTCAGCTCCAACATTACGAACTTAACCTCACCATGTTTTCTCCGTTCCTTTAGCATAACCATGCATACATGCACTCATTCATAAACATTTTTTCTCATCAAGTATCGAAGGACTTAGACAAGTTTTGTTGTAAACATCGTAGGAATGAACTTCACAAAGAGGAACACTCAGAAGTATAACTTCAAAGACCCGGATTTGACAAATTTACGGAAGCTAGGATCTTTGGTAACTAGTCCGGACGACTTCCGAAAGCGCTATGGGAACTTGCTCAGCATCCTCAGGACAAACGTTGAAGAGGGGATCCTTAATACTTTGGTCCAGTTCTATGACCCTCTCTATCACTGTTTCACGTTCCCAGAATACCAGCTTGTCCCTACTTTGGAAGAATACTCCTACCTAGTTGGATTACCAGTGCTTGACAAGTTACCTTTCAGTGGCCTCGAACCAACTCCTAAACCTGTAACTATCGCCGCAGCCCTCCACCTCAAAACTTCCGACATAACCAGTAACCTTACTACCAAAGGAGGCTTCCAAGGCCTAACTCCCAGTTTCCTCTACCAAAAAGCCCACACCTTTGCCGAAGCCGCCAGTACCGGTGCCTTCGAAGCTATCCTCGCTCTACTCATCTATGGCCTTATACTCTTCCCCAACATCGACGACTTCATCGACATTAACACAATCCAAATTTTCATATCCGGAAACCCCGTCCCCACCTTACTTGCAGACACCTACCATTCCATCCACCACAGAACACAAAAGAAATGCGGAGTTATCACTTGTTGCGCACCTTTGCTATACAAGTGGTTTACTTCACATTTACCCCAAACCCACCTTTTCAAAACTAATCCAGAGAAAACCCGTTGGCCTCAGAGAATCATGTCCCTCACTCCAACTGATATCCTTTGGTACCAACCAGCTAGTGACATTGGGGTAATCATCGACAGTTGTGGAGAGTTCCCCAATGTACCCCTCATCAGTACACGCGGAGGAATCACCTATAACCCCGCCCTTGCCAGACGCCAGTTTGGATACCCCATGAAGGAAAAACCCAACAACCTCTCCTTAACCGGTGAATTTTACCTCAACCACGAGGACCATGCAGGCATGAGATTGAGATTTGTGCGAGCCTGGCATACTGTTCGTAGGCTTGATAGGAATCAGTTAGGAAGAAGGACGGGTTTTGTACATGGATCATATACTCAGTGGGTTGTCGACAGAGCTTCGATTCTCGGTTTACCCTACCCCCTACTCAGGCATGTGTCCTCAACCGTTCCATCACCATCCTTACCTGTGCCCTTTGATGACAAAGAGGAATGCAACGAGCAGTTGATTCAAATGCGGCTTGAAAGGGATACTTGGAAGAGAAAATGCCAGGAGCTCGAGCGTGAGAATGAGACCTTGAAGGGAAAGCTGGCGCAAAAAGATCATGAGCTTTTTGTTCAGAATCAGAGGATAATTGAGAAGGATGACTTGCTTCGTCGGAAGGACGCTTTGCTCCGCCAGGACGCTAGGAGGAAGAGGAGATTTATGGAGTCGATCTCCAGTGCACATTCGGATTCCGAGGATCCATCTGCTCCAGGAGTTTGAGTTTGACGTCCTTAGGACCTTGTGTTTAGATTCTAGTTTCCAAAATCTTTTAGCTTGTAAAAAAAAAAAAAAACTCTTTGTAATATTTCAATGCTTTAGTGAAGTGTTCGATTTATGATGTTTACAATTGCTCTGACAAGTCCTTCGATAATAATTTGTTCTTTTTCTTTTTTGCATAAGCATAAGCATGCATCATGTTGCATTCACAGTTTCCCAAATTGAGTCTCACACCATGTTCACTATTTCAACAAAAGGGTTAATCAGCCGTCGTCCAAGGAAAGTGGCCCGACGAGTTCTCAGAAAACCAACTCGCATCTACAACACCAGAGCCAATCGAAAGAGGATGGATTTGATTGAACAAGAGAATCAGAGTCTCCGGGAAGAGGTTGCTACCTTGCGTGAAGGAATGGATAGGCTGACAGCAATGATGAATGCACTCTTGGCGGCCCAGAACTCTCAAGCTGCCGCCGCTGTTGTAGAACAGCCTCCTGTGAGCATGGCCCCGTCATCTACAGTGACTTCTCCTCCCCTCTTTATGCCTCCAGGTTGTACATGGGGGATGCCGCCTCCAGTCAGCGGAAGCCCCCAGCCTTTTGTATCTGAAGCTCCACTCTTTGTCACCCAGCAGTCAGCGCCGGTTCCACAACCCGGTACATTTTTCCCTCAAGCCGCCGTAACTTACTCAACACCATTGGTCCATACTATTCAACAAGAGGGTGAGCCGATTTACCATGCTGAGAGTGTTGCAGCCTTCGACAAGATGGACGAGCTCCAAGAAAGATTCGATGGCATGCAAAGAGAAGTTGAAGCTCTCCGGGGAAGGGACTTGTTCGGGAAGGATGCCCGTGAGCTATGCTTAGTCCCGAATGTTACTATCCCTCATAAGTTCAAGGTGCCAGATTTTGAGAAATATAAAGGAAATTCTTGCCCCCGCAGTCACTTGGTGATGTATGCGAGGAAGATGTCCATGTACACTGACAATCACAAACTGCTTATCCATTTCTTCCAAGACAGCTTGACTGGGGCCGCTTTGAAGTGGTATATGAATTTAGACAGTACAAGCATCCGTACTTTCAATGACCTCGGTGAAGCATTTATCCGCCAGTACAAATACAATCTGGACATGGCCCCAGATCGCGATCAACTCCGGGCAATGACGCAAAAAGAGAAGGAAACATTTAAGGAGTATGCTCAGCGCTGGAGGGAGGTGGCTGCCCAAATTGTCCCACCATTAGAAGAAAAGGAGATGACAAAGATCTTTTTGAAGACTTTGAGTCAGTTCTATTATGAGAAGATGGTTGCAAGCGCGCCGACGGATTTCACTGAGATGGTTAACATGGGGGTGCGACTAGAAGAAGGTGTCCGAGAAGGACGGTTGACTGTGGAGAGTGCCCCTGCCGCAAACAATGCTAAAAAGTTTGGAGGCCATTTCGCGAAAAAGAAAGATCAGGAAGTAGGAATGGTAGCTCATGGCAATCCTCAGCAAAATTTTACCTCATACCGTCAAGTTGCAAATGTTGCATCCTCTACCCCAAACCCAGCATATCACCACCAGAGACCACAATACCCCCCACAACAATATCCCTCACAGCAATATCCCTCACAGCAATACCATCAGCCACAATATCCTCCACAACCATACCATCAGCCACAATATCCCCAACAACAACAAAATCGCCCTCAAACCCCTCAACAACCATACCACTCACAAAACCGCCAGAAAACAACTTTTGATCCCATCCCAATGAAATATGCCGACTTACTTCCCGCCTTGCTAGCAAAGAACCTTGTCCAGGTTAGAGCACCACCCCGTACACCAGATGTTTTACCTGCCTGGTTCCGTCATGATTTGACCTGTGCTTTCCACCAAGGGGCCCCAGGTCACGACGTTGAAAACTGCTATACCCTGAAAAATGAAGTGCAGAAGTTAGTTCGGTCCAACCTCCTGTCGTTCAAAGACCAGAATCCCAACGTTCAGGCAAACCCTCTGCCGAACCATGGGTCTACTGTCAACATGATCCAGGAATGTGATGAAAATGGTGTTATTTTGGACGTCCAGCATGTTCGAACCCCTCTAGTACCCATACATATCAAGATGTGTGAAGCAGCTCTGTTTAACCACGATCATACAGCATGTGAAGTGTGTTCGGTGGATGTGAAAGGGTGTCAAGAGGTACAAAAGGACATACAAGGGCTAATGGACAGCAAGGAATTGATTGTTACGAGGAAAGATAAGGAAGTATGTGTTATTACCCCTGAGTTTCAGCGTCTGGAAATAAGTTATAACAGTGGGAATCCAGCTGTTACCCCACTAGTGATCAGCTTGCCAGGGCCTATGCCGTATGCTTCTCTGAAGGCGGTCCCCTACAAATACAGTGCCACAATGTTGGAAGGAGGGCTGGAGGTGCCTTTGCCCTCCCTGACTCCTGCAACTTCTGTGGACAACATTGCCGATGACAGCAGGGTCCTGAGAAACGGACGTGTTATCCCTACTTTGTTTGCAAAGAAAGCGAAGGATCCGGTAGTGGAGCAGGCGACAGTGAACGACTCCGGTGCGAAGAAAGAAACAGGCCAGTCCAGTGGAACTAACAAAGCTTCTGACCATGATGAGATTCTAAAGCTGATTCAGAAGAGTGAATATAAGGTGGTAGATCAATTGCTGCAAACTCCATCCAAAATATCTATCTTGTCTTTGCTACTAAACTCTGGAGCGCACCGTGAAGCTTTAATGAAGGTGCTTGATCAAGCTTTTGTGGAGAAGGATGTGACAGTTAACCAGTTGGACAGCATTGTAGGAAATATTACTGCCTGTAATAATTTGAGTTTTAGTGATGAGGAGCTTCCTGAGGAGGGGAGAAACCACAACCTGGCATTACATATATCGGTGAACTGCAAGTCAGATGCTCTGTCGAATGTACTTGTGGACACCGGTTCCTCTTTGAATGTGATGGCCAAATCCACATTAGAGCAGCTCTCTTATCAGGGACCTCCTATGAGAAGAAGCGGGGTGGTTGTTAAAGCGTTCGATGGATCAAGAAAGTCTGTTATTGGGGAGGTTGATTTGCCTATCACAATTGGGCCGTCTGTTTTCCAGATTACTTTTCAGGTGATGGATATCCGAGCTGCATATAGTTGTCTCTTGGGTAGGCCATGGATCCATGAGGCAGGGGCCGTGACATCGACTTTACACCAAAAGCTGAAGTTTGTCAGGAATGGGAGATTGGTTACTGTAAGCGGAGAAGAAGCTTTGCTAATTAGTCATTTGTCAGCCTTTTCCTTCATTGGTGCTGATGAAACTGAAGGGACTTCTTTCCAAGGCCTGACTGTGGAAGATAAAGTGCCCGAGAAGAGTGAAGTGTCTTTTCTTACTTGGAAGAGCGCACAGAAAGTTATTCAGGAAGGGACAGGTGAAGGATGGGGAAAAGTTGTACAGTTGCCAGTGAGTAGAAATCGTGAAGGACTGGGATTTGCTGCAGGATCATCAAAGAACGGTACTGGGTCAAGCTCTGTTAGTGGCACCTTTTGTAGGGCCGGTTTCATCAATGACTCGCCAGAGGCCAATGCTATCTCGGAAGATGTTCCCGAAGAAATAGTACCTGCTTTTGTCACACCTGGAAAGTTTGTTCATAACTGGGACGCGGTTGACCTCCCTTCAGTGGTTCACGCGTCAAAGTAATGTGTCTTTGTTTTTTCTGTTTGTTTGTTTTTCAAAAAGATCCTTTCGTCTTGCCCAGGACGAAAGTGCAATCATGTAGGGCTATTTTGTATCAAGTACTGCTTTCATTAATAGAAAATGTGGTTTATCCCGACATTTATATTTATTGCTTTTTCTGGAAAATGGTAACACAAAAAACCCAAAAATATTTCATTTTTTTTGTTTCTCGTTTTCAATCAATTATAAAAAAGTCTGCATTTTCCACTCATTCTCTAAAATCAACCATAAATCATATGCAGACTAAACATCATTGAGCCCGTTGAACATGGTAACCCCGCACTCTCTCCCAACTTCGAATTCCCTGTCTACGAGGCCGAAGAGGAGGAGGATGAGGAAATCCCAGATGAAATTGCTCGGTTGTTGGAACGTGAGAAGAAAACCATTCAGCCTCACGAAGAGTTAGTGGAGGTGATCAACCTGGGAACCGAAGAAGATAAAAGAGAAGTCAAGATTGGGGCATCGCTTGAAGCAACTGTCAAAAGAAGGGTGATTGAATTACTCAAGGAATATGCTGATGTGTTCGCATGGTCATACCAGGATATGCCCGGTTTGGATCCTCGTATTGTGGAGCACCGTTTGCCTTTGAAGCCCGAATGCCCACCGGTCAAGCAGAAACTGAGAAGAACTCGCCCTGATATGGCTCTCAAGATCAAAGAGGAAGTACAGAAACAGATTAATGCAGGTTTTCTTGTCACATCAGAGTATCCTCAATGGTTAGCCAACATAGTGCCTGTTCCAAAGAAAGACGGCAAAGTCAGAATGTGTGTTGATTACCGGGATTTGAATAAGGCCAGTCCGAAAGATGATTTCCCTTTGCCTCACATCGATGTATTGGTTGACAGTACTGCTAAGTCCAAGGTTTTCTCCTTCATGGACGGTTTTTCTGGATACAATCAGATCAAGATGGCAGTTGAAGACAGAGAAAAGACATCTTTCATCACGCCATGGGGCACCTTTTGTTACAGGGTGATGCCTTTCGGTTTGATAAATGCAGGTGCCACTTACCAAAGAGGCATGACTACTCTCTTTCATGACATGATGCACAAAGAGATAGAAGTGTACGTAGATGATATGATTGTTAAGTCAGGCACTGAAGAAGAACATGTCGAGTACTTGCTGAAGATGTTTCAACGGCTGAGAAAATATCAACTCCGTTTGAATCCCAACAAATGTACCTTTGGTGTTAGATCTGGAAAACTCCTGGGTTTCATTGTTAGTCAGAAGGGTATTGAAGTAGATCCTGACAAGGTCAGAGCTATCAGAGAGATGCCAGTTCCACAAACAGAGAAACAAGTGAGAGGATTTCTTGGGCGGTTGAATTACATCTCCCGTTTCATTTCGCATATGACAGCCACATGTGGGCCCATATTCAAGCTGCTTCGGAAAGATCAAGGTGTTGTTTGGACTGAAGATTGTCAAAAGGCTTTCGATAGTATCAAGAATTATTTGCTAGAACCTCCAATTCTTATCCCTCCAGTTGAAGGAAGGCCTCTGATCATGTACTTGACTGTGTTGGAAGATTCTATGGGTTGTGTGCTCGGACAACAAGATGAGACCGGAAGGAAAGAGCATGCCATTTACTATCTGAGTAAGAAGTTTGCAGACTGTGAGTCCAGGTACTCCTTGCTTGAGAAAACTTGTTGTGCATTAGCCTGGGCTGCCAAGCGTCTTCGTCACTACATGATTAACCATACCACCTGGTTAATATCCAAGATGGACCCGATCAAGTATATCTTTGAGAAACCCGCTCTGACAGGAAGAATTGCTCGTTGGCAGATGTTGTTGTCCGAGTATGATATTGAGTACCGCACCCAGAAGGCAATCAAGGGTAGTGTTCTTGCTGATCATTTGGCTCACCAGCCAATTGAGGATTATCAACCCATCAAGTTTGACTTTCCTAATGAAGAGATTATGTATTTGAAGATGAAGGACTGTGATGAACCATTGCCTGGGGAAGGTCCAGATCCCGAGTCCAGATGGGGCATGATATTTGATGGAGCAGTGAATGTCTTTGGCAACGGAATTGGGCAGTTATTATCACTCCTGAAGGTAATCACCTTCCTTTTGCTGCGAGGTTACAGTTCGATTGCACCAATAATATGGCAGAGTATGAAGCATGTATCCTGGGCATTGAAGAAGCCATCGACTTGAGAATCAAGAACCTTGATATTTACGGGGATTCAGCACTCGTAATCAATCAGATCAAAGGAGAATGGGAAACTCGCCACCCCGGTTTGATTCCATACAAAGATTATGCAAGGCGTTTGTTAACCTTCTTCAACAAAGTGGAGCTTCACCACATCCCTCGTGATGAGAACCAGATGGCGGATGCGCTAGCAACTTTATCCTCCATGTATGAAGTAAGTCACCGGAGAAATTTGCCAACAATCAGAATTCAGCACCTCGAGAGGCCTGCTCATGTGTTTGCAGTCGAAGAAGTTGTGGATGATAAGCCATGGTTTCATGATATCAAGTGTTTCCTCCAGAGTCAGGAGTATCCACCCGGAGCATCCAATAAAGACAAGAGAACTTTGAGAAGATTGTCTGGTAATTTCTTCTTGAATGGTGATGTTTTGTACAAAAGAAACTTTGACATGGTGCTACTCAGATGTGTAGACAAGCAAGAAGCAGAACTTTTGATGCATGAGATACATGAAGGCTCCTTTGGAACTCACCCCAACGGACATGCAATGGCTAGGAAGTTGTTGAGAGCAGGTTATTACTGGATGACCATGGAAACAGATTGTTGCAAACATGCCAGGAAGTGCCACAAATGTCAGATTTATGCTGACAGAATTCATGTACCACCAACTACACTTAATGTTCTTTCTTCTCCATGGCCTTTCTCTATGTGGGGCATTGACATGATTGGTAGAATTGAACCGAAAGCTTCAAACGGGCATCGTTTCATTCTAGTGGCTATTGATTACTTCACCAAGTGGGTTGAAGCAGCATCCTATGCAAATGTGACTAAGCAAGTAGTGGTCCGCTTTATCAAGAATCAGATCATTTGCCGTTATGGTGTGCCCAACAGAATCATTACAGATAATGGAACAAATTTGAACAACAAAATGATGAAAGATTTGTGTGAAGAGTTCAAGATTGAGCATCACAATTCTTCTCCTTACAGACCTCAGATGAATGGTGCAGTTGAAGCTGCAAATAAGAACATCAAGAAGATAGTGCAGAAGATGGTGGTCACATATAAGGACTGGCATGAGATGCTACCGTATGCTTTACATGGATATCGCACTTCAGTGCGTACCTCAACAGGGGCAACCCCTTTCTCTTTGGTGTATGGTATGGAAGCAGTACTCCCTGTGGAGGTTGAGATTCCATCAATGAGAGTTCTAATGGAGGCCCAGTTGTCAGAGGCTGAATGGTGCCAAAGCAGATATGATCAGTTGAATCTAATTGAAGAGAAACGCATGAATGCCTTGTGCCACGGACAACTTTATCAACAGAGGATGAAGCAAGCTTTTGACAAGAAGGTTCGTCCTCGTGTGTTTCAAGAAGGAGATCTCGTGCTCAAGAAGGTTTTATCTTTCCAACCCGACTCCAGGGGCAAGTGGACGCCTAATTACGAGGGTCCATATGTCGTCAAGAGAGCTTTCTCTGGTGGCGCATTAACTCTTACGACTATGGATGGTGATGAGCTCCCTCGTCCTGTGAACGCTGATGCAGTCAAGAAATATTTTGTCTAAAAAATAAAAGAACAGCTCGGTAAGTCGAAAACCCGAAAGGGCGGCTTAGGCAAAAAAGAGCGTCTCGGTGGATCGAAAACCCGAAAGGGCGGTCCAGGCAAAAATTAGAGACATCAAACAGAAAAATAATCATCCTGATAGGTCGAAAACCCGAAAGGGCGATCTATGCAAAAGTTAAGGATCAAAAGACAAAGTAACTGCATTGGTCTGATCTCTACTCACTTGGGGCACAATCAATGTCAAAGAAGCTCTGAATCTGAAGCATCCAAACAGTGGAATTCAAAGTTGTCAGGGAGGATAGTGGTTATTGTGTTCAATGTACCTTCATTTTATATTTACCATTTTCCAAACTTTGTAAGATCTGTGGAGCCATGCCATTGGCAGGTCACCACTCTTTCAAATAAATTTAAGCCTGTTGCCTTTCATTTGGAATTCTCATTTATTCAGCTTATAAAACCTTTTCTATTTTTGATGGTAGCACTTGAAACAAAATATTTTTCAAAATCATAAATATTTTTCATGTCTTTTTGAAAAGCACAAACAACAAAACACATTTCCTTTGAACTCGTGAATAAGTGAAGGGGGCGTCAACAACTATCCTAAGAACGGATAAACTCTGCAGGCTAAACATGGTCAATTGCTTACAAAAAAAAAAAAGAAAAAGAAATATATGAAAAAAGAACACAAAAAAAAGAGAAAGAGAAAAAGAAAAGAGCTCGGTAAGTCGAAAACCCGAAAGGGCGGCTTAGGCAAAAATGAGCGTCCCGGTGGATCCAAAACCCGAAAGGGCGGTCCAGGCAAAAATTAGGGGCATACAAAAGAATATATTCCCGGTGGACTGAAAACCTGAAAAGGCGGTCCAGGCAAAAATTAGGGATTCAAAAAAGAAGAAAAGCAAAAACAAAAAAATAAGCATGACCACAGAAGCACCAGTTCTTCTATCATGGTTTTTGGACTGGCACGCTTTCCCCAGGAAGTATTTACCCCATCAGTTGTTGCATATGTTGGGTTTTACCCCGTCAATGTTTTGATATGTCTCCAGTGGCATCATCCCCATGGAAGTTTGCTGAGTGTGTGTGATACGACGTCGGGTCACTTTCCCTCTTACCTGCCCAATCTTGTCTCGTCAAGTTTGTCATTCACACAATCATACAAGTCAGTCTTTCATACAATCGTACAAGTCAATCACTCGTACAATCACAAGTTAATCACACGGTCATACAAATCGTGTCGTCATTCATTGCACTCATGCATTCATGCATACACACAGTCATGCATATACAATCAAAACAAACAACATCATGGTTGCATTAACCACCCTGAGTCTTGCCTCAATTATCTTTTCCATATCAATCAATCATGAAAATTTGTAACTTTCTCTTTCCCCAAGTGTCATCCCCAGTGTGTCTGGTCTCGAGATGTCACTCTTTTCTTGTCGTCAATGGCAGTTCGGCAATAACCCGGACAGTTGGCATTTTACCTTTTATTCCTTGTCGTCAATGGCAGTTCGGCAATAACCCGGACAGTTGGCGTTTTACCTTATTCCTTGTCGTCAATGGCAGTTCGGCAATAACCCGGACAGTTGACATTTACCTTTCTCTCTTGTCGTCAATGGCAGTTCGGCAATAACCCGGACAGTTGACATTTACCTTTCTCTCTTGTCGTCAATGGCAGTTCGGCAATAACCCGGACAGTTGGCATTTACCTTTATTCCTTGTCGTCAATGGCAGTTCGGCAATAATCCGAACAGTTGGCATTTATCTCATTTCTTGTCGTCAATGGCAGTTCGGCAATAATCCGAACAGTTGGCATTTATCTCATTTCTTGTCGTCAATGGCAGTTCGGCAATAACCCGGACAGTTGGCACTTATCTTTCTTTCTTGTCGTCAATGGCAGTTCGGCAATAACCCGGACAGTTGGCACTTATCTTTCTTTCTTGTCGTCAATGGCAGTTCGGCAATAATCCGAACAGTTGGCATCTACCTTTGTTCCTTTGTCGTCAGTGGCAGTTCGTCGTCAACCCGAACAGCTGACATTTATCCCCAGTAAAACCATGTGATCCCCAGTGGAGTCGGACCCCGTTTCCTTTAATAGACTCGGGTATCCTCTTGGCTTGTTATCCCCAGTCAAGTCATCTTCGCCGTCTTGCATTCATACTTGCATTGCGAGCATTCGCAACACTACATGCATAACATTGCACTCATAACATTTTGCATCTGAAATTGGTCAAAAATGGTGCACTTTGTATTTAAGTCTCTTCGATCCGTCGATTTTAAAATTTCACTTTTAAATCTCCGTAATGAAGAAACTTAAATAGGGGCATCTGTCGTACCCCATTTTTGACCCGTTTTTATTTCTTTTTTCTCGTCTTTTAGGCCAGAAATTTTCGTCGTTTCAGACGAAATTTCGGCAGGGAGGTATTTTAAAATACCTCATTCTTGTTCCGAAGGCAACCGTTTTTATTATTTTTATTTTCTGTTATTTTATTATTATCTTTTTTATTTTTTATTTTTACTATTATTTATTTCCTTTTTTATTTTATTCTTTTTTTTTAGTTTTTATTTTGTTATTTTCGTTTTTTATTATTGTGTTTTTTATGGTTTTGATTTTATTCATTTTAAGTCATTTTAGTCCATTTTCAGTCCAAGGCCCAGAGGGGCAGTTCTGTCATTTTCGTTTTTACTCCTTTTTTTACTATAAAAGGCATTTACTGCACTGTTCACGTCAGGAAAAAAAATAGTACACAGTACCAATCACCTGAGTCAGAATCACAACTCTCAAAACCACCACCAACCACCAACAACCACCTGTAGAACCACTACAGACCACCACCAAAATCAACAAAAATCACAAAAAATTCGAAAAAATCATAGAGCAAACAGAATAACAATCAACACCCAGAACCAAAATCAAACCAACATCCAGACCTCAAGTCCGAATCCACACAAACATCACAAAGCCTAAGGCCGAACCAAGCTAACACACAGCAAGAACCAGAATCGCAAGGCTTAACCCAAATCCGAACCCAAAGGCAACTGCGAACCAAAGCCTCGCAAGAAACGAAACCAGAACCGAGCCAAACACGCAAAAAGGGTACGATTTTCTCATGTTACAAACCTAGATCTAGTTTTTCTTTGAGTTTTTTTTTTCGGATTCATGTAAAGAGGAAGAAAGGAAGAGAGGACATGTGAGGATGTGAAAGAAAATGGAGAGGATGTGAGAAGAAAGGAAGAGAGGACGCGTGAGGATGTGAAAGAAAATGGAGAGGATGTGAGAAGAAAGGAAGAGAGGACGTGAGAGAATATGAGAGGATGAGAAGAAATCTGAGAGAGAAAGTGAGAGGATAAGAATAAGAAAGAGAAAGAAAGGTAAAAATGAATTAAAAAACCAGATTCTGACTTAAGTAGACTGCTGAACCGGTCTGGTTCTTTCGGACCGAACCAGACCGGTTCACCCTGGACTCATCTCTTTGGACTTTCCCCTTGGCCCATTCTCCTTCTTCCCTTTCTTTTTTCTGATTTCTACTCTTTTACTTTCTGCACTCCCCCTATTACTTCTGCACCCCCTTTCTTCCTCTCTATTCTTTTATTTTTTTATTTCTTGCACTTTTTTTTTATTTCTTTTATTTTTATGCACTTTATTTATTGCTTTTATTTTCCAGTACCATGCATTTTTTTTTTATTTTTATTTTATTGCATCATATTTATTTTTTGTCTTGCATTTTCTATTTTCTTTTATTTTATGCATCATATTTAATTTTATGCCTTGCATTTTTTATTTTCCAGCACCATATTTAATATTCAGTCTTGCATTTTATTTTCCAGCTCCATATTTATTTTTTGCCTTGCATTTTTATTTTCTTTTATTTTACGCATCATATTTATCTTTTTGCCTTGCATTTTTATTTTCTTTTATTTTACGCATCATATTTATTTTATTGTTTTGCATTTTTATTTTCTTTTAGCATCATGTTTATTTTTATTGTCTTGCATTTTTATTTTATTTTCAGCATCATATTTATTTTATGCCTTGCATTTTTATTTTTTTTTATTTACTTTAAGCACCATGTTTATTTATTGTTTTACATTTTATGCATTTTTTATTTCTTTTTAGCATATTTACTTTAATGTAATTTTTATTATTATTTTTGTCATTTATTTTCTTGCCATTAGAATGTATCTAGGTCCAATGTAAATAAAATATAAATGAGAATATGCACCGACACCACATTTATTTTTCTTATGCTTTATGTCGAGGGCGATTATCGTAATTTTGGGCCGTATCCGAGGAAAAGGACCCTCAC
>WNNG01000200.1:0-283676 GCA_018208015.1 Medicago ruthenica
GTTGTCAGGGAGGATAGTGGTTATTGTGTTCAATGTACCTCCAATTTATATTTACCATTTTCCAAACTTTGTAAGATCTGTGGAGCCATGCCATTGGCAGGTCACCACTCTTTTAAATAGATTTGAGCCAGTTGCCTTTCATTTGGAATTCTCATTTATTCAGCTTATAAAGCCTTTTCTATTTTTGATGGTAGCATTTGAAACAAAATATTTTTCAAAATCATAAATATTTTTTTTCCATGTCTTTTTGAAAAGCACAAACAGCAAACAACATTTTCTTTGAACTCATGAATAAGCAAAGGGTGCGTCAATAGCTATCCTGGGAACGGATAAACTTTGCAGGCGGAACATGGTCAATTGCTTAAAAAAAATATATAAAAAAAAAAGAACAAAAAAAGAAATATACATATATGAAAAAAAGAAAAAGAAAAGAAAAGAGCTCGGTAAGTCGAAAACCCGAAAGGGCGGCTTAGGCAAAAATGAGCGTCCCGGTGGATCGAAAACCCGAAAGGGCGGTCCAGGCAAAAATTAGGGGCAAACAAAAGAATATATTCCCGGTGGACTGAAAACCTGAAAAGGCGGTCCAGGCAAAAATTAGGGACTCAAAAAATAATAAGAACAAAAAAAAAAAACAAAATAAGCATGACCATGGAAGCACCAGTTCTTCCACCATGATTTTTGGATTGACACGTTCTCCCCAGGAAGCGTTCACCCCATCAGTTGTTGCATATGTTGGGTTTTACCCCGTCAATGTTTTGATATGTCTCCAGTGGCATCCTCCCCATGGAAGATTACCGAGTGTTTGTGATGCGATGTCGGGTCACTTTCCATATTACCTGCCCAATCTTGTCTCATCAAGTTTGTCATTCATACAATCATACAAGTCAGTCTTTCATACAATCGTACAAGTCAATCCCTCATGCAATCACAAGTTAATCAGTCACACGGTCATACAAGTCGTGTCGTCATTCACACATTCATGCATTCATGCACATACGCATTCATGCAGATATAACATACAAACAACATCATGGTTGCATTAACCACCCTGAGTCTTGCCTCAAATATCTTTCCATATCAATCTGTAATTTTCTCTTTCCCCAAGTGTCATCCCCAGTGTGTCTGGTCCCGAGATGTCACTCCCTCTCCGCCAAATGGCAGTTCTTTATTGAACAGTTTGTGCACCTTCTACTATTTCTTGTCGTCAATGGCAGTTCGGCAATAACCCGGACAGTTGACATTTACCTTTTTTCTTGTCGTCAATGGCAGTTCGGCAATAACCCGGACAGTTGACATTTATCTTTATTTCTTGTCGTCAATGGCAGTTCGGCAATAACCCGGACAGTTGACATTTACCTTTACTTCTTGTCGTCAATGGCAGTTCGGCAATAACCCGGACAGTTGACATTTACCTTTATTTCTTGTCGTCAATGGCAGTTCGGCAATAACCCGGACAGTTGACATTTACCTTTATTTCTTGTCGTCAATGGCAGTTCGGCAATAACCCGGACAGTTGACATTTACCTTTATTTCTTGTCGTCAATGGCAGTTCGGCAATAACCCGGACAGTTGACATTTACCTTTACTTCTTGTCGTCAATGGCAGTTCGGCAATAACCCGGACAGTTGACATTTACCTTTATTTCTTGTCGTCAATGGCAGTTCGGCAATAACCCGGACAGTTGGCATTTATCTTATTTCTTGTCGTCAATGGCAGTTCGGCAATAACCCGGACAGTTGACATTTACCTTTATTTCTTGTCGTCAATGGCAGTTCGGCAATAACCCGGACAGTTGGCATTTATCTTATTTCTTGTCGTCAATGGCAGTTCGGCAATAACCCGGACAGTTGACATTTACCTTTATTTCTTGTCGTCAATGGCAGTTCGGCAATAATCCGAACAGTTGGCATCTATCTTTGTTCCTTTGTCGTCAGTGGCAGTTCGTCGTCAACCCGAACAGCTGACATTTATCCCCAGTAAAACCATGTGACCCCCAGTGGAGTCGTGTCATACCCCATTTTTTGACCCATTTTCGTCTCGTTTTATTTATTGTCTCGTTTTACGCACTTTTTAAAAGGGCCGAGAATTTTCGTCGTTTCAGACGAAATTTCGGCAGGGAGGTATTTTAAAATACCTCATGTCAATTTTTGTTTCGTTTATTAATTTTATATTTTATCACTTTTTACTTTTATTTTTAATTTTAGTTTTTTTATTATCATAAATTTTTATTCTATTATTATTATCATTTTTATTATTTTACTATTATTATTATTATTATTATTATTATTATTATTATTATTTTTCTTTTTTTGTCCAAAAGTCAAAGTCCAAGGTCCAACAGTCCAGTAACAGTGGCAGGGGCGCCCCCAAAGCCTGGGTTTTCATCATCACAAGTTTATCATCATCACAAAATCCTCAACTTTTCCAGCAAAATCTCCCCACATTTAATGTTGCTCAAATTCTATCCAAAACCAGATCAGCTTGCAGGCTTATCTCATCTATGACAAGCAGCTAATTTTTTCCTCTATAAAACAGAGCCAAATCAACAGAGAAAAAAAAATGGTAAGAAGAAATTTTAAGAACAGAACATTTTCAAACAAAACCCCAAGCATAACTCACAAACATTTTTTAGCAACCACACAAAACAACACAACCATTTTCACACAAACATAACCAACAGCTCACACCCTCCAGCCAAAACTCACGCAAGCCATCATACCCACCACACAAAAAACGCACATACAACACTAACACGCACCAAACACAACACGTTTTCAGCACCAAAACAGCCCTAACACCAAACCACGTCCCAGCCCACAACTCAGTCGCATACCCTTCACAAACCCAGCACTAACACGCATATACACAACACTAACACAACACAAACCACCACACCCCAAATCTTACAAGGCCAACCCAATATTCACGCAAGCCACACACGAAAAGCACACACACACGTACGACACCAACGCAACCACAACACGAACACGGTACCACACAAGAACACACACGCACACACGAAAGCCTAGCAGAGCACAGAACCGAAAAAAAGAAAGAGAAGGTAAATTTTTTTTTTGGTTTTAAAAGTTTAGATCTAGGGATTTGGGGGGAGATTTTCGAAAATCTAGATGCGGATTTGAGTTTAGAAGCAAAAAGGATATAGGAAAAGGAAGAAAAATTTTGAAAAGGGGGGTTTTTTAGATCTCCGGCGCGGTGGTGCCACCACCGGCCACCACGCCGGAGCACTATTCCGGCGGACAGAGCTAGAGAGAAGGGAGAGGACAGAATCGGCCAAGGCAGAGGAGAGAAGGAAGAGAGAGGATGAAAAGTGTGAAATGAGGAGAAATGAGGGGAGAAGGGTTTAAATACCCCTCCCCGTTTCAGTGAGGCAGGGTGTACGCGTTAGCGTACACCCACGCTCTCCAGGCCATTTGATTTTAATCATGTGGCCCTGATTTTAATTTCCCTGTGTTTGATCAGGGCCGTCTGATTAATCAGACGGCCCAGATTATTTTACGAAAGCCCAATGCTTATTGGGCCCTTTCTTTCAAATCTGATTTAATTTTTACTACTAGTACCCCCCAGTTTTAATTTTTACACCTCCCAAATTTTTATTTCTTTTATTTTTCTTTGCAAATTTAATTTTTTCTTTTTGTTATTTATTTCTTTTTATTGTTTTATTATTTTTTACATCTCATTTATTTATTTACCTATCATTTATCTCATGCATTTATTTTCTATTTTTATTTCTTTTTGTTCATTTCATTTCATATTTTTTTCTTTATATGTACATTTAGGAACATATATATATAAATATGCATTGTTCTTTTATTATTTTCTATAATTCAATCCATGATAAACAAATCTTTTTTTATTTAAATCCAACGATCCTTTTATTTAATTCCTCGCGTTTAGTTTATTTCACCGTATTTATTTTTCTTTTTTAACTCTAAGTAAAAAAATCCAAAACAACAAAAATATTTCCTTTTTGTTAAGTAACAAATTTGTTCATTTTGGTTGCAACAACTAATTTGGACAATTTATTTTCTCTTTTATTCTATAAAACGAGCGTTTTTTAGTTAATACATTTTTCTTAAAAAATTCAAGCGACACTTGAATGAAAAAGGGTGGTTTGACGTATGTCTCTCCTTTCCTCGATCGAATAAACACTTGACGTATGTCTCGTTGCTTAAACGATCGTCATTCTTTTCTAGCTTCCCAAAAAATACTTTTTTGAACAAAACTTGAATGAAAAAGGGTGGTTTGACGTATGTCTCTCCTTTCCCCGGTTGTACGAACACTTGACGTATGTCTCGTTGCTCGAACAATCGTCATTCTATTTTCAAAGTGAATCCAACTCACCAATCTTGGCCCTTGTGGTCAATCCGAACCTTTCGCGCCTTTGCGCGTTAATTTTAAAACATTTACGCCTTGCGTGAATTTAACGCCTCCGTGCGTTTATTTTATTTTCAAGTTTTTATACGCCTCCGTGCGTTTGTCTTTATTTTCAAACATTTTACGCCCCTGTGCGTCTGTCTTTTTTCCTTAAACATTTACGCCTTGCGCGAGTTTATCGCCTTAGCGTCTGTCTTTCACCTTTTAAAGCTTTTTACGCCTTTGTGCGTTTTCAAACAATTTTTTTCTCAAGAACTACGTAAGCTTTGAATTCTCCGACTACCGGGAGATACGTAGGAGCAAGACCGACGTCTTGTCAAGCCCGTTATTAAAAAATCTTTTTTTCTCTTTTTTCTATTTCGTTTGTTATTATCTCTTTCTTCACCTCGCATTTTATTTACTTGTTCATTTACATATATATATAATTAAGCATGCAAGCAAAACGTCAAAAAAAACATTTTAAGCCTAAGCCAACTAAGAGGTTCCCGTTGAGTACAACGGATGTGAGGGGTGCTAATACCTTCCCCTCGCATAATCGACTTTCGAACCTAAAATCCCTTTTCAAGGTAATTTAGAACTTTTTTCCTTTTTCCCCGAAAAATTAAAAGTTCAGTCGTGATTTAAATTTAGTGATTCAATGCTAGTCAATAGCTTGACATCCGAAATTCGACGCGACAGAAATGGCGACTTCACTGGGGATATTCGTGCATAAAACACTTTGTTTGTGCATAAATAAGTCAAGCCTATCTTAGTCGGCTTTTAGGCTAAAATGTTTTATTTTTTGCTTGCACGTTTATGCCTTATCATCATTATTTGTTTATCTTTTCTCGCTTTATATATATTTGTTTCATATTGCTTTATATTTATATTATATATGTTGTGGGGTTACTTGAGCGGTGTTACTCCACATTGTTCGGGTTAATGCCGGACGTGTGAGGCTCTATTCCCGAGCTTTGAGAAAAAATTAAGATAGGATGGGGTTGCGTAGCGGAGGCCCACTTGACGTATGTCTTGAAGGGAAGATGCGAAAACCCCGCCTAGAGTAGATTTCACTTGGAATTTATTGAGGTCTTGCGAGCATTTGCAATTGACGACAATAGTTCCATGTGAAATCCGTGATCTCTAGGGACCTTTTAGAAAATCTCACCTTTAGTGCCCACACGTGAGGATGGTGGGAAATTTTGAACATACATACATATGCATACCATACATTTACATGCATGAAAATAATTTTCGCATATCACTTCGCTTTATAGGAAATTAATTGCACTTTTTAATTTCCTTGTAAAGCAAAACAAAATTTTTTTTATGCATTTACATACATCATTCATTATCATGCATACGTCCATCTTCGAGTTCAAAACTCATTTCTTTTTTTCCTTATCCTCAGGATTTCTCATAATCCGAATTGAGTATTCAGTGTTCGCATTTTTTCCGCAACACTACGCGTCTTTCCATAAAGAGAAGTGGCTCATCGTCTTGAAGCGACTCACGCCTACAACACTCGAGCAGCCTTAAAGAAGAAAATGGAGAATTTAGAGCAAGAGAATCACGAGCTTCGCGAAGAACTAACATCTATGAAAACGGAGATGGAAAAACTAACGGAGTTAGTGAAGCTACTAGCTGCCGCGCAAATCCCGACACCTCCTCCTCCCTCCAGTTCTCAAGAACAAGCATCAGCACTTGCTTCGACTTCGACATTGCATGTCAATGCTCCACAACACTCTAAACCCCTTGGTTGTACGTGGGGCATGCCTTTTGAGTTCGGTGAAGAGTCTATCCCAATTCCCGTTACTCTCCTAGAAGCTCCGGTATCTCAACCCGAGATTTCCTTCCCTCAGGCTACTGTGGCCTTCACAACGCCAGTGGTCCATACCACTCAGCATGATCACGAGCCTATCTTTCATACCGAAAGTGTAGATGCTCAAAATAAGATGGCCGATTTCCAAGAGAAATTCGAGGAAATGCAAAGGGAGATCAAAGCCCTCCGAGGAAAGGATTTATTCGGGAAAAGCGCCCATGAGCTCTGCCTTGTACCCAATGTCCAAATCCCTCCTAAATTCAAGGTCCCGGACTTTGAAAAGTACAAGGGAAATACTTGCCCGCAAAGTCACTTGGTAATGTATGCAAGGAAGATGTCAACGCAAACCGACAACCATCAGCTCCTCATACATTATTTTCAAGATAGCTTAACCGGTGCCGCTTTAAAGTGGTACATGAGTTTGGATAGTACCAAAATCCGAACCTTCAATGACTTGGGAGAGGCGTTTGTCCGCCAATACAAATATAATTTGGACATGGCCCCGGACCGGGACCAACTCCGGGCCATGGCCCAAAAGGACAAAGAGACCTTTAAGGAGTACGCACAAAGATGGAGGGAGATAGCGGCTCAGATCAGCCCGCCTCTTGAAGAAAAGGAAATGACCAAGATATTTTTAAATACTCTTGATTCCTTTTATTATGAACGAATGGTGGCGAGTGCGCCAAGTGACTTCACCGAGATGGTAAGCATGGGCGTACGTTTGGAGGATGCGGTCCGAGAGGGACGCTTAGTAAAAGAAAGTGCTCCATCAAGCAGCACTAAGAGATTCGGGGGTGGCTACCCAAAGAAGAAAGAGCAAGATATCGGCATGATTGGTCATGGAGGACCTCATCAAGGGTACTCAGCATATCCACATATCTCTGCCATTTCACCTACCATCTCAACACCTCCAAACTACCAGATTCAGGTCCCACAAAGGCCTCCCCCTCAACAACCATATCATCAACAACCACGCCCGCAAGGTCCGCAGCAATACCGGCCTCGAGCACCTCAACAGCTCTTCAACCATCAGAATCGCCCGAGGACGGCATTCGATCCCATACCCATGAAGTACGCGGACTTGCTCCCGGCTTTGCTTGCGAGAAATCTCGTACAAACAAGAGCACCACCTCCCGTACCAAATGTATTACCTCCTTGGTATCGCTCGGACTTTACTTGCGCATACCATCAAGGGGCACCAGGCCATGACGTTGAACATTGCTTCCCTCTTAAAGATGAGGTCCAAAGGCTAGTCCGTACTAATGTGCTGACCTTCAAGGACTCAAACCCAAATGTCCAAACTAACCCGCTGCCGAACCATGATTCCTCAATCAACATGGTTCAAGAACATCAAGGAGCTAGTCCTATTTTGAAGGAAGCCACAAAGGAAGTCAACGCCATCACTGAAGATGGGCCGGAAGAAGCGGTACATGTCCATGTGACGCCCGGAGGAGTTTGCTACAATTGGGATGCTGTCGACATCCCTTCTGTTATTCAATTGTCTAAGTAATGTGTTTATTTATTTATCGTTTTCAAAAAAAGATCCCTTCGTTTTGCCCAAAGCGAAGAAGGACTCATGTAGGGCTTGTTTAAAGTACTATTATCATAAATAAAATTTGTCGTTTTTATCACGACCTTTCTATTATTCTCTTTGTTGTTTTATTGTCGTTTTTCCGAAAAATGGTAACACAAAAAACAAAAAAAATCAATCATAAGTATATTTTCTTTCTTTTAAATTTTCAAAAAGTCTGCATTTTCTTTCATTTCACTAAAATCAATCATCCATCATTTGCAGACTAAACGTCCATAAACCCGTTGAACACCTTAACCCTAGGCTCTCTCCCAACTTTGAATTCCCTGTTTACGAAGCGGAAGAGGAAGAGGATGAAGAAATTCCGGACGAAATCAAGCGTCTATTAGAACAAGAGAGGAAGACTATTCAGCCTCATGAAGAAGCAATAGAGGTTATCAACTTGGGTTCCGAAGAGGACAAGAAAGAAATCAAGATTGGGGCATTGTTGGATGCGTCTGTCAAAGAAAGAATCATTAAGCTTCTTGAAGAATATGTGGATATCTTTGCGTGGTCATACCAAGATATGCCAGGATTGGATCCCGAGATTGTGGAGCATCATCTACCTTTAAAGCCTGAATGTCCGCCAGTCAAGCAGAAGTTGAGAAGAACACGCCCTGACATGGCCCTCAAGATTAAAGAGGAAGTGCAAAAACAAATTAACGCTGGATTTCTTGTTACATCAGAATACCCTCAGTGGTTGGCCAACATAGTGCCTGTTCCCAAGAAGGACGGTAAAGTTCGGATGTGCGTCGACTACCGAGATTTAAACAAAGCTAGTCCAAAAGACGACTTCCCTTTACCCCACATTGACATATTGGTCGATAATACTGCCAAGTCCAAAGTATTCTCCTTCATGGATGGCTTCTCTGGATACAATCAAATTAAAATGGCTGTTGAGGATAGAGAAAAAACATCTTTCATTACACCATGGGGCACCTTTTGTTATCAAGTGATGCCTTTCGGCTTAACAAATGCGGGTGCTACCTATCAAAGGGGCATGACCACTCTCTTCCACGACATGATACACAAAGAAATTGAAGTATATGTCGACGACATGATTGTCAAATCAGGAAATGAAGAGGAGCATGTTGAATATTTGCTAAAGATGTTTCAACGTCTAAGAAAATATCGGCTTCGCCTGAACCCCAACAAATGCACATTCGGCGTGAGATCTGGAAAACTCCTAGGTTTCATTGTCAGTCAAAAGGGTATCGAGGTAGATCCCGACAAGGTCAAGGCCATCAGAGAAATGCCTGCTCCTCAAACTGAGAAGCAAGTAAGGGGATTTCTAGGACGTTTAAATTACATCTCTAGATTCATATCCCACATGACAGCTACTTGTGGACCCATCTTCAAGCTACTTCGCAAAAATCAAGAAGTAGTGTGGACAGAAGATTGCCAGAAAGCCTTCGACAGCATCAAGGAGTACCTGCTAGAACCTCCAATACTTATTCCTCCAGTCGAAGGAAGACCTTTAATCATGTACTTAACCGTATTGGAGGACTCCATGGGTTGTGTACTCGGACAACAAGACGAGACCGGTAGAAAAGAGCACGCGGTCTACTACCTAAGCAAGAAGTTTACGGACTGCGAGTCCCGATACTCTCTACTCGAGAAGACTTGTTGTGCATTAGCTTGGGCTGCTAGGCGTCTTCGCCACTACATGCTTAACCATACTACTTGGTTGATATCCAAAATGGATCCAATCAAGTACATCTTTGAAAAACCCGCCTTAACCGGAAGGATCGCCCGTTGGCAGATGTTGTTATCAGAATACGACATCGAATACCACACTCAAAAAGCTATCAAGGCCAGCATTCTTGCCGATCATTTGGCTCATCAACCAATCGAGGATTATCAACCAATCAAGTTTGACTTCCCCGATGAAGAAATCATGTATCTAAAGATGAAGGATTATGACGAGCCATTATTCGGCGAAGGTCCAGATCCCGAATCTAGATGGAAGTTAATCTTTGATGGAGCTGTCAATGTCTATGGCAATGGAATTGGGGCGGTTATCATCACCCCCGATGGCAAACATCTCCCTTTCGCTGCAAGACTTTCATTCGACTGTACAAACAATATGGCGGAGTATGAAGCTTGTATTCTGGGGATTGAGGAAGCCATTGATCTAAGGATCAAGAACCTCGACATTTATGGAGACTCAGCTCTTGTGATCAATCAAATCAATGGAGATTGGGAAACTCGCCACACCGGCTTGATTCCTTACAAAGATTACGCAAGACGTTTGCTAACTTTTTTCAACAAAGTTAAGCTGCATCATATTCCTCGAGATGAGAATCAAATGGCGGATGCTTTGGCAACCTTGTCTTCCATGTATGAGATCAGCCGCCGGAGTGAGATTCCAACAATCAAGGTTGAGCATCTAGAAAGGCCTGCACATGTGTTTGCAGCCGAAGCAGTCATAGATAACCAGCCATGGTTTCATGACATCAAAAGTTTCCTCCAAAAGCAAGAGTACCCGCATGGGGCATCCAACAAGGATAAGAAAACTCTGCGGAGATTAGCTGGCAACTTCTTTCTAAACGGAGAAGTTTTATACAAGAGGAATTTTGATATGGTGCTACTCAGATGCGTTGATGAGCAAGAAGCCGATCGTATAATGCATGAGATACATGAGGGTTCCTTCGGGACTCATTCCAGTGGACACACAATGGCTAGGAAGATCTTAAGGGCCGGATATTACTGGATGACCTTGGAGAGTGATTGCTACAAACATGCCAGAAAGTGCCATAAATGTCAAATTTATGCGGACAAGATCCATATGCCACCAACGGCTCTGAATGTCCTATCTTCCCCTTGGCCTTTCTCCATGTGGGGTATCGATATGATTGGTAGGATTGAACCTAAAGCTTCTAATGGACATCGCTTCATCCTAGTTGCGATTGACTACTTCACCAAATGGGTCGAAGCTGCGTCATACGCCAACGTCACCAAACAAGTGGTGGTCCGATTTATTAAGAATCATATCATCTGTCGATATGGTATTCCCAACAGGATTATCACCGACAATGGGACCAATCTGAACAATAAAATGATGAAGGAGCTATGTCAAGAGTTCAAGATCGAGCATCATAACTCTTCTCCTTATAGACCTCAGATGAATGGCGCAGTTGAAGCTGCAAACAAAAACATCAAGAAAATAGTGCAAAAGATGGTAGTCACCTACAAGGATTGGCACGAGATGTTGCCATATGCCTTGCACGGGTATCGTACTTCAGTACGCACATCGACAGGGGCAACCCCTTTCTCTTTAGTATACGGCATGGAAGCAGTGCTCCCCGTAGAAGTCGAGATCCCGTCATTGAGAATCTTGATGGAAGCTAAATTGTCAGAGGCTGAATGGTGTCAAAACCGATACGATCAGTTGAACTTAATTGAGGAGAAACGCATGACCGCCTTGTGTCATGGACAACTGTATCAACAGAGGATGAAACAAGCTTTTGACAAGAAGGTTCGTCCTCGCGAAATCCAAGAAGGAGACCTCGTGCTTAAAAGGATCCTATCTTTTCAACCCGATTCCAGGGGCAAATGGACGCCCAATTACGAAGGCCCGTATGTAGTCAAGAGAGTTTTCTCCGGAGGAGCTTTGATTCTCACGACAATGGACGGCGAAGATTTGCCGCGTCCTGTGAATTCCGATGTAGTCAAGAAATATTTTGTCTAAAAACAAAAGAACAGCTCGGTAAGTCGAAAACCTGAAAGGGCGGCTTAGGCAAAAATGAGCGTCTCGGTGGACTGAAAACCCGAAAGGGCGGTCCAGGCAAAAATTAGAGACACAAAACAGAAATAATCATCCTGATAGGTCGAAAACCCGAAAGGGCGATCTATGCAAAAGTTAAGGATCAAAAGACAAGATAACTGCATCGGATTGACTACATTTTACTTGGGGCAAATCAACTGTCAAAGGACTCGGAATCTGAAGCATCCAAACAGTGAATTCAAAGTTATTAGGGAGAATAGCGGTTATTGTTCAATGAACCTTCCCTGTATATTTACCATTTTTTTTCAAACTTTGTAAGGTCCGTGGAGCCACGCCGTTGGCGGGCCACCACCCCATTAATAAAATTTCTTCCTAGTGAAGTCTTTACAATTTGTTGGGAATTCCCATTTATTTTGCTTAGTCATTTCTTCTATTTTTGATAATGATACTTGGAACGAAACTCTTTTTCAAAAGAAAAATCTAAATCTTTTTAGAAAGCATGAATAATAAACACATTTTCCTCGGACTTGCGAATAATTGAAGCGCGCGTCAGCAGCTATCCTGAGAGCGGATAAAACTTCGCAGACCAAATATGGTCAATTGCTAAACAGATTTCCCCAGCGGAGTTCCCCCGTGAATCAAAGGGAGTATCCCCAGTGAATCAAAGCCCGACCTCGCTCGGCATTCAATCATAATCCCCAGTGGATTAGCACGATCCCCGGTGGATTAACAAACTCCCCAGAAAATCAACCTTTGTCCAAAACAATCAGAAGCCCAATTGTCATTGGCACCTACTTACAAAAGCCCAACCACCGTTGGCATCTAAGGCTGGATATCGATCATGCTTCCGAAATGATCCTTATATCCCCAGCGAAACCACAAATAAAGCCCAATTTTTATTGGCATCCCTCCAGTGGAGTCTCAACCCCTAAAGCCCAATCATCATTGGCACAAATACAAAAAGCCCGACCTTGCTCGGCATTCAAATACAAATCAAAGCCCGACCTCGCTCGGCATCCAAACAAAACATAAACACTCCCGGCGGAATCACAAATTCTTTTCCCAAGCGGATTAACACGATTCCCCAAGTGAAGTAATAATTTCCCCATGAAGTATGCATTCCTCATCAACGGTTACGGCTTCACCCCGTCAACATTTTGGAGATGTTCCCTGCGACATCATCCCCATCGAAGATTACCGAGTGTTTGCAATGCGACGTCGGTCCACTTCTCATTTTACCGTTCTAAATCTTGTTTCACCAAGTTGTCGGTCATGCAATAAATCGAAACATTTAGGGTATCCCCCAGTGCAAGCCAATCTTTCACACATCCCCAGTGGGAGTCCTGCATTAGTGCATTCATACATTCATGCATTTGTACATTTGTACAATCATACCAATCATACAATCACGCATTCATGCATATGCGCATTCATACATGCAACATACTACAATATCATCTGTACATGGTTGCTTTAACCACCATGAGTCTTACCAATTTGTCACAAACAATCTGCAATTTTCTTTTCCTCAAATGTCATCCTCCAATGATGTTACAAAATAAAGCCCAATTTTATTGGCAATTCCCCAGTGAGTCATCATTCACACTCACAAATACCAAATCATAACCAAAGCCCGACTTTGCTCGGCATCCCATCATAGTCACCAGTAAATATTCCCCAAGTGTCATCCCCGGTCCGGTTGGTCAAGTGATGTCACCCTTTTACGCCAAGTGGCAGTTCAAACGAACAGCTTGCGCATCTTTTTATCATGTCTTTATGCCAAGTGGCAGTTCAAACGAACAGCTTGTGCATATTCCCCAGTATTGTCGCCAAGTGACATTTCTTTAACGAACACTTGTGCACAGTTTTATTTGTTTTTATCCTCAGTGGTAGTTCGGATTTTAACCCGAACAGCTGACTTGGTTTTCATCCTCAGTGGTAGTTCGGACTTTAACCCGAACAACTGACCTTTTAACCTTCTTGTTCCTCATTCAGTGGTAGTTCGGAATTTAACCCGAACGACTGACTTTTACCTTTGTTGTCTTGTCATCAGTAGTTCGGAATTTAACCCGAACGACTGACTTTTACCTTTGTTATCTTGTCATCAGTAGTTCGGAATTTAACCCGAACGACTGACTTTTACCTTCGTTGTCTTGTCATCAGTAGTTCGGAATTTAACCCGAACGACTGCCTTTTACCTTCGTTGTCTTGTCATCAGTAGCTCGGATTTTAACCCAAACAACTGACCTTTACCTTCGTTTCTTACCAACGATGCCAGTTCGGAATTTAACCCGAACGATTGACGTTTACTCTAGTTTTTTCCTCATCAGTAGTTCGGAATTTAACCCGAACAGCTGACTTTTATCCTTTGTTTCCTGTCGTCAATGGCAGTTCGGAATTTAACCCGAACAGTTGACATTTACTTTCTTGTCGTCAATGGCAGTTCGGAATTTAACCCGAACAGTTGACATTTTACTTTCTTGTCGTCAATGGCAGTTCGGAATTTAACCCGAACAGTTGACATTTTACTTTCTTGTCGTCAATGGCAGTTCGGAATTTAACCCGAACAGTTGACATTTACTTTCTTGTCGTCAATGGCAGTTCGGAATTTAACCCGAACAGTTGACATTTTACTTTCTTGTCGTCAATGGCAGTTCGGAATTTAACCCGAACAGTTGACATTTTATTTCTTGTCGTCAATGGCAGTTCGGAATTTAACCCGAACAGTTGACATTTTACTTTCTTGTCGTCAATGGCAGTTCGGAATTTAACCCGAACAGTTGACATTTTATTTCTTGTCGTCAATGGCAGCTCGGCAACAACCCGAACAGCTGACCCTTACATTCAATCCTTGTCGTCAGTGGCAGTTCGGATTTTAACCCGAACAGCTGACATTTTACCCTTTTTGTTTCCCGTGGTTAATTGCCCACTCTCCCCAGTGAACAGTTCGGCAATAACCCAAACGGCTAACCTTTTTCCCCAGTGGAACACTATCCCCAATAGAGTTGGATCCCGTTTCTTTAACGAACCCGGGTATCCCGTTGTCTCTGTTTATCCCCAATCAGGTCATCTTTACCGTCTTGCATTTTATATTTGCATCACATGCATTCATAACATTGCATACATGGCATCACATTAATAATGTTTTACTATCCAAAATGGGTCAAAAACTGGTGTACTCTGTATTTAAGTTTCTTCGACCCGTCGAATCAAAATTTCGCTTTTTAATCTCCGACGCGAAGAAACTTAAATAGGGGCATCTGTCATACCCCATTTTTTGACCCATTTTCGTCTCGTTTTATTTATTGTCTCGTTTTACGCACTTTTTAAAAGGGCCGAGAATTTTCGTCGTTTCAGACGAAATTTCGGCAGGGAGGTATTTTAAAATACCTCATGTCAATTTTTGTTTCGTTTATTAATTTTATATTTTATCACTTTTTACTTTTATTTTTAATTTTAGTTTTTTTATTATCATAAATTTTTATTCTATTATTATTATCATTTTTATTATTTTACTATTATTATTATTATTATTATTATTATTATTATTATTTTTCTTTTTTTGTCCAAAAGTCAAAGTCCAAGGTCCAACAGTCCAGTAACAGTGGCAGGGGCGCCCCCAAAGCCTGGGTTTTCATCATCACAAGTTTATCATCATCACAAAATCCTCAACTTTTCCAGCAAAATCTCCCCACATTTAATGTTGCTCAAATTCTATCCAAAACCAGATCAGCTTGCAGGCTTATCTCATCTATGACAAGCAGCTAATTTTTTCCTCTATAAAACAGAGCCAAATCAACAGAGAAAAAAAAATGGTAAGAAGAAATTTTAAGAACAGAACATTTTCAAACAAAACCCCAAGCATAACTCACAAACATTTTTTAGCAACCACACAAAACAACACAACCATTTTCACACAAACATAACCAACAGCTCACACCCTCCAGCCAAAACTCACGCAAGCCATCATACCCACCACACAAAAAACGCACATACAACACTAACACGCACCAAACACAACACGTTTTTCAGCACCAAAACAGCCCTAACACCAAACCACGTCCCAGCCCACAACTCAGTCGCATACCCTTCACAAACCCAGCACTAACACGCATATACACAACACTAACACAACACAAACCACCACACCCCAAATCTTACAAGGCCAACCCAATATTCACGCAAGCCACACACGAAAAGCACACACACACGTACGACACCAACGCAACCACAACACGAACACGGTACCACACAAGAACACACACGCACACACGAAAGCCTAGCAGAGCACAGAACCGAAAAAAAGAAAGAGAAGGTAAATTTTTTTTTTGGTTTTAAAAGTTTAGATCTAGGGATTTGGGGGGAGATTTTCGAAAATCTAGATGCGGATTTGAGTTTAGAAGCAAAAAGGATATAGGAAAAGGAAGAAAAATTTTGAAAAGGGGGGTTTTTTAGATCTCCGGCGCGGTGGTGCCACCACCGGCCACCACGCCGGAGCACTATTCCGGCGGACAGAGCTAGAGAGAAGGGAGAGGACAGAATCGGCCAAGGCAGAGGAGAGAAGGAAGAGAGAGGATGAAAAGTGTGAAATGAGGAGAAATGAGGGGAGAAGGGTTTAAATACCCCTCCCCGTTTCAGTGAGGCAGGGTGTACGCGTTAGCGTACACCCACGCTCTCCAGGCCATTTGATTTTAATCATGTGGCCCTGATTTTAATTTCCCTGTGTTTGATCAGGGCCGTCTGATTAATCAGACGGCCCAGATTATTTTACGAAAGCCCAATGCTTATTGGGCCCTTTCTTTCAAATCTGATTTAATTTTTACTACTAGTACCCCCCCAGTTTTAATTTTTACACCTCCCAAATTTTTATTTCTTTTATTTTTCTTTGCAAATTTAATTTTTTCTTTTTGTTATTTATTTCTTTTTATTGTTTTATTATTTTTTACATCTCATTTATTTATTTACCTATCATTTATCTCATGCATTTATTTTCTATTTTTATTTCTTTTTGTTCATTTCATTTCATATTTTTTTCTTTATATGTACATTTAGGAACATATATATATAAATATGCATTGTTCTTTTATTATTTTCTATAATTCAATCCATGATAAACAAATCTTTTTTTATTTAAATCCAACGATCCTTTTATTTAATTCCTCGCGTTTAGTTTATTTCACCGTATTTATTTTTCTTTTTTAACTCTAAGTAAAAAAATCCAAAACAACAAAAATATTTCCTTTTTGTTAAGTAACAAATTTGTTCATTTTGGTTGCAACAACTAATTTGGACAATTTATTTTCTCTTTTATTCTATAAAACGAGCGTTTTTTAGTTAATACATTTTTCTTAAAAAATTCAAGCGACACTTGAATGAAAAAGGGTGGTTTGACGTATGTCTCTCCTTTCCTCGATCGAATAAACACTTGACGTATGTCTCGTTGCTTAAACGATCGTCATTCTTTTCTAGCTTCCCAAAAAATACTTTTTTGAACAAAACTTGAATGAAAAAGGGTGGTTTGACGTATGTCTCTCCTTTCCCCGGTTGTACGAACACTTGACGTATGTCTCGTTGCTCGAACAATCGTCATTCTATTTTCAAAGTGAATCCAACTCACCAATCTTGGCCCTTGTGGTCAATCCGAACCTTTCGCGCCTTTGCGCGTTAATTTTAAAACATTTACGCCTTGCGTGAATTTAACGCCTCCGTGCGTTTATTTTATTTTCAAGTTTTTATACGCCTCCGTGCGTTTGTCTTTATTTTCAAACATTTTACGCCCCTGTGCGTCTGTCTTTTTTCCTTAAACATTTACGCCTTGCGCGAGTTTATCGCCTTAGCGTCTGTCTTTCACCTTTTAAAGCTTTTTACGCCTTTGTGCGTTTTCAAACAATTTTTTTCTCAAGAACTACGTAAGCTTTGAATTCTCCGACTACCGGGAGATACGTAGGAGCAAGACCGACGTCTTGTCAAGCCCGTTATTAAAAAATCTTTTTTTCTCTTTTTTCTATTTCGTTTGTTATTATCTCTTTCTTCACCTCGCATTTTATTTACTTGTTCATTTACATATATATATAATTAAGCATGCAAGCAAAACGTCAAAAAAAACATTTTAAGCCTAAGCCAACTAAGAGGTTCCCGTTGAGTACAACGGATGTGAGGGGTGCTAATACCTTCCCCTCGCATAATCGACTTTCGAACCTAAAATCCCTTTTCAAGGTAATTTAGAACTTTTTTCCTTTTTCCCCGAAAAATTAAAAGTTCAGTCGTGATTTAAATTTAGTGATTCAATGCTAGTCAATAGCTTGACATCCGAAATTCGACGCGACAAGTCGGACCCTGTTTCTTTTAACAGACTCGGGTATCCTTTTGTTTTGTTATCCCCATTGAGTCAACTTCGCTGTCTTGCATTCATACTTGCATCGCGAGCATTCATAACTTTACAGGCATAACATTGCATTCATAACAGTTTGCATTTGAAACCGGTCAAAAATGGTGTACTCTGTATTTAAGTCTCTTCGACCCGTCGATTTCAAAATTTCACTTTTAAATCTCCGTAACGAAGAAACTTAAATAGGGGCATCTGTCATACCCCATTTTTGACCCGTCTTTATTTCATTTCTCTCGTCTTTTAGGCCAGAAATTTTCGTCGTTTCAGACGAAATTTCGGCAGGGAGGTATTTTAAAATACCTCATATTTTGTTCCGAAGGCAACCGTTTTTATTTTTATTTTCTGTTATTTTATTATTATTATTTTTTACTATTATTTACTTCTTTTCTTTTTATTTTTTTTATTTATTTTTTCCTTTTTATTAGTTTTTATTTTATTTTGTTATTTACGTTTTTTTATTATTGTGTATTTTTATTATTTTGATGTTATTTATTTTAAGTCCATTTTCAGTCTGATTTCAGTCCAAGGCCCAGAGGGGCAGTTTTGTCATTTTCGTTTTTACTCTTTTTTTTACTATAAATAGCATCAATGGTACTGTTCACGAGGTCAGAGAATACAGTACACCACAGTCAGTCAGAGCCAGTACAATCATAAACCATCAAACCACCATTAGCCACCAACACAACCACCGCAAATCCCAAATCCGGCCACAAACCACCAGAAAAATAAAAAAAATCTAAAACCGACACAAACAGTTCTAGCTCTCTTTGCTTTCTTCTTTTTTCTCCTCCAGAAATTCAACACAACATCACAACCGAAAATCAAAACAAAAACCTCACAACCCAAAAAAAAATCCGAATTCACAAACGCAAAACCTTGAACCTGAATCACCAGGATCAACACGAATCCAACAAAATCAGCAAAACACCAACCGAACCACAAAAACCTAACCAAATCCACAAACACAGAAAAAACTTCAAATCCGAACTACAATTAGTTCAAATCCGAACCATTCCTTCAATTTCGAACCCAAACCTTCATATCCGAAGCTTTTGAACCAAAAAGGAAAGGTAATTTTCAAAGATTTCAAACCTAGATCTAACACTCCTCATAAAGATTTTCGAAAAAGTAGGTTCGGATTCAAGTAGAGTGAAAAAATGGATTTCTGAACATGTAAAAAAAAGTAAAAAAAGAGAGAAGAATTATTCCGGTGCGGTGGTGCCGCCGGCAACCACCACGCCGGAAGGGTTCCGTTCGGCCATGTGAGGAAAGAGTGAGAGGAGAGAAGGAAAGAAGAAAGAGAAAACCACAAGAAAATGAATGTAAAAACCGGCCAATGGGGTTTTATAGGGAAGCTGGACCGGTTCGGTTCTCCTAAACCGAACCGGTTTATTCTGTTTCTTTCCTTGGCCGTTGGGCTTTTTGGTTCGGGCTTTCCTCTGTTTCCTTCTCCCCTCTTCAGACTGCTCCTCACACCTCCCTATTCCTACTCCCGCACCCCTTCTTCTCCCTTCCTTTTCTTTTTATTTCATTTTCTTATTTCTTGCACCTTTATTTTTTGTTATTTTATTTTTTTTATGCATTTTATTTCTTGCTTTTAATTTCCAGTACCCATGCATTTTTTTTTATTTTTTTATTTTATTTTATTTTTATTGCATCATATTTATTTATTGTCTTACATTTTTATTTTCTTTTATTTTACGCATCATATTTATTTTATTGTCTTGCATTTTTTTTTATTTTCTTTATTTATTTCCAGCACCATATTTACTTTATGTCTTGCATTTTATTTTTATTTTATGCATCATATTTATTTTATTGTCTTGCATTTTTATTTTCTTTTAGCATCATATTTATTTTATTGCCTTGCATTTTTTTTTTATTTCTTTTAGCACCATATTTATTTTATGTCTTGCATTTTTTTTATTTTATTTTCAGCATCATATTTATTTTATGTATCGCATTTTTATTTTCTTTATTTATTTTACGCACCATATTTACTTATTGTTTTGCATCTCATGCATTTTCTTTATTTCCTTTTAGCATATTTATTTTAATGCAATTTTATTATTTTTTGTCATTTATTTTATTGCTATTAGAATGTATCTAGGTCCAATGTAATAAATATAAATGAGAATATGCACCGACGCCACATTTATTTTTATGCTTTATGTCGAGGACGATTATGAAATTTGGACCGTATTCGAGGAAAAGGACCCTCACTTGATCCAACGTCATTTTGAGGGATCCGGTGCGTTTAGATTTCTCAGCATAACTTAGTCTCTGGACCTTAGGACTTAATCAAAATTTTCATAAAAAAAAAGTCAAAAAAGTCAAAATCCAAAAACATTTTATAATCAAAATTTTTTCAAAAAAAATTAATCTTTTATCCTTTCTTTCTTAATCAAATTTCAAATCCAACTTTAATCAATCAAAACCTTTTTTCAATTAAAATCAATCAAACTCACTTTTTTTATCCTTCTATGCCTTTACGGCCTCTTATCTTTCTCAAAACTTTTTTTTCAAACTTTAAAATCAACCAAAACCAATCACTTGTTTCTTTTACCCCGAACTACGAGATTTTGATCCCGCTCGGGTACGTAGGCAAAAGACTTTGTCTTTCCAAATCAATAAAATAACAAAAACATTTTCCTTCTTTCTTTTTCATCACTTGGGGTCCTTTTACACTTAAGCATTTTATTTTACAAACAAATAATTAATTTAGCATAAAGATAAAAATAAGCAAGAGGTTCCTATAGAGTACTATAGACGTTTAGGGTGCTAATACCTTCCCTTTGCGTAACCAACCCCCGGACCTTTGATCTCTAAAAAAATAGGGTTTTCGAACTTTCTCCCTTTTTCCTCGGAAAAATAAAAGCTCGGTGGTGAAATTAAAATTGCGAGTCAACGCTAATTAATAGCTTGATATCCAAAAATCACCGCGACAGTGTACACATAAGCTGGCTTTGGGACTGGTTCTGTTCATCTTTAGGCAAGCTAATAACATACAAAAGTTGTAAATCCATAACAAATACACGTATAATATAAGATGAATATATTGGTTGGAGACCTTGGAATAAATGATACCTTTCCTTGAAGAGCTTAATCTCATGAATGTTGTCATTGATAAACAACTTAGTGTAACAATATGTGTTTGAAACACTCAGCGGGAACCGTCCTAGAGTGAGTGTAAATAAAGCGTTAAGTCAGTATTTCAGTTTATTGAATTTAGAAACACAGCCACAAAACAAAAACAAAGTTTGACAAACCTTTCTCTTTGATTTTGCAATACTTCATCATAACAATAACAGGTCCACCCTCCTTTCTGTTGGTGTTAAATTGAATAAACTTTCCAGCATATTCTTCCCATAGAGTGCAGTTTATAGCAATGTCACTGCAATTGTGTTTTTGAGACATTGTAAATGTAGTAAAGTCGATATTACACTATCGTGGATATAAAGTTAACTGCAATTTCAAAACATATCATGAATGCTATATTTAATTCAAAATTATAAGCAAAACCTTAGGTCTTTCATAGTAAAGTTGACTTGAAGCTTTTTCCCAGTTCCTTCAGTAAGCTGACAATATCCCATGTCCTGGACAACTCCAATAACATCTTGAAAAAGAAAAAAAAAACATGTGGATCATAAAGAAACAAATAGGAGAAACTAAACATATTTTACAAAGTTTAAGTAGGAATAAACTCACTGACTAATACATCAAGTCGCCATTTCCCTGAAATAATTTCAGCAAAAGGCTTGAATTTGATGTCAGCAATAGGGATATCATGGACATTAACATCAACAACAGTTGTTCCGCCAGTCCATTTAAGCTTATACTTATTTTCAAAACATTTGAAAAGTAAATCATTGCTGACTACTTGAAAATTACTTAATGTGTAAGTAGCATTCTCTTCTAGGATTTGGTCATAAACAACTTTGTATGTAGTAGGAATAATAACTTGAATGTCATTACCCTACAAAGAAAAAAAACTATTATAACATTATTTTGTTAAGTTAAACCAGGAAGGTACATTAGAAATATATTATATGACCTTAGCATCCACAATAAGCAACTCCAAATGTTCCTTTCCATCTTTGACAACAGTCCATTTGTCCTTCACTCTAACAGCCAGCTTCCAAAAATCTTTTTTCTCTGTGATATCACCAATGAATTCGAATGGCCTGGACATTTTCTACAATAAGAAAATAAGATGAAATATAGTTAGTATACAATCTGAATGGTGTCATAAATTTGTAAAAACATTGTGACCCAAATGTGATTTTGATATATTAATAGGGAAAGCCAACTTCAACAGATAATGAAACTGAATAAAGGTAAATAATAAAACTCAAACAAATATCCAAGAATCCCATGTCATTAAAGTAGTAGAGACATGAATCCTTGTTATTATGGTAAAAAAAAAAGTGCAGAAAACTGAAACAAAAAATCCAAGGATCCCATGTCATTAAAGTAGTGGAGACATGAATCCTTGTTATTATGGTAAAAAAAAAAGTGCAGAAAAGTGAAACAAAAAATCCAAGGATCCCATGTCATTAAAGTAGTGGAGACATGAATCCTTGTTGTCATAACGTGCAGAAAACTGAAACAAAAAATGTGCAGAAAACTGAAACAAAAACTGAGCTTCAACCAACATTTGTATTCAGAAAGCAAGCTGAATGCAGCATTAGAAAGCATATGTTAATGCAGGTTGAGGTTGAAAAATAAGGATTTGAAAAAATGAATAACAAAACTAAGATCTGAGAGCAGATATACAAATAAAATGATGAAATAGAAGAACAGAAACACAATCTGAACATTAACATCTGAACATTTAACCAGAAAAAAAATCTGTTGTTTTTTTTTTTTAAATTCAAAGTGAAGTAAACAGTACAGTTGTGACAATGGGAAGAGTTTTTACCAGAACAAAGATGATACAGTATCGATTGGCTTGAAAGCAAAAGTTTGCAGAGATTGGAAATGTTTGGTAGTGTAAGTTGAGGTTATAGTCAAAATATTAATAATGGTGTAGGTTTGATCGATGGGTAGCTGATTTGAAAAAAAGTTGTACCTTTACCTTTCCCTCCCAAATGAAATAATCTTAGTTTAGTTGGAATGGTATGGCTAAGTTACATACACGTGAGAGATTGGGAAAGCCAGGCAACATGTTCAGTTACATGACATCATTATAGTTAAGTGATAGTGATGTCATTAAGTTACAAAAAGCATTTTTTAGACATGAATTGGCCCTTAATGTGCGACGTGGCAGAATATTAGCTCAGGGCATTTTCGAGTTTTCCACAACATCTTCTTTTCTTATATTATGAGGGATGAAATGAACAAAAGACTCACTTATAATGAGACGGACGGAGTACTATTTATATACTACTTGTATATATTATTATTGCTTAAATATATCAAAATACACAATCAGAAGCGCGTTTTCGGCAAAATGTCGCATTTTAAAGGATTGATTGAGAAACTATCTTATAATTCACAACAATAATGCTATTGGACCATAAAAACTTGACAACAATACTTCATTTGAGCGTTGTTCACCCAATAAATTTAGACATTGAACAAAACATTTTGAAGTCAATTTTTTTAATATTGAGAAAGATGTTTGTAACACAAAATTGAGTTCAAAGAGGGTACTCCCTCTTAAATGAAACATAACAAAAAATATTTAACTATTCAAGAAATATGATTTGTGGTTAAAAGTTTAGTCTGCACACATCAACCATTCAACTACTCTTAGTTTATATTTCATTTTGGAGGGAGTATTTTTGTCAAAACAAGGGAGATGTGATTTTACCTTTGAAGATTGCTCTTTAGGCAATTAATTGCTCACAAGCATCTAAAAATGCCAAAAATACCCTCTAGCGGATCCTATTTTTGTTCGGATGTGGAAGATAACTCATGTTCGCTACCATTTAGATCGGTTCCCTATTTGACCGATTTAATCTATCACGAGGTATGACATTTTAGAGCTATTAAATTTGTAACCAATCTAAAAAACCTTTGTTAAAAGTTCATTTTATTTTGTATAAATGATAATAATTCTTGGTTAAAAAATAATGTGCTCCTTGTAGAATGTATCATTAAAATAACTTTGGGCATATGTGCAACAAGAAAAAAACATCAAAACCAAGAAAATTTTGAGGGCAACCGATCTGCTTTGTTAAATCAGTTAAACGGAGAACCAATCTAAAAATTAGCGATTGAGAGTTATCTCCCGATCACAAGTGAACTGAATTAGGACCCAGTTGAGTTATTTTCTGTATTTTGAGGTGTATGTTAGCAATTGAAAGAGCATAAAGAGCAATCTTCTCACCTTTTTGTTCCCTCGGCCCAACCAAATATAAGCCCATTTTTATAGCGAACAAATCCACATTCTGCTTAATATAAAACCCTAATAAATACCCTATGATCATCACGCAAGATAGAACAAAAGAATTCGATGGATGTAGATACCACCGATAAAGAGAAGAAAATCAAAATGAAGAAGCAATCGAATAAGATGTTAAAGTTGAACAAATATATCTACCAAGTTCTGAAGAAGAAGAAGAAGGTGAACCCTGACATTGCTATATCTGTCGAGGCCATTAATATGATGAACACTATCTTAACAGACATGATGTTGAAGCTTGCTCAACAAGCTTCCAAGTTTAATAAATTACGGCAGAAGAATTCACCACTGGTGGAGCCAGACATCTCGTCCGCGGTTAGGGAAATCTTTTCCGAAAAAATGGCCGACCTTGCCCTCTTATCAGCTTTCAATTCTGTAATCAGATTGAATGTAGAAGACATATGTCATGGAATCGCTAATCCCAACCTTGTGAGTTGTTATCTTCAAAAGCTCTTATAAGTTGTCCTGTTATTATTCTATTGTGATGATATTTTTGTTTTTTTTTTGAAGAGGTGATGATATTTTTGTCTTTCCCCATCTACAGTCATAATCCTAAAAGTCTATTTTTTTTAGCTCAAATAGAATGATAATCTCTATTTATTTATTTTTTAAACTAACAAACCCATATCATTTCTTCAATGATCAAGAGGAATGCTATAATCCTAAACTTACTAGCATGAAATGAGATACTTTTGCTAACGAATAAGCAACTCAATTGTTAATGAAGTAACTAAAGAGAAGAGAGTAATGGTATTTGAAATTCCAAATCTATTAATAATTATAGATGTCATCTACAGTTCTTCCTTCATTATCATTAGATTCACTGCAAACTAACACAAACCAAGCTTTGATATCAACAAGTGTTCGTCTAATATAGATGCCTCATATAATAAAAATAAACTACAAAGATTTAACATGTAATTTGAGAGAGATTAAAGTAAACAGATGCATCACAACAAAAATAAACGGAACGAACCGAGGCAAAATGGACAAGTTAGTATTCTTTGATCCCGTCCTTCCATTTGGTGTGTGATCATATCAAAACTTGAATCCTATCACCATATAATCCCATCACACATATTTAGTGTAAAGATTATGACTACATTAATACTCTAATGATGATTTTAGAAAATCCCATCACACATATTTAGTGTAAAATCAAATTTAGTATTTCAATCATTGAAGCCAAAACTATGCAGCCAAGTTTTAACATATCACTACAAAATTGTCCAAAAGTTTAACTATATTACTAATACCATATCAATTGCCCAAAAGTTAATCTACATTACTAATTTACTGTACAATAATTAGAACATAAATACACGTATTTAGGAATTCAATAAATGAAAATTTCTATAAAAGTTCAAACTTAAACACCTTAGATTACCCAAAATTTTCAAAATTTCTATGAAAATTCAAACTTTAACAGAAAATCCCATATTACCTAGGGTTTTAACGATAATAATACTAAAAAAATTGATCTAAATCACCCAAATTTTGTAAAAAAAAATTATAATTATAAAAAACAAATTATGATTACGATGTTGTTACCTTTGAATCCATGATAATCATCTCAATATGCTCACTACCCTTGTTATTTATGACATTCCAGACATAGATTTAAATTTGATAGTGGAAATTTATTTATTAGGTAAAAAAGTTAAAAAGACAATTGTTAAACCCTGTTTGGATAAACAACTTATAGCCTATGTATATGCTAGATAAAGATAAAATAAAGTTAAATTGTTTTCGTATAAGTTATAAGTTGTTTCCATAGGCCATTTTGGAGAACTTATGAGTTGTTTTCATAAGTTCTCATAAAGATTCTCACAAAACTTATGTCAATATAATAGCTCAAATAAGTCAATTCACACAACCCGTTTTGCTATTTATGTAGCACCCACATGTGTTAGTATTCATGTTAAGTCTGCTATTTGTACCTATGTCTGCGCCTCATAGATTGTTTTTGCTGCTATTGATGATGTGTTGTTGTCTCTTATGTGTATTTATTTACTATTGTTACTATAAGATATAATTTTAGAGACAGTTGGCTTTGCTTGGATTACTTTCTAATTTATAAGAGCTTTTCAATTAAAATGAGTTTATGGTTTTCTAATTACGAAAAATCCTTATAATTTTAACATTTTATGAGAGATGTTAGGTGAGTTAGATTCCAAATTAGTTGAAATGCTGATGCTATCTTCAAATTATACTAGAAGCTGCTATTTGAAATACTTAGATATTTTTGGTTTCTCACATGTTCCCTCCACGGAAAGTAATCATGTTCATAGTTTTATAAATTTATATACTTATTCTTTTGACACTTTGGACCCTGTAACACCTATATAGAGATTGCCTAGGATCTCATACGAGTGTTAAAATTTCGTACTGGATACATTAATATAATCTGAAATCCAATACAACATATTCTTGATAATATACATCATTTTACATCAACTGAAAACAACGCAGTCAGCACGATCAATCCAAAACATGCTCTTTACCTTTGCGTCGTGCAACCTGAGAACCTGCACCAGAAGGAAAGGGATGAGACATAATGTCTCAGTGAGCTCCGGCCCTACCTACTGTTGGCAACCTCGGGGAATCCTAGGGCCGCCGTGCCTACTCTTGGCAATCTTGGGGATTCCTACGATCGCCGTCATTTGCTACATATATTTCGCGATCAAGGATAACTAGGATCGCTAAAAGTCTTCCTCTTATGTTCAAACTCATACTTAGTGATCTGGGAATATCCTACGATCACTTTCATTCATTGGAAGCTACTTTGTCTTATCTCTCAACATATAATAAATATACATATTCATCTTTTCATACATAAAGTTAGAAGTTAGCGTTGAACAAACAATAATTATCTGAGTTCATTTTATGGAGTGCATCCGGGTGGAGTAACCCCGAAGTACATCTCCCTTCTTACCGGTGAAATTCCTATCATATCAGGCCAACACCGGACTCCTCTTTCTTTTGTGTGGCTGCCCTCGAGAGCGGTAACTTCACCGTTCCAGCTGCCATTTAAGGCGGTAACTTCACCGAAACCCCCTGTATTCTAACTAGCGAGACTACAAGAGACACATTAACTTTCTTGACTTGGATGTATAGCTGCCCTCACGAGCGGTAACTTCACCATTCCAGCATAAACTGGAACCCCTTGTATTCTAACTAGCGAGACTACAAGAGACACATCTAGTCCTTTAATAATTTGTTTCTCATTCTTTAAAATAATTATTCTTGATTACTTAACCTATAAAAGGTTCTGAATTGAATATTGAATCTTTCTTATGTTTGCACATACTCAATTGAGTGCATAAAATCATTGCTTGGTGAGGGAAAACCTTGAAACTATCCCCTTAACCTCTATAATAACTTATGGATCAAAGTATTCATCTCTCATTAATATGCCTCTCCTCATCCTGTATTAGTCCTTGAAAGTTCATAAATAATTTTTCCCTCAAGCTTATCAAAGATCATAGCATGGCTCAGTTGTTAAAAATAAAAATGCCATACTGGGTGGTTTCGCTCTGCGACCCCCAGACTTCGCTCTGCGAAGTTCTGCATCTGAACCTTCAGACTCTGAAGTTCAGAGTCTGAACCTTCAGAACCTGTGTTTCTGAGTCTGAAGCTTCGCAGAGCGTGGAAAACTTTGCACTGCGAACTCAGTTTCTGAACACTTCGCAGAACGAAGGTCTAGGCGTTGGCTAGGCAGTGGCTGGGTTCAGCTACTTCGCACTGCGACCCTGGCGTCGCTCTGCGACTGTAGCAGAACTCAGAAATTTTCTGGAAAAAATATGTTTTCAGTTTTAAAACTTAATACCCACTGCCCAGTGATCTTTTGATAGCACAACAGGGACTCATTTTAAGACTTTAAAACATACTGAACACAAGGAATAAACAGGATCAAGTTAGGATTAAAATAGGGGCAACTAAATCTTAATTTCTTAGTAATTTATAAATTCACTTGTAATTCTCACTCAAAGTGGGTTCTAAAACCCTGTGGAGCTCACCTCAGAACTTGATTGGTGCTGGTTAAGCTTTAACTTCAAAACCCTAGCTTGATCTCTTGATCCTTTCTTGCTTTTTCCTTAACTTCTTCTTGTTCCAACTCCTTAAACTAAGTTTTCTAGCCAATATTCCACAAGATTGGATGATGATTACAAGGATGGTGGTGCTGATGATGGTGGCCGAAAATTAGAGAGAGAGGGAGGGGAAAGTCAGCTGGTTTCTAGAGAGAGAGTGGAAGAGGAGATATGAGAAAATATCTCATGTTTCCCTTATTTAAATTCTTCTCTTCCATATTTACATGTTTGCCACTACTTACTCCTTAATCCTCTAACATCAATTAAAATTACGTCTGAGCGGGATATTACAATCTACCCCTCTTAAAGAAATTTCGTCCTCGAAATTTAGAATTTACCTGAGAATAGATGCGGATAGTTCTTTTGCATCTCTGATTCTAGCTCCCATGTTGCTTCACCGTCGGGAGAGCTTTTCCAAACCACCTTAACAATTGGAATCTCTTTGTTCCTCAAGGACCTAACATCACGATCAACTATCTGATCTGGTTCAGGTTGAAAAGTCAAATCTGATCTCAAGTCAATGGTGTAGTACCCCAATTTTGTCCTAAGCCTTTCAAAAACAAAAAATCAAAAAAATCAAAGAGGGAAAAAAAGTCAAAGTCAACAAAAAAGTCAACATTTCAAAAATGATGACTTCGCACTACGAAGGTCACTTCGCACTGCGAAGTCTGCGATTTTTCTGCAGATTTTTGGTTTCTTTGATTTAATTCCAGAATTTGTTGCACATCATTTGCATATTTATTTTAATCAGCATTCATGGCTAATTGGGCCAAGCAAAACCAGAAATGAGAGACTTGCCATTAATGCCAAGGTAGGAAGCTTTTTCTTCCAACCTAGCATGTGACAAGCAAGTGGGCTTGCCCTTGGGCAGCTCTTGTCCTTCCCAAGTGACCTGTTAACCACCCCAAGGTTGCCAGCCACCTGCTTGAAGTCTTTCTTCCTGCTTGCTCCCCCAAAACCAGTCAAACCCAGCTGGATTTTTCACTTGCAAAAGTCATGAGTGCCTACCCTGTTTTTGCAGCAACTTTTCACCCCTCACACCAGCCACATATAGCCTTTTGCATCCCCCAATCTCTGCACATCACAGTGCACGTTTTTATTGATCAACCATTGAGATTGCAAGGATCAATCCCCAAGCTTGGCCAATTGCAATTCAGCCATGCTCATCATCATTTCTATCCAAAGACCTTTGATTTTGTGGCTGAAATCAGTCAAACCTTTAACCCTTGGCACAAGGCAGAGTTGCCTCTATCCATTAGCATTAAATGCAAAGCCAAATAGCCTGAATTTAGCCCACAAATCAGCTAGGTCCTATTGGATTTTCATCATTACTTGAGATTGCATTTTGGCCTATAAATAGAGAGGCAAGGCAAGATGCAAAAAAAGGAGGAATTAAGCAGAAAAATACAGCATTCAAAGAGCAATTACACACAAAGAAACACTACTCAAACACCAGAAAAAACCAATCAAACACAAAGCTTTGCCAAGTTCAAAGTTCATCCAATATTCAAAACCTTTGCAAGAACCTTCAACCAATTCAAATCCATTGCAGCTGGAGCTTTGCTAAGGATTTTTGTAAGTTTCTAAGCCTTTGTTTTGCATTTACAATTGTGCTTGCATAGCAATTTTGGTCCAAAACCTTTTTGTTCTAAAAACCCCTTTTGAATTTCAAAAGAAATCCCAAGGTTTTCAAAACATCAAAATTGGTTGGTCCAGCCCTTTTATTGCAAAAAACTCAAAGCTTTTCACTCACCTAAAAGGTCCTGAGTGTGTTCAGAAGTTGTTTCTGAACAACAGTTCAGAAACAGCTTCTGAACTCAAAAATTCGCATTGTTCGCAGTGCGAAGTCATGGTCGCAGAGCGACCATGACAGAACTCAGAATCTGAGTTTAGGTGCCCAAATGGCAATTTTTGAGGTTCTAGCCCAAGGGCTCAGAACCTAGGAGTTTTAAAACTCATTTTATCCAAACCTATTCAAGGATTTTGCATAATATTGGAAAATTCGCAAGTTCGGGTAACATTTTGGTGGATAACTTGCAAAACAAGTTATGTCCCCAAACTTTCAAAACAAATTGAACAAATAAGCTATGTTCATCATTTCAAATTAAAACTTGAACAATAAACATTGTTCATGATTTTCAAAACCCAAACGTGAACATACGCCGAATTTGTTCGCTTTTCAAAATTGTTCGCAAAACGAGCCGAACTTGTGTGTTTTCTAACAAAATTGTCAAAACCTCTTCATTTTGGGTTTCAAACCAAATGTTTTGATAAACTTTGGGATTTCTAGGAAATTCTACCAAAAACTTGAATGAAAAAGGGATGGTGTGACGTATGTCTCTCCATTGCCCCGATTGTACGAATGCGTGACGTATGTCTCGTCGTTCGGACAATCGTCATTCCTTTTTTCAACATATCCGACCATACCAAACCAAATCTTGGCCCCTTGTGGTCAATCCGAACCTTTTGGTCCCCCGTGGCCATTAGATTCAATCCCCCGACTCGTGGGAGTCACCCCGGTCAATGATCGACTCGATTGAGTCCATTGTACCTCTTTTGGTCCCAACGCGACCAAATCGAACCCTCTTACCCAACGGACATGTTTTACCTATTCTAAGCGCGATTCGCAAACAAACGCTTAAGCCTCCCATGCGCGAGCATACAAGCTAATACGCTTAAGTCTCCCATACGCGAGCATACAAGCTACGTTTAATCGCAAGAATACGGCTAAAACACCGTCCATTTAAAATTAACCAACATATGTATGTTTTCTACCCAAAGAACTACATACGCTTTGAATTCTCCGACTACCGGGAGATACGTAGGAGCAAGATCGACATCTTGTCAAGCGCAATAATAAAAACTTTCTTTTTTTTCTTTCATTTGTTTTCATCTCTTTTCCCCCCTTTTATTATATTTTGACATAGATAAGCATGCGCGCAAAACATTTAAAAACAATTTAAGCTTTAGCCAAATAGAAGGTTCCCGTTGAGTACAACGGACGTGAGGGGTGCTAATACCTTCCCCTTGCGTAACCGACTCCCGAACCCGACAATGGTTGCGATGACCGGTCCTTTTCCTCATCGTCAAGGGTTTTATTATCGTTTCCCTTTCAAATAAAAAAACTTAAGGGTTTATCAACGTTCCCTTTACACAAAAACTTTGGTGGCGACTTCACAAAGGCCCTCCGAGCGTTCGCAGACGTCCTCGGAGGATTGCGCGTTTTTTAAAAACGAGGTGCGCACAAATGGTATCTAACTCGACTGGTTGAAAAGGATCGGGAATGAATTTCCTCAGTTGAGAGACATGGAAAACATCATGCAAACCTGACATGGACGGTGGCAGAGTTAACTGATAAGCTGCTGGATCGACACGTTTAAGTATTTGAAATGGCCCAACATACCTTGGACAAAGTTTCTTGGTTCTAAAAGCTCCTCTTAAGCCCAACTTAGGTGTAACTTTGAGGAATACATGATCTCCCACTTCAAACTCTAAAGGCCTTCGTCTTTTATCTGCATAGCTTTTCTGGCGACTTTGGGTTGTTCTCATCTTATCCTGAATGGATTTAATTTTCAAAGTAGTTTCCTGGATGATCTCTGGTCCCAAGATACTCTTATCTCCGACCTCAGCCCAACAAAGTGGGGTTCTACACTTCCTACCATACAAGGCTTCATAAGGTGTCATTCCGATACTAGAATGGTAACTATTGTTGTAAGAAAATTCAATCAAAGGTAGATGATTATTCCAACTTCCTCCATCTTCTAGAATACATGCACGTAACATATCCTCTAACGTCTGAATAGTTCTCTCAGATTGACCGTCTGTATGAGGATGATGGGACGTGCTCATCTTTAATCTTGTTCCTAAAGCTCTTTGAAAAGCTTTCCAAAAGTGGGATGTGAAGATCGGATCTCTATCAGATACAATACTAGCAGGTACACCATGGAGTTTTACTATCTCAGAGATAAACAATTCGGCATGCTGAGAGGCTCGGTAAGTAGTCTTAACTGGCAAGAAATGAGCAGACTTGGTTAACCGGTCCACTATTACCCAAATGGAGTCATGTCCTCGCTGTGTCCGAGGTAGTCCACTCACAAAGTCCATAGTTATCTCTTCCCTTTTCCTTTGAGGAATTTCCAAGGGTACTAACATTCCTGCAGGCCTCTGATGTTCAATCTTTACCTGCTGACATACAATGCATCGTGACGCAAATTCCGCAATATCCTTCTTCATGCCAGGCCACCAATAATCTCTCTTCAAATCTTGATACATCTTGGTGGTACCCGGATGTATGCTAAAACTGCTCTTGTGTGCCTCTTCTAAAATCAACCTTTTCAATTCTGTATTATTCGGAACATAAATTCTTCCTTCAAACAGTAGTGTGCCATCTGGTGCCAAAGAAAACTCTGATTGACCAACTCTTCTTTGAAGGTCCATATCCATACTCTGGGCTTGTGCAATTCTAGACCGTAAGTCACATGAAATCTCTATTTTGTTCAACAAAGTGCCACCTTCCAACTCGGTAACGTGAAGATTAAGGCCTCTAAACTTCTCATATAGTCCACATGTATGCATCATCACTTCAGCCTTAACTAAAGCTTTTCGACTCAAAGCATCTGCTACCACATTTGCTTTTCCTGGGTGGTATTTCAAATCAAAATCAAAATCTTTTAGGTATTCCATCCATCGCCTCTGCCTCATGTTTAGGTCTCGTTGATCAAACAAATATTTCAAACTTTTGTGGTCACTGAACAAATCAAATTGTGCACCATACAAATGATGTCTCCATGCATTCAATGCAAATACTATAGCTGCTAACTCAAGATCATGGGTGGGGTAATTCTCTTCATGAGTCTTGAGCTGTCTAGACGCATATGCTATCACATTCTCTCCTTGCATAAGTACACTACCCAGTCCTTTAGAGGATGCATCGCAGAAAACGGTGTATCTCCTATCATGATCTGGTATTGCCAACACTGGTGCTTTAGTCAATTTTCTTTTTAAAACTCTGAAGCTCTCTTCACATTCTTCGTCCCAAATAAAGGGTACATCCTTTCTGGTGAGGCGTGACAAGGGTAAGGCAATCTGAGAAAACTTCATAATAAACCTTCGGTAATAACCTTCCAAGCCTAAAAAACTCCTGACTTCAGCCACATTCTTGGGTCTTTCCCAACTGAGAACGGCTTCAACTTTGGACGGATCAACGGCTACCCCTCCTTGAGAAATAACGTGACCCAAAAACTTAATCTCAGACAACCAGAACTCACACTTGCTGAATTTAGCATACAACTGTTTGTCTCTAAGGACATTCAAAACAATTCTCAAGTGCTGAGCATGTTCCTGAGGATCCTTGGAATATATCAAGATATCGTCTATGAAAATCACCACAAATTGGTCTAGGTAAGGCTGAAATATCCTGTTCATGTAATCCATGAATACAGCTGGAGCATTAGTTACACCGAAAGGCATAACCAAAAATTCATAGTGCCCGTAGCGCGTTCGAAACGCCGTTTTGGACACATCTGAAGACTTGATGCGGATCTGATGATAACCTGACCGAAGGTCAATCTTAGAAAATATCGTCGCTCCTTTGAGCTGATCTAGGAGATCATCAATCCTTGGAAGAGGATATTTGTTCTTGATAGTCACTTTATTCAGTTGGCGGTAATCTATACATAGCCTCATGCTTCCATCTTTCTTCTTGACTAACAGAACTGGAGCACCCCAAGGTGACACACTGGGCCTGATAAAATGCTTCTGAATTAACTCTTCTAGCTGAGATTTTAGCTCTTTAAGCTCTGTAGGTGACATTCTATACGGTGCCACAGATACTGGCTCCGCGCCCGGAATTAAATCAATGGAGAATTCCACCTCATGCTCCGGAGGCAAACTAGTTACTTCAGAAGGAAAAACATCTAAGTACTCATTCACAATAGGAATATCACTGGGACTTAGCTCTGGTTCTGAAGCCACAGTGAGCATAACATAAAATCCTTTATCTTGAGCACAAATAAATTGAATTAACTGATGAGTACGATTAATTAATTCAGACAGAGCCACACCTTCTGTTGTATCACTTGTTGGCATATAAATACTCTTCTCTGAACATCCAATGTACACATGATTAGCGGAAAGCCAATCCATGCCTAAGATCACATCAAGTTGCTCCATCAGAAGACACACTAAATCAACATAGTATGTCTTACTAGACACAGTGATAGGACATTTTTCACAAATATAACTTGCCACAATTCTGCCTTCAGTAGCGGTAGATACTATCATTGGAGGATTCAATGGGGACAAAGTTAATTGCAGCGTCTCTACACACTTATATGAAATAAAAGAACAAGTAGCGCCACAATAAAAAAGAACTCTTACTGGATTTGAACCAAGATAACACATACCGGCAATCAAATCTTCATTAGCCAGAGCCTTTGCGCCATCAAGGGAGTACACCCTGCCTTTACTAGTGGTAGTTCCTTCAGCTGTTCCTTTACCCCGCTTATTTGGACATTCATGTATGAAGTGCCCAGGTTGTTTGCACCCATAGCAGACACCCATACCTAACATACACTCTCCTTTGTGAGACTTCCCACACTTCCTACAAGCAGAAAAAGCTAAGGCTGAACCAGATAGTTTTCCCCTCTGAGGGGATCCCTTGGGCTTCAATTTATCATGATACTTATCCGGCATCCTACTCTTCCTTCTTTCAAAAGTTGCCGCTCTTTCTTTCGAGGTCTTAGCAAGTCCTGCTTCAACAACTAAACTATCATGTACCAGTTCATCATAACTTGCAGTTCTCTGGAGGCTCACTGCAGTGTGGATTTCACCTCTTAAACCTCGTTTGTATTGGTTCATCTTCCAGACCTCATTCTCAGCATACTCATTATGTGTGGAATAATAGGACAGCTCTTCAAACTTTTTAGTGAATTCAGCAACCGACATACTACCCTGTTTCAACTCCAAGAACTCTTGTTCTTTCTTCACTCGATAGGATAAGGGCAAGTACTTTTCTAACATTACCTCCTTAAAATTTTCCCAATTTACTTCCACATCATTAGCCAGCATTCTACGTTGAGTGGACTCCCACCAATCTTCCGTTGCGCCTCTGAAATGGTTCGTGGCATACACCACTTTATCAGTTTCTGAACATTCAGCCATCCGAAAGATCTTTTCCATTTTCTTAAGCCATCTCTTGGCTTCCTGTGGATCACCTTCACCATTAATCTCGGGAGGATGATGCCTATTAAATTCCTGGAAAACCGGATTACCAATTACGGGAGGAGGTGGTGGCTGTTGATGGAATCCTTGTCCTTGATTCATCATTTCCATCCATTGTTGTTGAGATTGAGCCTGTTGCTGAGCTTGTTGTTGCATCATTAGCATCATCTCTGATACTGTAATGCATTTTGAGCTTGCTGCTCTTGATACTGCTGCTGCCAGGCCTGTTGCTGCTGTATCATTTGTTCCCACGAATTCATACTTGGTTCTCTACTTTCATCACTGGCCTGATTAGTTCGAGGTCTACCTAGTCCTCTTCTTCTCTCAGACATCTTATCCTGGCTGTCATATACAAGTCAAAGTGATCAGTTTTAACTGAATATAACATTTAGAATAACATAACATTTAGAATAATGTCCTAGATCTAAGAGGTCCACATACTTGGATTGTATTTTAATGACCCAAGGCACGGTCTGAATCGACCTGCTCTGATACCAAATTGTAACACCTATATAGAGATTGCCTAGGATCTCATACGAGTGTTAAAATTTCGTACTGGATACATTAATACAATCTGAAATACAATACAACATATTCTTGATAATATACATCATTTTACATCAACTGAATACAAATATCCATAAACAACGTAGTCAGCACGATCAATCCAAAACATGCTCTTTACCTTTGCGTCGTGCTACCTGAGAACCTGCACCAGAAGGAAAGGGATGAGACATAATGTCTCAGTGAGCTCCGGCCCTACCTACTGTTGGCAACCTCGGGGAATCCTAGGGCCGCCGTGCCTACTCTTGGCAATCTTGGGGATTCCTACGATCGCCGTCATTTGCTACATATATTTCATGATCAAGGATAACTAGGATCGCTAAAAGTCTTCCTCTTATGTTCAAACTCATACTTAGTGATCTGGGAATATCCTACGATCACTTTCATTCATTGGAAGCTACTTTGTCTTATCTCTCAACATATAATAAATATACATATTCATCTTTTCATACATAAAGTTAGAAGTTAGCGTTGAACAAACAATAATTATCTGAGTTCATTTTATGGAGTGCATCCGGGTGGAGTAACCCCGAAGTACATCTCCCTTCTTACCGGTGAAATTCCTATCATATCAGGCTAACACCGGACTCCTCTTTCTTTTGTGTGGCTGCCCTCGCGAGCGGTAACTTCACCGTTCCAGCTGCCATTTAAGGCGGTAACTTCATCGGAACCCCCTGTATTCTAACTAGCGAGACTACAGGAGACACATTAACTTTCTTGACTTGGATGTGTAGCTGCCCTCACGAGCGGTAACTTCACCATTCCAGCATAAACTGGAACCCCTTGTATTCTAACAAGCGAGACTACAAGAGACACATCTAGTCCTGTAATAATTTGTTTCTCATTCTTTAAAATAATTATTCTTGATTACTTAACCTATAAAAGGTTCTGAATTGAATACTGAATCTTTCTTATGTTTGCACATACTCAATTGAGTGCATAAAATCATTGCTTGGTGAGGGAAAACCTTGAAACTATCCCCTTAACCTCTATAATAACTTATGGATCAAAGTATTCATCTATCATTAATATGCCTATCCTCATCATGTATTAGTCCTTGAAAGTTCATAAATAATTTTTCCCTCAAGCATATCAAAGATCATAGCATGGCTCAGTTGTTAAAAATAAAAATGTCATACTGGGTGGTTTCGCTCTGCGACCCCCAGACTTCGCTCTGCGAAGTTCTGCATCTGAACCTTCAGAACCTGTGTTTCTGAGTCTGAAGCTTCGCAGAGCGTGGAAAACTTCGCACTGCGAACTCAGTTTCTGAACACTTCGCAGAACGAAGGTCTAGGCGTTGGCTAGGTAGTGGCTGGGTTCAGCTACTTCGCACTGCGACCCTGGCGTTGCTCTGCGACTGTAGCAGAACTCAGAAATTTTCTGGAAAAAATATATTTTCAGTTTTAAAAATTAATACCCACTGCCCAGTGATCTTTGATAGCACAACAGGGACTCATTTTAAGACTCTAAAACATACTGAACACAAGGAATAAACAGGATCAAGTTAGGATTAAAATAGGGGCAACTAACTCTTAATTTCTTAGTAATTTATAAATTCACTTGTAATTCTCACTCAAAATGGGTTCTAAAACCCTGTGGAGCTCACCTCAGAACTTGATTGGTGCTGGTTAAGCTTTAACTTCAAAACCCTAGCTTGATCTCTTGATCCTTTCTTGCTTTTTCCTTAACTTCTTCTTGTTCCAACTCCTTAAACTAAGTTTTCTAGCCAATATTCCACAAGATTGGATGATGATTACAAGGATGGTGGTGCTGATGATGGTGGCCGAAAATTAGAGAGAGAGGGAGGGGAAAGTCAGCTGGTTTCTAGAGAGAGAGTGGAAGAGGAGATATGAGAAAATATCTCATGTTTCCCTTATTTAAATTCTTCTCTTCCATATTTACATGTTTGCCACTACTTACTCCTTAATCCTCTAACATCAATTAAAATTACGTCTGAGCGGGATATTACAATCTACCCCTCTTAAAGAAATTTCGTCCTCGAAATTTAGAATTTACCTGAGAATAGATGCGGATAGTTCTTTTGCATCTTTGATTCTAGCTCCCATGTTGCTTCACCGTTGGGAGAGCCTTTCCCAACCACCTTAACAATTGGAATCTCTTTGTTCCTCAAGGACCTAACATCACGATCAACTATCTGATCTGGTTCAGGTTGAAAAGTCAAATCTGATCTCAAGTCAATGGTATCTAACTCGACTGGTTGAAAAGGATCGGGAATGAATTTCCTCAGTTGAGAGACATGGAAAACATCATGCAAACCTGACATGGCCGGTGGCAGAGCTAACTGATAAGCTGCTGGATCATTTAATTGGAATCCAACGGTGGATAAGTAGCGACTGTTCGTACCATCATCTGAACGGCTGAGGATCCGCCTGTTTTTCCTTATTTCAATGTAATCTCAGCCAAGCGGAGCTGAAATGATAGGCCTTTTGCACCGTTCGATCTTGTGTCTTTTCAGATCATGCACGCAACTCGAGGCCCTCTGCTTATAAATAGGGTTTGTCTGTTCCGTCCAAACCTATCACTTACAACTGTCTTCAGCTAGAGCGCCGGTGAACTTTGCAACCTACTTCCTATTTTTTAAAAACAGGTAACTCCCTTGCCCTTCTCATTTACGCTTACGCTTCTTAAACGCTTGTAAAAGGAAAGAAAAAATGGTAGTGATACGGGAGTGCGACAGTGAGGGTAACTCGGTGGGTTTTCCCATCTTGGAAGAGCGACGCAAAGTATGGAACGCTGCCATTCGGGCTGCCCGGAGGGCGGATGGGACAGTAGATTGGGCGCTCGTGGATCGACACTATTTTGGACACCCCCTCGTCGCTTCTGAGGTTAGCTCTGACAGCGACGACGGTGCCGCCCCCTCTTCTCAGAGTTAAGTGCTTCTAGTAGCAGTAGCCATGATAGTGATGTAGTTATTCTCTTTTCTTCAGGACCTGGTGAACGAGAGGGGAAAATGGCGGAATCTGAAACGGGCGCTGGATGGGTGGACGAGAATGTGGCCGCCCAGTCCTCCTTGTTCAGCACTGAAAAGAGAGTGGCGGAGTTTCGGGACAATCAGGCGGTATCCTCTACGGGAGATGAAGCGGATATTGTCACGGAACCCTGCGTCCAAGGGGAAAAGGTCTATATGCGTCGCCCACGAGGGGTGCCAAATGAGGCGTTCTATATGTACGCATGTGCTATTACGGATTTGGGGGTAAGGATTCCCTTCACGCCCTTCGAAGCTCCGCTCCTGAAGGCGATAAATGTAGCGCCGTCTCAACTCCATCCTAACGGCTGGGCATACGTAAGGGGCTTCGAAGTTTTGTGCCAGGGTTTGGGTTTGGCGCCAACTGTGGGCGCATTTCTCTCCTTTTATTGCACCAAGGGAGTGGGAAAAGGCTCGTGGGTGTCCATTAATTCTCAGCAGAGACGGGGTCTGTTTGCCCTCTTCGCAAACAACTACAAAAATTGGAAGAGGAAATTTTTTAAAGTGAGGGGGTTGGACGCCTCTTTTCCCGCCTTCATGGACCAAGGCGGCGATGAGGGGTTTCCTTTATACTGGTCCGGCGACCCCCTGTCGGTATCGGGCTATGACTACGACAAGCTGAGCGACGCGGAAAAGGACGTAGTCGACTTCCTGGAACACATGGAAGTTCTGAGCTTGAAGGAGCTTATCCACAAAGAACACGACCCCGTGGCTCTTGGGGAATACATAGGTAGTACTCGTACCCACTGTGGGCGACGCCGTTTTGGTAGTCAAGTTTGCGTTTCGCTGACATGAATTCTATGATCTTTTATGCAGATTCAATGGCGCCAAAGTCTGCTGCGGAGAAGAAGCTGGCCCTGGAGCGGGCGAAAAGGAAAAAGGCTGACGAAGGTGATGCTCGTGGGAGGAGCGATCCCGCCGGCCTGATGATGAGAGAGAAATGCAAGGCTGGGGATACTGGTGATACCGCATTAGCCGGGGCGGCGAGCGCCATTGATGTCGTCCCAACCCGGGTCGTGGCTGCCACAGACGCCACAGCGCTGCCCAAAGGAAAAAGGAGCCGGACTGATGAGGACCAACCCTGCCAATCCCAGACCTCCCTGACGCTGGAAGCTGGTAAGTCAAACATCTGTTACTTTGTCTAGATTTCTTTTTGCATTTCTGTTACGACCTAAAAAAAAAAAAATTTCTCTCCGACCTTATGACAGATATCCCCCCCTCGCTATGGGACGCCAATTTCGACTACGAGAGGTTTATGCGGGAGAATCTCAATTTTGAGCATGACAAGAAGAGGCTAAAAACCATGGAGTTCTCCCAAGTGCAAAAGATGATGGGCGTCCATCTCCTAAAGGGCGCCCTGCTGGGCCAGGTGTTGACCGAGGAGTTTTCCACCCTCCAGCAGAAAGAGAAAACACAGAGGGCGGAGCACAAGAGCGCACTGACGCAGATGCAAACCGCCCTCAATGCGTCTGAGGAGAAAAGGAAATTAGCAGAAGAGAAACTTGCTTTCGTGCGCCAGGATCTGGAAACGACTGAGACCACCAAGACCAAGGCGGAAGAAGCGGCCAAGGTTTTGACCGAAGAGAAAGCTGCACTGATTGAGGGGCATCAAGCGGCGATGGCGGATTTGAAGGCGAAGCTGGAGGCATCGGAGGAAGAAAGCGTCCTGGCCGAGGAGAAGGGTTTTGAGCGGGTGAAGGCTCAGGTCGCTTGCCTATTGATAAGTGCCTAAAAGTTGTTATATTTTGATACATTTTAGGGCACTTATGATTACTTGTTTTGCAAGTTACCTTAGGATTAGAGCATATTTGTGTTAAAAATACAATATTTGTGATCCTAAGCCTTACCCCATGTGATTATGCAGGAAATACATGCTTGGACCTGATTGATGCAAAAGAATGAAGCTTTTCTTGATGTCGTCGCTACAAGCGCAGAAGCCATCGCTAGTAGCGAGGATAGGCAGGGATTTCCAGTGTTTCATCGCTTGAAGCGCAGCTTCCATCGCTAGAAGCGAGCTTAGGCAGGGATTATCAGGAGTTCATCGCTTGAAGCGATGAACCGACGCTTGAAGCGAGCCTAGGCAGGGAATTACAAAGATCCAACGCTTGTAGCGACAGACCTTGTCGCTGCAGCGACCAGAGAGCGGTTTAATGCTTGGTGATGACGTGGAGAGCATCCATTGGCCAGTTGACTTCCTCGCTACAAGCGACAGGCTGGTCGCTTGTAGCGAGCGTACATTTTCTCAGCATATTTAAGTATTTTGAAGCTCATTTTTTATGTAGTTAGTTTTTTCTGAGATTTAATATTTTCCAGAGCTAAAAATACTTGTTATCTAAGAGAGAGAATAGGGATAGAAGGAGAAAAACTTCAAATAGCAAAGTGATTTGGATTGAAGAAGACATTAAGAAGCTTTGAGACATCAAGCTCTCATATATCTTCATCTTCCTTTCTTATTTTGCAATAGTTGTCATGACAATGATCAACTAATCTCCTTTGTTGGGATTAATAGGTAATCAATCATTCCATGTTGTAAACTTTTGGTTATTAAATATATGATTCTAGCATTTTTATATACCATTGAATTTCTTCTTGCTTTTCAATCTTATGTTTGATTTAAATGTTGTTGAAAAAGGACTTTTGAATCTAGGTTTAGAATGATTTTCTATCAAGATAAGAAATTCTAGAAATGAGATTTGGTTTTGATAATTACATTTAAGTATTGGATCGTAAAGCTTTTGAATCGTTTAATAGATTGAGAAATCATCGATTAAACGATACAATCGATCTCACGACGTCATTTGGGAAATCAATGTCGTTGTTGAGCAATACGTAATAATGTCATATATAAGAAAAAGCTAGAATCCGTATTTATGATCAATCGAATACAAACGATGTTTGATTGATGAAAGTTAATCCTAACACCTTCTATGTCCTATTACTCTACTATTTTATTTATTATGTTTTTAAAAATGATGAGTAGTGTAGTATAAAACAAAAGGTTAAACCCTAACTTAAAACGATAATCGACGTTGAACGGTTTATGATATCACATTAATCCCTGTGGAACGATATAAAAACGATACTTGCTTTCCGCTAACATCAAAATGGCGCCGTTGCCGGGGATTAAAGTTATGATATTATAATCATTGCAACTTTAATTATGGTTTTAAGCAATTTTGCACAAAATTCTTTTATGTATATAACTAATATTTCTTATCCATCTTGTTTGCTAATTCTTTGTGGTCAGATTGTTGATATCGTATATGCGAGGTCAAGTATCGGAGGACCAACTTCTTTTTGATTCCGAGATAGAAAGAACAGCTCGTAGAAACAATAGCAAGAACTGGAAAAAGAAGCAACAAGCAAAGAAAAGGCAACAAGAGGAAGCTTCTGTTTCTAGTCATTCATCTAGTCCAAGTCCAAGCCAAGAGTTACAAATGGCTGCATCAGGAGATGGTTCATCAGGTTCAGGCGGTCGTGGGTTGCCATGTAATAGTCCACGCCGTTTCGCACAATTGGGGAAAACGCCGCGGACTATCAAGCAAACAGAGATGAAGACGGGGATCTTACAAATTTTATATGCTAATCCCTTCTCAGGATTAGACCATGAAGACCCGTTCCAACATCTCACAAAATTTTACGAGATTGCGGGAACCCTTGGTGAGACGGAGAATAACGAGGAGGCTATGTGGATGAGGATGTTTCCTCATTCATTGATTGGCAAAGCTAAGGAGTGGTATTTGGACCAGCCACCGACGGTAATGACGAATTGGAACACGCTTGAGGAGAAATTCCTTGAGAGGTTCTTCCCTCAGAATCGTTTCATGGAGGCGAAGACAACTATTGCTGTGTTCTCACAAGGTACTAGTGAGACGTTATGTGAAGCGTGGGAGCGTTTCAAGTCAATGCTCAGAAGATGTCCTAATCATGGATTCGATGAATTAACACAAATTCATCTATTCCGGAACGGGATGCAACAACAATCCAAGCTATTGCTTGACGCTGCTGCTGGTGGTTCTTTGATGGCCAAGAGCGCCGAGGATGCTGTTGCTATTATAGAGAGAATGGCGTTGAATGATCACCAAGCTCATCATAACCGAAGCCAAAGCCAAAGGAAGGCGGGAATCCTAGATTTGGGAACAAACGATGCAATCCTTGCACAAAATAAATTGCTCACGCAACAAGTGGAGGAGTTGACAAAGAAAATGGCCAACCTTCCTCAACAAATGAAGGACATCCAGAACGAACAAAGAAGACAACACCAAGTCGCATCTTGCGAGCTTTGTTCGGGAGATCACCCAACCGGATTTTGTCTGCCACCTACAGAAGAGGTAAGCTATGTTGGTAATCAACCAAGGCCTCAACAGTTTCAAAACCAATTCCAAAGCCATCCAAACAACTTCCCAAGAGGGAATAATCCGAATTATGGCCAAGGTTGGAGACTAGAAGCTGGGCAATATAACCGACAACCTTACCAGAACTATAACCAATATCAACCTCCACAACAAAACCGCAACCAATCCACCGATGAAACCCTCAATCAATTCATGCAGATGTCAATGGCTAACCAGAAGAACACTGATGCATCCATCAAAAATCTGGAGACGCAAGTGGGCCAGTTGGCACAACAACTATCTCAAGCTACTCAACAAGGCGGAACCTTTACCGCCAACACACAAACCAACCCAAAGGATCATGCATCATCATCGAAATGACAATTAAGTCATTTTGATGAGGAAGTCCTTGCATCAAGAGACAACGAAAATTGCAAGGCAATTGCTACAAGGAGCGGGAAGGTCATTGGTAAAGGTATATGGGACAATCTTGAAGTAGAGAGAAGGGTTGTTGAGAATGAGGAGAAGGATGATGATGAAGGACGTGAGGAAGAAATAGGAGATGTACATAGAGAGGAAGAAGTTGAAAAAAATAATAAGGATGTAGTTGAAAATGAGAACATAGTGTGGAAGAAGGATGTGGTGAAGGAGAAGGGCAAGAAGCAAGAAGAAGTGAAGAATGCACCGACACCGCACCTACCTTACCCAACTACACCAGCCAAAAAAGAGAAAGAGAGGCAGTTTGCTAGGTTCCTTGACATTTTCAAACGTTTACAAATCAACATACCGTTCTCGGAAGCCCTAGAGCAAATGCCGACCTACGCCAAGTTTATGAAAGAAATTCTCTCTAAGAAGAGGAGGTTTAATGAAGAAGAAATAATTCAGCTAGACGCGAATTGTAGTGAAATCATCCAGAATACATTGTCAAGAAAGAAGAGAGATCCGGGCAAAGTTACACTGCTCGTATCCATTGGCAATGTTGATGTCGGCAAGGCACTCATTGATTTGGGTTCAAGTATCAACCTAATCCCATTATCCGTTGTCAAAAGGATTGGTGATATAGTTGTGAAAAGAACCAACTTAACCTTGCAATTGGCCGACAAATCCTACACTCGTCCATTGGGAATTGCTGAAGACGTGTTGGTGAAAGGCGACAAGTTCTTGTTCCCCGTCGACTTTGTAGTGATGGACATACCGGAGGATGATGATGATGTGCCGCTACTTCTTGGGAGAACTTTCATGCAAACGGCACGTATGATGATTGATCTTGACGGAGGCTTAATGAAAGTCCATGTGGACGATGAAGAAGTCAATTTCAACATCCACGAAGCAATGAAGTTTCCTAGTGATAAAGCTGCGTGCTTCAAGATGGATGCAACGGAAAAATTGATAGTTGATACGAGAAACCAGTTGCATGACTTGACACATCTTGAAAGAGTATTGACAAACGCACTAAGTATCCTAGGAGAAGAAGATGAGAAAGAGCTTGAAGAGTGTTTGAAGGAGCTCGATTCGTTGAAGGAAATTCCTCCTCACAAAGCCAAAATCGAGGAATTGACGAATGAAGCTAAAGTAGAAGAAGTGAAGCCGGAGATGAAGATCTTGCCCTCACATTTGAAGTATGTGTTTCTTGATCAAGAGGGTAAGAAACCGGTAATCATTAGTAGCTCCTTGTCAAACCAAGAAGAAACAAAATTGGTCGAAGTTTTGAAGTCCAACAAGGAAGCAATAGGTTGGACACTATCCGACTTAAAAGGGATAAGTCCTTCCTATTGCATGCATAAGATCATGATGGAAGAGGATTATAAGCCGGTAGCACAACCTCAAAGACGGCTAAACCCAAACATGAAGGAAGTAGTCCGGAAAGAAGTAGTTAAGCTACTTGAAGCCGGCATGATATATCCGATCTCGGATAGCACTTGGGTTAGTCCAGTTCAAGTTGTCCCTAAAAAGGGAGGTATGACGGTTATCACGAATGAGAAGAATGAGCTCATACCGACAAGAACCGTGACCGGTTGGAGGATGTGTATCGATTACCGGAGGTTGAACAAAGTAACTAGAAAGGATCATTTTCCTCTACTATTTATGGATCAAATGCTAGAGAGGCTGTCAGGACAAGCTTTCTATTGTTTCCTTGATGGATATTCGGGTTACAATCAAATTTCGGTGAATCCAGACGATCACGAGAAGACTGCATTCACATGTCCTTTTGGGGTATTTGCATATCGACGCATGCCGTTCGGTTTATGTAACGCTTCAGCAACATTTCAACGATGCATGCAAGCCATCTTTGCAGACTTGATAGAGAAAAGCATTGAAGTGTTTATGGACGACTTCTCAGTTTTCGGGTCATCATACGATTTGTGCTTGAAGAATCTGGACACGGTACTGAAACGGTGCAGGGAAACCAACTTGGTGCTCAATTGGGAGAAGTGTCACTTCATGGTAACCGAGGGTATAGTCGTTGGTCACAAGATCTCCTCCAAGGGTATTGAAGTTGATAAAGCTAAGATCGACGTGATAGGAAAACTTCCACCACCAGTCAATGTCAAAGGAATCCGAAGTTTCCTAGGCCATGCCGGGTTCTATCGGAGATTCATCAAAGACTTCTCAAAAATTGCCAAGCCATTGAGCAACTTGCTCAACAAAGATAAGTCTTTTGATTTTGATATTGATTGTTTAAATGCTTTTAATAGTTTAAAGGATAGCTTAACATCCGCACCCATAATCACCGCACCAAACTGGACATACGATTTTGAACTTATGTGCGATGCAAGTGATTATGCGGTAGGCGCGGTGTTAGGTCAACGCAAAAACAAAATTTTTCATGCTATACACTATGCAAGTAAAGTTTTAAATGATGCACAAGTCAATTATGCTACCACTGAAAAAGAATTACTTGCCATAGTGTTCGCATTAGAAAAATTTCGTTCATATCTCATTGGTTCAAAAATTGTTATCTGGACTGACCATGCAGCTATCAAGTACTTAATTACCAAACCCGACTCAAAGCCGAGACTCATCTGTTGGATGTTGCTACTCCAAGAGTTTGATTTGGAGATAAAGGACAAGAAGGGGACTGAGAACCTAGTAGCTGATCATCTGTCAAGATTGGTGAACGATGAGATAACGAAGCATGAGAGGGACATCCTTGAAGAGTTCCCGGATGAGAAGTTGCTTATGGTGCAAGAAAGACCATGGTTCGCTGACATGGCCAACTACAAAGCAACGGGGTTCATACCGGAGGATTACACATGGCAAATGAAGAAGAGGTTGTTGAGAGACGCCACTCAATTCATTTGGGATGACCCGTACCTCTTCAAGATTGGAGCAGACCACTTGTTAAGAAGATGTGTTGCAAGAGAAGAAGCCAAGGACATCATGTGGCACTGTCACAACTCGCCATATGGTGGTCATTATAGTGGAGAAAGAACTGGAGCAAAAGTTCTTCAAGCTGGCTTTTATTGGCCCACCTTGTTCAAAGACGCATACGAACATGTGAAAGAATGCGAGAGTTGCCAGAAAACCGGAGGGATTTCAAAGAGGAATGAAATGCCTCTACAAAGTATCCTTGAAGTCGAAGTCTTCGACTGTTGGGGTATTGACTTTGTAGGGCCATTTCCATCCTCTATGAACAACGAGTATATTCTGGTGGCTGTTGATTATGTGTCAAAGTGGGTAGAAGCAATAGCATCTCAGAAAGCCGATAGCAAGACGGTGGTCAAGTTTCTGAAAAGGAACATCTTTTCCCGATTTGGAACTCCAAGAGTGCTAATAAGTGATGGAGGTTCTCACTTCTGCAATCAACAGTTAGCAAAAGCACTTGAGCACTATGGGGTAAAGCACAAGGTAGCTTCACCATACCATCCACAGACCAACGGTCAAGCCGAGGTATCCAACCGTGAAATCAAACGGATACTTGAGAAGACCGTGTCATCATCAAGGAAGGATTGGGCGATGAAACTGGACGAAGCATTGTGGGCCTATAGGACCGCATACAAAGCTCCTACGGTTTTCACACCATTCCAGTTGGTGTATGGGAAAGCATGCCACTTGCCGGTCGAGTTGGAGCACAAAGCGTTTTGGGCGCTCAAGTTTTTGAACTTTGATCAAGAGCAAGCTGGGGAGAAGAGAAAGCTTCAGATGAATGAGTTAGAAGAAATGTGTGACCAAGCCTATCAGTCAAGCAAGCTTTATAAGGAAAAGGTCAAACGGTATCATGACAAGAAGATCATGAAGAGGGAATTCAGGCCTGGTCAAATGGTGTTGCTGTTCAATGCAAGGCTACGACTATTTCCTGGTAAATTGAAGTCCAAATGGTCCGGTCCGTTCATGATCAAGGAAGTAAAACCTTATGGAGCTGTGGAACTAGAGGATCCTATCACTAAGTCAACATGGACAGTGAATGGACAGAGGCTGAAGCCATATTTTGGAGGTGAAGTTGTTCGGCACACGACGACGATTTCACTCATCGATTCTTATGCATAAGCGAATCAGGCGTCGATCTAATGACGTTAAACAAGAGCTTGTTGGGAGGCACCCCAATTTTGTAAGTATGTTGCATTTTTAGTGTTATTTTAGTTCTGTACAGTTATTTACACATGTAGGGATAGTGGCTAAGACTCAAAATTATTATTATTTTTTTTATGTAAGAAATTCATCAAGTGTTGTATTGGAAAAAGAAGGAAGTGTAATTAGATTGAATGTTCCTTTTGCTTGGCCATTTGAATTCAAATATCCCACATATGACAATTCTTTTGTAACCTAGCCCAATTACAACCCTTAAAGACCTTTTGATCAATGCCTTTTATGCTTTTGGAAATGATAATTAGATGGACACATAATTTAATTGGAATGTTATCATGTTTGTTGGATGAGTGTTCGTACCCTCACAATAGATTTCAAATTGTTCATATACTTTATATAGAAGTGTGTTAGGTTTGGTTCAAATTTAAACATGTTGCTTGTTTAGGATTGTATGATTTGATTCCTTGTGTTTAGAACTAGTTCACATTTGTAGAATGTATCTTGTTTAATGAGAAACTGAACTTTAGCTTGCGCAATCACATTTGAATCACTCATTTGATGGTTATTTCTTCGCACTTTTGAATCCTTTGCTAATTGCTCAATACTGTGGTTTATAAGCTATGAAAATTTCCTTTTAAGTCTTTGGTTTGAGGACAAACAAAAATGTAAGTTGGGGAGAGTTTGATAAGTGCCTAAAAGTTGTTATATTTTGATACATTTTAGGGCACTTATGATTACTTGTTTTGCAAGTTACCTTAGGATTAGAGCATATTTGTGTTAAAAATACAATATTTGTGATCCTAAGCCTTACCCCATGTGATTATGCAGGAAATACATGCTTGGACCTGATTGATGCAAAAGAATGAAGCTTTTCTTGATGCCGTCGCTACAAGCGCAGAAGCCATCGCTAGTAGCGAGGATAGGCATGGATTTCCAGTGTTTCATCGCTTGAAGCGCAGCTTCCATCGCTAGAAGCGAGCTTAGGCAGGGATTATCAGGAGTTCATCGCTTGAAGCGATGAACCGGACGCTTGAAGCGAGCCTAGGCAGGGAATTACAAACATCCATCGCTTGTAGCGACAGACCTTGTCGCTGCAGCGACCAGAGAGCGGTTTAATGCTTGGTGATGACGTGGAGAGCATCCATTGGCCAGTTGACTTCCTCGCTACAAGCGACAGGCTGGTCGCTTGTAGCGAGCGTACATTTTCTCAGCATATTTAAGTATTTTGAAGCTCATTTTTTATGTAGTTAGTTTTTTCTGAGATTTAATATTTTCCAGAGCTAAAAATACTTGTTATCTAAGAGAGAGAATAGGGATAGAAGGAGAAAAACTTCAAATAGCAAAGTGATTTGGATTGAAGAAGACATTAAGAAGCTTTGAGACATCAAGCTCTCATATATCTTCATCTTCCTTTCTTATTTTGCAATAGTTGTCATGACAATGATCAACTAATCTCCTTTGTTGGGATTAATAGGTAATCAATCATTCCATGTTGTAAACTTTTGGTTATTAAATATATGATTCTAGCATTTTTATATACCATTGAATTTCTTCTTGCTTTTCAATCTTATGTTTGATTTAAATGTTGTTGAAAAAGGACTTTTGAATCTAGGTTTAGAATGATTTTCTATCAAGATAAGAAATTCTAGAAATGGGATTTGGTTTTGATAATTACATTTAAGTATTGGATCGTAAAGCTTTTGAATCGTTTAATAGATTGAGAAATCATCGATTAAACGATACAATCGATCTCACGACGTCATTTGGGAAATCAATGTCGTTGTTGAGCAATACGTAATAATGTCATATATAAGAAAAAGCTAGAATCCGTATTTATGATCAATCGAATACAAACGATGTTTGATTGATGAAAGTTAATCCTAACACCTTCTATGTCCTATTACTCTACTATTTGATTTATTATGTTTTTAAAAATGATGAGTAGTGTAGTATAAAACAAAAGGTTAAACCCTAACTTAAAACGATAATCGACGTTGAACGGTTTATGATATCACATTAATCCCTGTGGAACGATATAAAAACGATACTTGCTTTCCGCTAACATCACCTATACCCAGACGCCTCCCTTGAAGAGATCGGCATATTCCGAACTGTAGTGGACGGGAAGATTGTGGACGAGGATTAGCTTTAGACATTCTCCTTTTGTAATGCTCTTTCGGCGTTTCGTAATGCCTTTGACGCTTCCTGTATTTAGCCGTTGTGCTTTTACGCTTTTTTAATCTTAATCTCTTTCAGCTTTTTCTATGGAACACATACTTACTTGCCTAGAAATTCTAATTATGTGGCTTTCTCTTCAAGTATTAAATTCGACTGGTAGCGAACTTTTGAATATTCATGAATCGGTTTTAAGCTGCATAAATTCAATAACATGTCTGTAAGCCGCGACATCATTGATGGCGAGGCAATTGGTTCTAATAATTTAGGCGTACATGCCTAGTAGGTCTTAGCGCCACATGGGGCTTATTGCCTTAAAATAGTAGGTCTTAACGCCGCATGGGTCTTATCGCCTTAAAATAGTAGGTCTTAGCGCCGCATGGGTCTTATCGCCTTAAAATAGTGGTCTTAGCGCCGCATGGGTCTTATCGCCTTAAAATAGTAGGTCTTAGCGCCACATGGGTCTTATCGCCTTAAAATAGTAGGTCTTAGCGCCGCATGGGTCTTATCGCCTTAAAATAGTAGGTCTTACGTAATCATATACTGGGATGCTTATTGTAGAACTGAGGCGCCTCGTTAAAAACCCCTGCCCTTACAGGGGAAAAGAGTGCCACCCCAAAACTTTATTAAATACCAATGTGAAATTACAAAATGTTATGCGGGAACTCGCCCGACTTTGCAAATGTACCAGGAGCGAGTTACAAATTAATCAAAAAGAGTAAACTAACTGTAATAGTGTCGTAGATGAACGACGTTCCATGTTCTTGGGACCACATCTCCTGACAATTCCTCCAGCTTATAGGCGCCGCCAGGCAGTTTTTCTCGGATTATGTAGGGCCCCTCCCAATTTGGAAGTAGCTCTCCCATCCTGGTTGGCGCCACAACCTGCCTTAGGACCAGATCGCCCTCTTGCGTCCCTGGGGACCACCTTCAAATTGTACTTCCGGGCGGCCCTCTGTTTTGCCGCGAACTCTTGGATGTGGGCAGCTTCCCTTATTTCATCCAGCATATCCAAGTCGCATGCTTGGCCAATTCGTTATCTTAAAAAACAAACAGCGTTAGTTGAAAGATCATTGAAATAAACATTGTTAGTTGAAGGGCTTCCCTCGGAAACAATCATTGTTAGTCGAACAGTTTGTAATAAATTACACGAGTATGCATAGAATAGGCGTCATCCCGGGGAGATATTCCAGGCAGGAATTCGCATCCTTACCTTCTGCACTAAAATTCTCCCTGCGCCATGTAGGCGTGTCTACTTCCACAGGCAGCATTGCCTCCGCCCCGTATACCATTCTGAACGGCGTCTCCTTTAAGGATGAGTGGGGTGTCGTGTGATACGACCATAATACCTGGACACTCAGTAACAACGTGAGCAACGCAAAAAATATTTAACCGAAGTATGAGGGACACATCATATGGTGACAATAGAGCGGACAAAATAACATTTGCAAAAATATACCAGGGTGTATTCAATTAAACTGGGTGTACCTCGTGGAGTCGCTCTGACCAAAGACCTTTAGCGTCATCCAGTTTCTTCTTGAGCCCGTTCAAAATTACCTTATTGGCAGACTCGGCCTGTCCATTTTCCTGGGGGTGAGTAACAGACACAAACTTTGTTTGGATCCCAAGGCTGCTGCAGAAGTCTCTGACAGTCTTGCTGGCAAACTGCGTCCCGTTATCGGACATAATGCATCTGGGCAGACCAAAACGGCAAATGATCTTCTTCCAGTAAAAACGCCTGACTCTCTCGGCGGTGATCTTTGCTACTGGCTCCGCCTCTATCCATTTGGTAAAGTAATCAACCCCAATAATAAAAAATTTCAGCTGACCTGGCGCTAAGGGAAAAGGGCCCAAAATGTCAACACCCCACTAGCAGAACGGCCATGGCGAGGTGACGGAATGCAGAACTTCGGCCGGCGCGTGGAGGAGAGAAGAAAACTTCTGGCACTTGTCACACTTCTTGACATACTCGGCGCAATCTTTTAGCAGGGTAGACCAGTAGTACCCGGCTCGAACGATCTTATTGGCGAGGGCCCTTCCGCCTATATGATTCCCACATACGCCCTCATGCACCTCCAAGAGCACCAGCTGCGTTTCACTTTCGGCCAAACATCTTAGCATCGGCGTCGCCACACCCATCTTATACAACTTACCTGCTTGCATGGTATACTGTGCGCATTGTCTCCTCATCTTTTGTTCCTCCTCGTCTGATGCAGGCGACCAGTTACCTTCCAAATACTTCATGATCGGTGTCATCCTTCCTTCATCCTCAGCCTGGACAGCGCCTACCATCATTGCTTCCGTGTTGGGAGCTGTCAATGTTTCCTGAATCACCGTCCTATTATGCCCCGGCCTCTTAGTACTGGCCAGCTTCGAAAGGATGTAAGCACGGGAGTTCTGTTCGCGCGGAACATAGGTCGCTTCAAAAAATGCAAAGTTCTGAGCCAACTCTTGTTCTTTCTTCAAATACTTCATCAATTGTCCATCCTTCGCCTGATATTCTCCGGCAATCTGACTTATCATTAGCTGCGAGTCACTCCGCGCCCTGAGATTCGTCGCACCCATCTCCCGAGCTAGTAACATTCCAGCTATTAGGGCCTCATATTCGGCCTGGTTGTTGCTTGCCTTCCATTCAAATCTTAGGGACTGCTCGATCAGGATGTCGTCCGGGCCTTCTAGCACGATCCCTGCACCGCTCCCCTTCAAGTTGGATGCCCCGTCTACTGATAGGATCCATACGAAAGGTGACTGGGCCTCGACGGGTGAGCTTAACTCCACCAAGAAATCTGCCAATACCTGTGACTTAATACTGCCTCTGGGGACGAACTGGATATCATATTCGGACAGCTCCACGGACCATGACACCATTCGCCCTGCCAAATCTGGTTTTTTCAAGACCTGTCGAACCGGGTGGTTGGTCTTTACCACGATCCGATGACCCTGGAAGTAGGGGCGTAGCTTCCTCACCGTGGTTACCAGCGCTAGAACTAGCTTCTCAATTTTCTAGTATCGTAGCTCCGTGCCCTTGGACACCCTACTGACGAAGTACACCGGCTTCTCACCATCCTCCTTCTCTTGGACAAGAACCGAACTCAGAGCGTGCTCCGTTACCGACAAGTACAGGTAAAGTATGACGCCTTTGTTCGGGCGAGTTAGAATTGGAGGAGTGGCCAGGAAAGACTTTATTTTGATGAAGGCGTCCTCGCACTCCGCCGTCCATTCGAACTTCTCCCCCTTCCTGAGCGTCGTGAAGAAATGAAAAGCTTTGTCTCCCGCACACGACAAAAAACGAGATAACGCCGCCAGACGCCCTGTGAGCTGCTGGACCTCCTTAACGGACGTGGGGATCCTCATGTCGATGATAGCCTGACATTTATCTGGGTTGGCCTCTATCCCTCTCTTCGTTAACATATATCCCAAAAACTTTCCCGCCTGCACCCCAAATGAGCATTTGGAGGGGTTTAGACGCATGTTGTACTTTCTTACACATCCCAGGATTTCCTCGAGGTCCTGGCAATGACTTCCCTCCTCTGCAGTCTTGACCACCATATCGTCAATATATACCTCCAAATTTTGCCCAATCTGGTCGGAGAAGACTCTATCCATCAACCTTTGGTAAGTGGCGCCGACATTCTTTAATCCGAATGGCATTACCTGGTAAAAATAGTTGGACGTGTTGGTCATGAACGCGGTTCTGGGGGCGTCCAAGGGATCCATACGAATCTGATTGTATCCTGTATATGCATCCATGAAGATTAGCGTCTTGTACCCTGAAGTACCATCTATTAGTCTGTCAATGGCGGGGAGAGGGTACAGATCCTTAGGGCACGCTGTGTTCAGATCCGTGAAGTCGACACACATCCTCCACTTACCCGAACTCTTTTTCACAAGCACAACGTTGGCCAACCAGGTCGGGTACTTAATCTCACTGATAAACCTGGCCGCCCTCAACTTCTTCACCTCTTCATCCACTGCCTTCCGCTTTTCTTCTCCCATCTTCCGTTTCCTCTGAACCACGGGCTTCACCTTTGGGTCCACCGCCAAATGATGACATACAACACTCACATCGATGTCAGGCATGTCGGATGGGATCCATGCAAACAAATCCAAATTCCTTCTCAGAAGGCGAACTATCTCCTCTTCTTCGATCTTCGTCAAAGTCGTGCCAATCTTAGTAGTTTGAGAGGTATGCGGGCCGATCTATACCTCCCTAAGGTCTTCAATGGGGGTCAGCCTTTCCTCGACGTACTCCTCTCGCGGATCCAAATCTACAAAGTTGACGTCCTGGGCGCTTGGGGGGTTGGGATCCCTCCCAGGAGTTGAATGGTCCGGTCTCCGAACTCTTAGGCTGTCCTGATAGCACTTCCTGGCCGTCCTCTGATCTCCTTTGATCACTCCCACCATTCCCTTGGGCAGCGGTTACTTCATGGTGAGATGGAGTGTTGATATTGATGCTGACAACTGGTTGAGTGAAGGACGCCCTATTATTATGTTGTAAGACGAGGGCGCATTGACCACCAGGTATCTGACTGAAACGGGCCTGGCGCTTTCGTTCTCGCCGAACACTGTCCTCATAGTGATATAACCCCGTACCTGTACCTGCTCTCCTACGAATCCGACTAGGGATCCTTTGAACGGCTGCAACAACTCTGCGCCCAAGTTCAACTTTTCGAAGGCGTCATAATACAGGATGTCCGCTGAGCTTCCCGGATCTATCAACACCCTTCTTACCACACAGTTCAAGAGCTGTAAGCTGATCACCAAAGGGTCATCCTCGTGGGGGAGAATCCCCGCAAAATCCTTGCTGGAGAAAGTGAGCTCAGGATCAGCTTCTGGAACGGGCACCTCCATGCCCCCAAAACTGTCGATGTGCATCACGTGACGAGCGTACCTTTTCCTGGAGGAGTTAGTCTCGCCTCCCCCGGCGAATCCTCCTGCGATGGTGTTGATGGTTACACGGGCGTGTGGATTGCTATTACCGCCGCCTGCTTCGGAGCCCTCGCCACCCCTCGAAGGGGGGTTTTGTGGCTCGCGCTGGTTCCCTCTCTGGCTGGAACCTTGTCCTCCTTTGACGTATCCCTTCAGATGTCCTTCCTGTATTAATTTCTCAATCTCCCTCTTCAAGACTCTGTGATGACCTCTAGCTTTGTGGTACTTGCACCATTTCTCTGGATCACTTCCCATCACTTCAGACCGCGATGCCGGTGGATGAGGAATCAACCCGTATGAAGGACCTCTTGCAAAATGCGCTCCCTCCTCTGATTCAGGGGCGTGAAGCTTTCTAACGGTCTCCTGGCAGGTGAGTTGAAAGACCCCCGCATTGGCTGAAGATAGCTATTCTTCCTGGGGCTGTGAAATTCATTCCCCCCAGAACTCCTTTCTCTTGCATCCCAGGCCTTTTTCTCCGCATTGCTCTCTTCGCTCTTGATGTAACATTCCGCCCGTGCTAGAATTTCCTCCATGGAATCCGCTGGTTTCTGGGCCAAGGACTCATTGAACTGGCCCGCCCTCAATCCGTTCTGGAGAGCACCGACGAAAATCTCCTGGTTGGGGCTGGCGACCTTGATCGTAGCTTCGTTGAACCTAGTGAGGTATTCCCTTAATGGCTCGTGGGGTCCCTGCCGGACGTTGAACAGGCTGGTGGTCGGGACCTTTCTGTGCTTGCTAGCTGTGAATTGATGTACCATCCGTCTGGCGAAATCGGGATAGCTGGTTATGGAAAAACAAGGCACACCCATGTACCACCTGAGGGCCGCCTCCTTGAGGGTTCATGCGAGCAATTTGCATTTCAAGGAGTCCGCCGCTCCTATAATCGCCATCTGAGTGTTGAACGCCGTCAGATGTTCGGTGGGATCTGACTTCCCATTGAACGAAGCGAGGTGTGGGGGTTTGAAATTCTCCGGGACTGGAGCGTTCCAAATCTCGGCGGATAGGGGCTGGGGGTCCTCCAGCTCTGGACCTTCTTGGTCATCTTGTTGCTCCTGATGTTGCTGTTGCTGAAGAGTTTGGACGGAGGCCTGGAGCGCCTCATTCTGTTGGCGCAGTTCCTCAAGCTGGAGCTGCATGGCGGTAACGGCGTCCGGATCGGCGTTGTTATTTCGGGATCCGGCCATTACGAGCTGGATGATTCGGCTTATCTGAATGTTTGGTTAAGAAAAACTGAGGTCTGGGAACGTTTTACCGGGCCCCACGGTGGGCGCCAACTGTTCCTGCTATGTGAACAATGGTACCAACCCCCTGAGCGATGTCTAGACTCAAGAGCTTGGCTAGGGTTTTTCTCTGCAAAGTGAACGTGATGCCTTATGAGACGTTACGACCCCTTTTATACGTCCCCCGACCTAGGGAAGTGAGGGCGGTTCTTACGGGATTCCCCAGCCACCTGGAGCGGTGACTTGGTCTTCTTCCCGAGGATCCCGGCCCACAATGGGAACGTGGGAGAAGACCTGGTAGACGGGTCAGAATGAGACCGTTAGCTCGGGTTTTGACGGGGTCAACCCGCTTTGGACGCGTTGTGGTGGCACTTCCCTTATCCGAGTTGTTACAGCGGGAATCTGACCTCGCCCACTAGACGGGCACGTGGAGAATGAGGTCCAGCTGGCCGGGGAGGCTGCCACATGTCGTGAAAGGAATAAGATGACGATACAATCTCTTTTAGTAATAGTAACTAATGATGTCTCCAAAGTCAAAGATATTTTACTGTCATCGTTGCCTTTGCCAAAAATAAAATTACTGCCATTTGTGCCGATGCAGAAACAATTTTTTTAGTGCTATTTGTTCTGTTCTGATCAATAGTTTGAAAGATTGAAATTTTCGCTAATTCATTGATAAGATTATTGTTCTATGATATCATATCTATGGCAATCTATAACATGTTCAATTAGCAGTCTTGATATTCAATAAGTTGAGTTTTGTTTGCAGATGAGATGAATGTTTCATATACTGGTTTGAAACACATCATTGTTGGTGAAGGTATCACGATTGAAGTAAAAAGAGCACGAGAAATTTCTTTTTATTATCAGTCATATCTTGATCTACAAATGAATGGAAGTGTTGTGTGTAGCAAGGGGAATAGTGAGCTCTGAGATTTTTTGCAATCCACGTGTGTGCCTCTAATTCCCATACACGTAACAGGTTCTACATCGTTGATCGCTTATGTATATATCTCGGAATCCTTATGCACAAAATAGGAACTGCACTGATTTCTGGGAAAATGTTATAGTTGCTTCCTTGTGTTTGAGACTAAGTTTGTTGGAGAAAATTTTGAGAAGTCTTATTGGTCGTAAGATCCTTCAAGATCGAGTTTCCCCTAGAATTGGAAAGAGATATAGGAAATAGTGTCACTCTTAGTAAATACCACCTTTGAATGGAAGTGTTGTGTGTACTCACGAGTGGTCTTGTAAATACCAAAACAGAAGAGAAGAAAGAATGGAAAAATAATTTGCTTTTTACTTTCTTTACCAGGCTTCTACTAGTTAAATGGTTGAAGTGTTTATGAAATATTTATATGTATCTGTGTACGAGATATTGAATGTGCAGTGTGCTTTATGAATGCAATCTGCAAGGGCTTAGCCATCATTAATGTAATATGATGATATTGTTGAGATAATGTACTTGTATTTTTAGCCTAGTGTATTGAAGATTAATATTTCAACATAAATCTTGCCACCTTGGTCTTGGGCTCTAAAGTGTGCTATATATATATTGGTTCTCTGCCATTTTATTTAACTTTCCCACTACACATTTTGTCTCAATATTCTAATAGATTGTTGCTTAGGTTGAGCATATGCCAATTGGACACTTTTATTCAGTACAGCAGGTTATTGAAACAAACCAACGCCCATACCTATTCCTTTTGCATTGAAACCAACCCCTATTACTTTTATTCTAATGGATTCTCGCTTCACTTTGTTCTTAATTCCATGGTACACACATCCCATTTAACAACCCAAGAATAACTATGGTGGTCTTAGTCAATAATTAAAGTAAATCCGATCATTGGTGCTTGACGACGAGGTCTAATTAATCAATTCATCTCTATATTCACATTTCACATTTTTAAAAAAAAATGTATTTCGCCATATCAACTTCATTATCAACAAGTTTAGAAATATCATAATTAACGATGTTTTCTTTAAAATCAATATATGATTCCAAATCAACGAAAACCTTAACATCATTTGGCTTCACATCAATGGAACACTCAACAATGTTTGATTTCACATCAATAAAAACATCAACATTGTTTGAATTTGGATCAAGTGTGTGTTCAACCACAACAATAAATATCAAAATAAAATAAAAAACGATATTATAATTTAGAAACGTCTACTAAATGAAATGAAAATAGAGTAATCAAATTTTTGAATGGAAATATAAATATAATAAGATACCTTCTTCCAAATTCCAAATGTAATACCATACTTTAACTTTTCTATCAAACTAAAATTTGAAAAAAAAAATATATTACTTAAACTTAAAATTCAAAATATAACGGTTGATTTTTTTAATAGAGAAAAAGAACCGGTTTTGATTTCTACCTATTGAACCATTCATCTTTTTCTCATTCTTCACAATCTTCTTAATCTGCAACTGCCCATGACATATCATTCTCAAAAATCCAGTGACATACCTCAATCTGACCTGGACCCGATCCAAGAGACATAAAAGCACCATGAGTAGGACTCCAATCTGATGTATCCAAATGACAAACAGCAACACCTTGATTAATTTTATCCTTAGTTTTTGGGTCAAGTAGCTCCGCTTGATAAACTCGAACCTTAGGAACCGAGTGACAATAATAAAGCAAATATGGAAACAAGCTCTGATGACACGAAACAGACTGGGTCACTTTCCCACCGTTAATCCCACTTACGCGACCCACCATGACATCCTTCTTCGATCCATTTACATTCTCGGTAGTCCGAACCACAACATTTCGACCCAAAACCGAAGTTGCAAAGTCGATCATATCCTCAATAGACCCCACACATTTTTTTGTCTCACCTCTAGCAGGAACTCTCTCACATTCACCCAATGAATCTCTCATCATCTTTTCCATTGAACCATTATCCGAAGCATTGAATAACCCCTTCATCTCATCAATCTTTGAAGTGGAAAAAGGTAATTTCGCAAGAATACTCCGGGGTAAAAACGACCTTTTAGGTAATTTATCTCTGATATCAGGCATAGGCATTACTACCCCTTCTTTCAACATTTTTTCTCTAAAAAACTTACCCGGTTCAACCCATGTTTTGAGCAAACTACCGCTCACCGTGCTCTTTTTCACTTCCATAGAAGCACTTAAACTCAAACTCGCATTTGTGTACTTTGCAAAAGAAACACCTTCTTTAGAATACTCTTTGAAAGTGTTGTCAACACCATAACCCTTAAAATCAACCTTTGTTTCACCACTTGATGTTTTAGCATAGCTTGTGAATGTATCAGTTCCTTCATTGAACGATTTTCCATAGTTATCAAAACCAATTTTCGCTGTATTTGCGGTTTTTGCATAGCTAGTAAAAGAATCAGCACCAACGTTGGCATTTTCACGGTAAGTTGAAAACGTTTGAATTGCACCGTTACCTCCGTTAGCATAGTTACTGAAAGTATTTGTCGGGTTATTCATATCTACACCGTAACCTTTGAAACTGTCGTTACCGGAGTTTGAAATTTCAGCATAGTTTGAAAAATCCGATCCAACAGTGTTGGAGCTTGTTCCGTAGTTTGTGAATTCTTCAGTGGGGCCATTACCGTTTTTACCGTAGGAAGTGAAAGATTGGTCACCGCCGTTACCGTTTTCGGTGTAAGAGTTGAAGGATTGAGTTCTACCGTTGGCGTTATCGGAGTAAGAAGTGAAAACTTCGTTTGGAACGTTGGTTTGAGTTGTGTATTGCTTGAACTCGCCGCTGCCGCCGGTGGTTCCAGCGCCGTAAGTGTGAAAGCTTTGATCGGCAACGTTGGCGTTTGTAGCGTAGCTGGTGAAAGTTTCTTTATGGCCGGCGGAGTTTCGGCTGTAGCGACGGAAATCGTTCACCTCTCCGTCAGAGTAGTTTTTGAACGAGTCGTGTCCACCGGGTAGACTCGTTCCGTAGTTGGTGAAATTCTTGTCGCTGTAAGCCTTGAAATTTGCATCACCTTCGTGCTTTTCGAGACTCTGGGCTACTTCTGGGAAGCAGAGGAGGTTCGCGGCCGAGCAAAATTCCGGCAGGCGCGTGGATAACACGTTGCCTGAAGCTAGCTCCGCAAACGTGGCTGCTTCCACGGTGGATAGTGGTGAAGCCTTGGAGAACAGGAACGACGGTTTTGGTGAACCGTTGCTGATCTCTTTATCCCAATACCGATTCAGAAATGCTTTTGGTGTGAATGGGTTTTTGTCTCCGGCGACCACATCTCCGACGGAAATTACCTGCATGGAGGAAAGCCCATTTTAGATATAATAATGATGAGCATGAAACAATAGAAAAAATTGAAATCAATGTGAAAAAGAGATTCTTACAGTGAGAGATGAGAAGAGAAGAAAGAGACAGACAAAGTTTAGTGGTTTGTTCATATTAAATTTTAGGGTTAGGGTTGCTATCGATTGAGCAGTGAAGGAAAAATGATACAAAGGCTAGTTCTCGTTTCAATATATATATGTATTGGCATGACGCATTGACGCTGACTTGGGTCGTGGTTCTTGGGCCAAAGCGTCTCTTTTTCTTCTCCAATTGTACATATAACTATGAAGATTGTTTTTCCCACTTCAAAGAAGGCTAAAATATATCAGTAATTTATGTTTTTATCCGGACCGCAGTTTATTGCCGATGGGAAGGATCCGGCGGCAGTTTGTTGCCGATGGTTCCCATCGGCAGTTAGTTGCCGCTTATATTGCTCACATTTTCACTAAAATGTTTATCTGAAGTTATATGACCCGATGGGTTGAACGTTTGAAGGACTTATTAAACAATCGACTTGTACACGTGTCAATTCGACATATACATGTGCATTTAATTTTGAATAGATAGTTAAATTATTTTTTCTTAAATATAACATGTTCTATCGTTTAAAAAAAAACTAATGATTAAATATCATTTATCAAATGTGTCGGTAAAATGAAATTTAATTTTTTTCTTGAATTTTTATTATTCATAATAATAAATATTTAATACTATTTTCAATAATATATAACAAAAAAAAAAGAGTATAATAGTATAAACAATGAAATGATATTTTTTTCTTATGAAGTGATCTTTCTTAAAATGCAAAAGTCAATAAATAGTTTTTTATTCTTAAAAATGATTGTTAATTTATCGATTTTGAGTTCAAATGTACCAAAACACTTCAATTTGTGAATGTACGAATGTAGTTTAATATTGCACAAAAAGTTTAGGTAGATTTTGTTAGGTGTTTCTCTTGTTAGAAATACTTTTTGTGATTATAACAAAGTTTGAATAAGATAATTGATTTTAGTAAATTATATATAGTTATAAATAGGGTAAACACCAAACTAGTTCAAAAGTTTCTCAATTGGATCTTTGTCTTTATATTTTTTTGAAAGAATAAACATGATACTTATTGTTGTGTTTACATAGTTTTCTTTTCAAAGGTTTCTAAATTTTTCTGGTAACGTGACTGGCATTCTAAAATTCCATGTTCCACTCTCTAATTTCATTCTAGCCTATGTTTTTTGTTCTAACTTTTTTCCATTCAACTCCAAATCAATCAACTAGTTATGACAAAATAATATTTAATGTCAATTAACTAGGTGGATAGTAAAATAATATCATATATTTCACATAAGCAAAAATGAGTCCAAATGTGGTTGGAGGGGGTAAAATCCTGGAAATACAAAATAGGGGGGCTAAATTTCCGTATTTTAAAATAGGGGGGTTAAAATTCAAAATTTACCAAAATAGAGGGGGTAAAATTGCATTTAAACCTATAAATTATGACTATGTTTTGTTTGAGTTTTGATTTTAAGCATCTAGTATATGTCATTACATCAACAAAAAAAAAACTGATTTAATATTGATTACTTACTTTAGCAAATGTTATCCAAATGGCTGTCTCACTATGTTGGTTATTTGATTAGTTGAGTTGCTGATGAAGGCCACACTTATGAATTTGATCCGAGTATAATTGAAAAGTGTCCATGTAAGTTTTTATTGAGAATTCAATTCATGAACCCATCCTGTGAAATAATAATGTGTCTTTTTAGAAGATGGTTATCTGCATTCTTATTAGTCTTAATGTTAATTTTGGCAACACTGAACGTTATAACTTATTACATCCATCAAAATCATCACATGGGATATAAAATTAGGCAGCAAAAGAAGCTTTAGAGTGCTGACTGCTTTTTATTAGCCTTATATAATTCATACCCAACAATAGTGTTGGTTCAACCCGGCTCCTAGCACGATGACCTCTTTAGTTGATAAGTACCTCTTTTATAAAAAGGACTAGACCCAACTCATGTATAACGAAATAAATCAGTATTGAAAATATATTTGAAACAAGTTTTTCAAAAGGACACTCCTATATGTCGCGACTAAATCTCCCACGAAGTGGTATAGTATAGCTTTTAATTCTCAAAAACTATTAATTTAAGATTAACATAGAGAAAGAAGTTTAATAACAAAAAAATATAATTTATAAAAGAATATCACCATGTATATTTATACTACCACCCTCTTTATAATCAGAAGATAGGTTTCGTCCCTTTATGTTGAATGATATTTGATAATGATCCTCAGTTATTCTCTTAAAGTATACAACAAATGTACCTTTACAAGACTCAAGTATAACATTGTAACAATGATGTAAACAACACATTAAATAAAACAAACCAATTAAACAAGATTGACATAATTGCAATTCACTCTGATTTCACCTTCATTAGGCCTAGTCAAAACTTGAATATTCCCAAGCTTCACCATTGACACAGCAAACTGACTAGTAAAAACAAAAGGTTGTGTTGCAAATAAATCCACAAAAGGAGATGTTCTTTTATCTGAAAACAACAATTGATCTGTTGACAACAATCCAGCCTTCCTCTTAAGGTTTGTGTAATAGGTTGTGTCAAAAGTCCTTGGTGTTATAACATCAAGGTGAACCAAATCCAAATCCTTTTTACATCTTTTCCTCAACATCTTCAAGTAATAGATGTTAAGTGAAGGGTCAGGTTTACCAGTTCCATTGAAATTGTAAATCCTATTCATAACAGAATAACAAGTGCTTCTCCCAATTGTGTGTGAACCTGAGAGAGTAACCAAATCAAGCATGTCAAGTCCTCTTTCTTGAAAAAATCCAATCAAACCTGTGATATTTTCATGTCCTTGTGGAACCAAATTGGCTTCTTTGGCTAATGAAATCTTGCCGTCTTTTCGGCCGAATGGAACTTCCCAAAATGGTCCTCCTGCTAAAATGGTTGCATCTCTTGTAGCAGCAGTGAGAATGTCAGCACATGACACTGTTCTTGGACACCTTCTCTCTAGCTCAGCTTTGATTTCATCAATCAATTGGAAACCTCTCAAGGTTTTACTCTCAAAAGCTGTTCTCTCACTCCCTAAGTGGTTAAGCAAAATTGATCCATCACATCCCTGCATTTTAAAACAATTGAATGACATAAATTAAAGAAAGCATTTCAATTCAGATATCTAATATATTGAAAAATAATAATTTGATGCATTGTGGGTGTAAATTATTTTACATTGTTAATCAATCACAAACCATCACTTGTATGACTTTCAAAGAGAGATAGTAAAGAATTGTATAAAAAAAGAGGATAGTAAAGAATTGTAAAATTTTAAAGAGAGATTGAGTTATGTGATTAATTACTCTAACGGCACAATCATGAAAATGCAAGCGGATGATGGATGGGGCCAAGGTGGGGTCCTTCTTAACCCAAGCAGCAACTTTTTGTGAGATAATGGCTTCAGCATCTGGACATGTTGAATGATAGTGACCAATGGAAAGCAATGCTTCAGGAGGTGGTAATAAGGGCTTCAATGATGAGAGACCATAGACATTGATGCTTAGCTCAAAGATGATCACAAGAAGAAACAATGATAGGTAGTGGAGCTTCATGTTGTTTCTTTAGCTAGCAATGTTTGGTTGTGTGAATGTCATGCACGTATTTAAGGTAAAGATTTGATGATAAAACGTGGTATGCACTACTAACATACCAACGCGTTGATGTGCCACATTGTGCTTTATATATATATATGTCACTAATACTATATTTTAACAATGGTTTTACTTGGTGAAGAAATAAGGAGAGATAATGAGGTCTCATGTGACACCTAGCTTCAGTTTAGCATTATTAATTAATTAATTAATTAATTAAAGTCAATCACATGATTCATCAAATTCGTGATTTTCAATTTCAATTCTATTGAAAGGAAATTGAGTATAGGTCGTATGCTCAAATCGTGGATTATGTACATCAATAAGTCTCTGTTTCTTCCACCCTCTCTGAATAAAAGTCACCACAGAGAGAAAGAGCCCAATTTCTGCTTCATTATTATCTTTATTCTTTAATCAATTCGGCAGGAACTGCAAATCTGTCCCCACCCATTATTGGATTGTCCATAATAATTTTTTACAATTGAAAAATATATTTGATTGTCACTTTTAATTTCTAGAAAAATTGTTGATATTATATACACTACTTACAAGTTATTATTTTTTAGGGGGGCTTACAAGTTATTATTTCATTTTGTAATAACTATAATTATAATGTAGATAAGGGTAAATCGGTAAAATCACCATTCTTTTGTAAGACGAAAGAAGTATTTGATATTTATTGATAACATTAAATCCGTTCTCCATTATTATGAATTTCTTAAACAATTCATAATTAATTTGTCTCTCGATTAAAAACTTCAAAATTTCAGAGGGAAGGTTCTTATGATGTGCTACCATGCCTACAAAATTAGAGAAAGAAATTTGACATGTGAGTATATGCTTACTTGAAACAAAAATTATAGCTGTCTCTGTAAACAATCAGCTTATGCTTACTCGAAACGAAAAGTCTAAATACATCTTTTGGTCCTTTAAGTTTGACAAAAATATTGGGTTAATCCTTTAAGTTTCAAATAGATCTTTTAAGTTTTTAATTTATTGCACCTATTTGAAGTTTTTTAAGTTTTTAAATTTCAAATAGGTCCTTAAAAGGATAACGGTACATTAAATTAACAACTTAAATGAACTATTTGAAACTTAAAAAACTTAAAGTATAATCCAGTATTTTTGTCAAACTTAAAAGGACCAAAGGATGTATTTGGCCAAACAAAAATTATAGATATATCTATATACAATCAGTTCAAAATTTTATTTATAAGTTGAGATTTCCGTTCTTTTGTTTTTATTTTTTATGCTTTAAAAATTCCTAATTAATTTGTTTATTGTCGAAAAATTATGATTTTCGGTTGAAAGTCGTATTTTAACGTCCAAAACATGCTTGCAATAAATCATAAAAAAAATCAATATTTAGGTCATTTTTCTAGACTTTAAATGTCTACAAGAAAAATTAAAATGTCAAAAATAGAAAAATCTTACTCCTTCCGTCCCTTTTTATAGAAGTAGTTTACAAAAATCACGTGTATTAAGAAAAGTTGTTGGAGTAATAAAGTTGTCTCAAATTGATGTGACTATTACTATATCACCCTTAATTAAATATATATTTAATGTTAACTTTTCATATATCAAGACAAATTGATAGTATTAATAAGGGGTATATTTGGAAAAAGAGTAATCAATGCATCTAAGAAATTGTATATGATCTTATATTTAAGGACAAAACTTTTTTGTAAACTACTCCTATAAATAGGGACGGAGGGAGTAAATTACATGGTAGAATTTGTTTATTTTATTGTTTTACATAACTATCCTTCACATTTTGCTTGTATTACATGGTCAAATTAAATAGTTAACCCTAAAAAAACGAACCCTAGAAAGCATTGATCTGCATGCCTCCATCCATTTGTTGTGAGTTATTCCCGCAGCGTTTCAATCCACAACAGAAGTCGCAGACTCAAACAACTCAACATCAAGGTATCTCTCGACTTAATTTCATTGTTGTATAATTTTTCCTAAATTATTATCCTGTGTGACCCTTGAAAAATACTTTCTCTATATCTCTCTATAGAATTACTTATTCTGTTCAAAATGCTTTCTTGATACTGAAGAATTTAATTCCATTTTTCTTTCCTTTTTAATGGTTGATTAACGAAAGGAAAAAGAAGCGCATGTCTGATTTTATTGAAGCGAGCATGAATCGAAAAAAGATGAAAAGAAGAATGCACTCTAAAAATGAAGAAAGTGAAGACAGATTAAGTGACTTACCCGATAGTGTTCTCCTTCACATTTTGTCATTTTCGAAGACCAAACATGTCATTTGAACTTGTGTTTTGTCCACAAGATGGAAATATCTTTCGAAACATATTCCAACCCTTATTTTGCATTCCTCAACTTCATCATGGGTGAAGCATAAGCAATTTGTCATATTCATATCTAGGATTTTGACTATTCGTAATCACTCAAGTGCATTGAACTCTTTTGATTTTGGGTATAATGGGATTATTGGGCATTAAAAATCGCTATTTGTGGTGATTGTGGTCTAGTTATGCCATGTGAGGCTCTTACATCCCTGCAGCTTTCAACTTTTCCTAGAGATCTTTGTTATCATTCTGACACAACTTTATTTCCTAAATCTCTGATTTTGAGTCTAAAAAATTTCATCTTCTGCGGTGATGAAAACGATTGTGATGAGCCCTTTTTGGCCTTTACCAAGTTGAATAGTTTGGTCATTCGTGTTTGTGAGGTAAGGGATGCACAAATCCTCAGGATATTGAGACACTAGGCAAACTAAAAAAAATGTGGTCGCTCACACTTTAACAAGGGGTAGCCACATATAGACATAGCGCTCGTTGCTATCATTATATTCCTACTTTGGATCTTTTATAATTGATGATAATGAAGTAAATATTTTCCTGGAAAAAGGTTAAACAACTGGTGAAACAAGACTTTTTGGATTGATGAATTTATAAAAACGTAAATAAATTTATAAAAATGTAATACATGTCTACTCAAATTTATAAAAATGAAAATTAATACTTAAAAAAAACGTAATCCCTTTTGAATTGATGAATTTGTAGGATCCTAAATAAATTTTGTAGAGATAAGTAGATATCATAAATAAATTTTGTAAGATCCTGCTCCCATTAAAGTTTAAACATGCCTTAAACAACTACTTAATTCATCGTTTTCAATCCTTAGATTATAGATGGGCATGTGCCGGTGTTCTTTTAGATTGAGGGGACTACGACAATGGTATGGTGTTTTAGGGACAGTGACAGGCGTTTTATCAAGGCTCGGACTATTTGGCCGCAATGAGATTGACAACAATCGAAGGTGAAGCAATTGCGTTGCTTGAGGCGATGCGGATGGCGGTAGATAGAGGCCTTGAAAGAGTTATTTTTAAAAGTGATTCACAAGTTCTAGTGAATGACATCTACTGGGGTCATTTAGGTATCTATGAGGTTAGTACAAGTATTGTTTCGTTGCGGTCATCATTTATAAACTTTGAGGTAAAAGTTATTAGAAGACAAATGAATTTGGTCGCTCATACTTTGCAAGGGTGGCCATTTCATGAGCTAGTCTTCATAATTTTGACATTGATCCTCCTTGCATTCGATCTTTATTAATTAATGAAATAAGTTAAGTTTGTTTGGTAAGAAAATATTATAGACATAACTTTTATTGGCTCCACCCCTTTATAAAACTGATTTATAAGTTGAATAGTGTTTCTCTTTATAAACTATTTTTAAGGATTTATCTTTTTCAGTGTGGGATAATGGTCTTGTTACAACTTACAAGAGGTTTTGTGGAACAGTCTAATACGCAATACCAGACCTGTTAAGGTTAATCAGCCCAAAAAACATAACATTGAAAAATGGAAAAAGTAGAAATGTCAATAAGCATTCAAGTATCTCCCTCAGTAGATTTCCCTATCCCAAGCTCTAAGACAATAGAATCCGGAATTCTTGTCATCTGCAGGTAAATAATGCAGTGCTTCAATCACCTCCAAAAGTGATGTCCTTACCTGGCAACATATGCTTAGTTCTTAGACTATCACATTTGAATCCTATGCAGTGGCTGCATCATATCATTCGTTACTAAAGTCAACACTTATCCAACAAGAACAAGTGAGTAAGGTCCTCAAGGTTGACTAGGGTCAAGACAAACATCAAGGTTTAGAGAACACTCACATAGTACTTACAAAATATTTACCAACGAAATCTTCACATCGGCGGCACAAATTAAATTTATGCTCTTATAGAGTATGTTTCAACTTCTTAGCAACTCAACCGACCTCCAATGTGTTGGCTATTGTGTAGCTAGAGAAAATAAGTGTATATTTGATATCATAGTGGTATACCACTATGATATCAAATATTCACTAAAACAACCATCCTTATCCAAATATTATTAGATCAATTTACTTTTAAAATTTGAGTTGTATCTAACTCAACTTATAAACATATTTCCAGGCAATTGTAATATCTCATTCCATTCAATGGAGGACTTTTAACCGAGTTTACTATGGTACAAATTAAATAAAACTATGCTTTCACAAATAAACTATCTAGTTTGCATAATCATAACTAAAATCAGAAACGCCAACCATAGCAGTAAGGACTTGGGAAACAATGTAGAAACCACCTCCAAGAATAGCAATGATGAGAATTGCAGTAATTGGATTCTTGAGAAGCTCAAATATAGGCACCAAGATAGTGTAAATTGCACCTGTACTAACAGTTAGTGCATACAAACCATACCTTCTCACGTTGTCCCAGAACTCTTCTTCCAGAAGTGGTCCTTCAGGTCCAAAAGCCAATGCCTTTTGCTCATCCATTCCACTCAAAACCAACAAAATTCCAACAGAAACTGCTCCTATTATCAGAATCCTTGAATTCTCATTTTCAAGAAATGGAAGTTTCATTGATGGTGCCCTTTGTGCATCTTCCACAGTTGGTGTGTGTTTGAGGGAAATTGGAGAAGCTTCTCTAAGTTTTATTGCATATTTTGAAGGTGGGTTTTTGAAGTTTTTAATGCCTAATACTTTGATGGGTTTGATGAATAATTGAGGGTATTTTGGAGTGAAAAGTGAACAGGAGGGGTTGGAGGAATTTGGAAGCTGGAGCTTTAATTTCAAACTGAGATTTTTCATCTTGTTTTCTTTCTCAATTCTAGCTATCACTCACATATGGATGGAGCTAACCTTTTATAAAGTGTATTCAACTTGTGGATGTAAATGAAGATGTTTACAGCAACTCCTACCAATACAACCTTATCACCATACCATTTGTTTATATTTTTATTTGATTTTATGACTTATTACCTTATCTTGCATACGCCCTCCAAGTGTGGGGACCTTCTCCCTATTATCATTATGGCATTACCCTCATTTGGATCCTTTCCAACATGTATCCATCTTTTGACAAAAAAATAATGTGAGTGAAAGGTGAGATAAGATGAACGAAAATAATGAAATAATTAGGAGAGATAGATGGAAATGAGATCTTGTAGAGAGATGTATATAAGTTTTGTGAGAGACTAAAGGAAAGTTTCTACTGTGCGCTCGTATATTGAAGTGTATTGATACACTTGTTTTTTAAATTAATAAATTAATAATTATTTTTTATTAAATAAAAAGTTATTTGACGACTTTTATATTTTAAAAAATATAACTTCATAAGAAAAAACATAATTTAATTGTTTAAAAGAAACATATTAAATTTTTTATATTTTATGCTAAAAAAATAATCAATATTCACTATTAATAATAATAAAAATTTAGAATAATTAAATTTTATTTTTTCGACACTTTTAATAAATAAGATTTAGTTATTACTTTAATAAATAATTTAAGCAATAACTACATCTTAAAAGTTGTGACATTTTCTTATAAATATGATCATTTTTTAAATATTCTTGTAATAGAGACCGAAGAGTGTGTCATTTATTTAAACATCTTTACCATAAGATAGAGCGAGTATCATGTTAAAATATTTAATTAATTGACTCGTGCTCTCTCTCACCGTCCCCTAATTATAACTATCTTATGAAAGAAAAAATGTTTTTAGCATAAGTCTATTTTCAAATTATTAGATATATTTAGTATTATTTTTTCAAACATAACATTAACTAATATCACTTCCCCTCAAAAAAATTAACTAATATCACTAGAAGTACTCTCGATTAGCGTAAAACCACTAGGAGCAACAAATGCTAAAAGGAAAAAATGCTAAAAGGAGAGAGGGGGAAGAAAGAGATAGAGAGAGTACTTTTATTTAAAATGGGGACAAGAAATTGTAAAAAGAAAATAATTAGATTTTTTCTAATAACACCCAAAAATATTCACTTAGGTAATTTGGGTTCACACACCGGTAATTTGGGTTATCTTTTAATTTTTCGGAGCAAAAAGATTTAGTTTTTTCCTCATTTTTTAAATTTGAGACCAAAATCATGAAATCAGAAGTTAAGAGACTAAAACTAAATATTACATATTTGACAGAGAGAAATGATATTTGTACAATTATATTGTGACAATTTTTTCTGTCATACTCACATTATGTTTTTACTTTCTCTCTCTATTGTTTGATTTTTGTGCCAATACCTATTTTTCTTTGTAAATTTATGGTTGTCTCAAAAATTATCACACAAATAGTTGTTCAAATAATACATCTTTTATCAAAATAGAGGATCAAAATTACAATCTCATTATAATAGCACCGCTTGAATATCTGCTAAGTGCACTTTCAATGTGTAAAACACGTTCAACTCTTTTTTTTTCAACGGTATTTAAACAGTTCGGCGAGCGGTGGACACAATTCATAATATTCCCTATTATTTTAGATTAATGACGATCACTTTGTGAATATTATCGAGACAATTTTTTTTCTTTTTTATCGATAAAAAACAACATGCGATAAAGAGGAAAAGAAAGAATAAAAAAAGTAAGAACACAATGTAAATATAAAAGAGAAAATTATCGAAAAATTATAATAAAATGATTGTATAAATATCATTTTTTATTAATTTGTCATTTATTATGATATTTAACAAATAAAAAAGTAATTCGCCGAAAAAAAGTATATATCATGGGTAGTAGGCGAGAAGATATCAATTTCAAAGTGGTAAATGCCAATTTCACACTGCACTATGGTCTATGCCATGGAATTCAAATCTTCCTTACTCATCATTTTCTCATTCATCTTCTTCTTGCTGCTTTTGCTAGCAAAAACTTTTAAGCAGAAATTCAAAGTGACGAGTGTGGTCCATAAACTTCCACCAGGGCCATGGAAGCTTCCTCTAATAGGAAACTTACATCAATTGGCCTTTGCAAAATCACTTCCACACCATACACTTGGAAATCTATCACAAAAATATGGACCTCTTATGCATCTTCAGCTAGGTGAAATTTCTACAATAGTTGTCTCATCCCCTGACTTAGCCAAAGAGATATTGAAGACACGTGATCTTGCTTTTGTTCAAAGGCCAAAACTCATTGCTCCTAACATATTAGCCTATGATTCAACAGATATTGTCTTCGCTCCTTACGGTGATTATTGGAGACAAATGAGGAAAATATGCACATCAGAACTTCTCAGTGCTAAAAGGGTTCAATCTTTTTCTTCCATTAGAGAAGATGAGGTAGAAAAGCTTATACAATCCATTCAAGGTTCACTTTCTTTACCACTTGATGTTACTAAAATAGCTTTCTCTTTGGTAAGTACCTTTGTTTCAAGAGCAGCGTTTGGTAAAAAATCTAAATATGAAGACGAACTTTTGAGTTTGCTCAAGGAATCAGTGGAAATGGCGAGTGGTTTCGATGTTGTTGATTTGTTCCCTTCATTCAAAGCTATTCATCTTATTACTAGGACTAAAGCTAAATTGCAGAGTATGCAAAAGAAGTCGGATAAGATTTTAGAAAGCATTATCAACGAGCATCAAACAAATTCAATCCATGCCGGCATGCAAGATGAAAATCTAGTAGATGTTCTTTTGCGCGTTCAACAAAGTGGCTGTCTCGAGGTCCCAATCACACAAGACAATGTCAAAGCCGTGATATGGGTTAGCTAATAAACTTTATTTTATTTTTTTTATAAATTAAACACGATCATCTCTATTAATTAAGTGTTTAATTTCAACCGCGTTGTCAATATTGATCGCGTCACAATCCTTCGTATTTTGAAGATAATGTATGTGGATTTGAACAGGACATGTTCGGTGCCGGGAGTGATACTTCAGCAGGAACAATAGAGTGGGCTATGTCAGAGTTGATGAAAAACCCAAGAGTGATGAAGAAGGCACAATCTGAAATGAGAGAAGCTTTTAAAGGTAAAAAGAGAATTTATGAGAGTGATCTACATGAACTTAGTTACTTGAAGTCAGTGATCAAAGAAACTATGAGGTTACATCCACCTGCTACTTTGCTTATAAGAGAATGCAGGGAAGCATGCAACATAGGTGGATATGAAATACCAATAAAGACTAATGTGTTAGTAAATGCTTGGGCAATGGGAAGAGATCCCAATTATTGGTATTGGTATGATGCAGAGCAGTTTATACCTGAGAGGTTTGATGACAGTAAAGATTTTGATTTTAATAAAGTGAATAGTAATAATAACTTTGAATACATCCCTTTTGGGGGAGGAAGAAGAATGTGTCCAGGAATTTTGTTTGGCTTAGCTAATATTGAGCTTCCTCTGGCAGCATTGTTGTACCATTTCAACTGGGAACTTCCTAATGGAATGAAACCAGAGGACTTGGATATGACTGAATCCTTAGGAGCTGTTGTGGCTAGGAGAAACAACTTGTATTTGATTCCAACTCCGTGTGTTTGATTATTACCTTCAAAAAAGTCATTGTCACCACTTGTCCCTCCAATAAAGATGTTTGTCTGCCGTTAACATTTTTGTCAATAATAATATGAATTATTTATACCACGATTTTTTATGATAATTTTTAGGACAATCTTATTTTTCCGTTTTTTATTGGTCAAAAACAATAGAGAAAGAATAAGAAAGAGAAAGAGTAAGAACACGAGAGTTGTCCAAAAATTATCCCAAAATAGTTGAACAAATATTATTTTGTTCAACAATAATAAATAGACACTTATAAATTTCACATACTAATTTAACACTTCATTTTATCTTTATTTCTCTATTCCTATCACATCATCGATATATTACATATATTATATTACTCTTTTTACTTTTATTTCAAGTTTACCCATATAAGAATGCACACAACATTTTCTTAGACTATCGCATTTATTTTTTTAAAGGACGAAGTATGCGAGAGCATAAATTCAACGACAAATTGACGGCTTACCCAATAACATAAAATGACACAACAATATAACCTTGTTGAGACAAGATCAATAATCATAATGCAATCATAATGCTGATTAAGATATAAGAATTGCAACATGAAGTTTGATTAAGATAAACGGTTATGATAACAAGAACGACATTTGTTAAGAATATAAAAAAGAAAATAATTTATAGGTTTAATATATAAAAAGTTGTTTTTTAAAGTTTTAATGTGCCGAATACACAAAATTTAAGATAAATTTCTTATGTCGGCTTCTTAACAAGTGTACTTAGGACATTTGTTAACATTTCTTTAAGATAAAAGACATTTTTGGTTAAAGCTAAAAAAAGAACAATTTAATAAGTTAAAAAAAAATTATTAGTTTTTTTTTTACAAAAGCAACCAATTATTAATTTTCTTTTTAAGAACAACCAATTATTAGTTAATAGTTATTTTAACACAAACGTGATTTATAACTTAGTATTGATTTATATTAGCATTGAGTTGTTGTTTTTGTTTTGTAGAATGACAAAAAAAGAAAAGAAAAGAAAAAACTAGGATTAGAGCTCAACCTCGCATCAACCCTTAACATAGTCTCCAATTTCCACGGAGGAACCTGTAAAATAATCACACCTAGCCATAAAGAAATGTTAAGAATGTCCTCTTTTAAACTAAAAATCATCACCAATAAAGAAACATATACATATATACATGCATATGTGTCTTGAAGAAGATGAATGACTTATAAAGAACATGTCTCACAAATAACCTCTTAATAGAGTTGTTGATGATCAACATTAATGTAATTTAAACACTAAATACATCCTTTGTTATCATGAAGTAAACCGTCATTAATATTATTATTTTGGCAAAAACTTTCATCAATAATGTTTAACAAAACTACAATGATCTAGTTAATATTATTTTGGCAAGAACTACACTTCAGAGCTTCAATAAAATCAAAATGACGCCGTGATTTCGTCAAACTCATCTTCTATCTAAACATACATGAAGAAGTTTTGACGTGGAGGGAAGGAATGCAAAATATTTCTACCAGAAAACAAAAAATCCAAAATACATGTGATACAATCAATCTTAAACTTGCCTCCACATGGATTATATAATTCAAAACTTAAAAACATGTTTCAGATTATATAATTTGAATTATACCATTATATGTCCATTGTTCAACCGGATTTGAACATAGGACTTCCAACTCTTTTCCCTTATCTTAAACTTGTTGAGTTATCCAATCCCTCGTATTCAATCCTATTTAAATGTGTTTTAATCCCCATTGGATAGTGTTAGCCATACAAGGTAATTTGAGCTGTTTTTTTACTTTAAATACTACAAAATATGTTTTTGTCATCATTTTCTGTTAACCACTACATGTAATTTGATACTTGTTTAATACAACATGCAACAATTCATAATCACTTTTTGTTGTTGTCTTTGTCTTCAATCAATATACTAAATATAGTAATATCCTGGCGAGAGAAGACTTAGACATAGATCAGTCTCAAGGTCATAAGTGCCTATTTCACTCTATGCCATGGAATTCAAATCTTCCTTCCTCATCATTTCCTCATTCATCTTCTTGATACTTTGTCTAGCAAAGATTTATAAGCAGAAAATCAAAGGGAAGAACGAGGTTCATAAACTTCCACCAGGACCATGGAAGCTTCTTTTAATAGGAAACTTGCATTAGGAGGATCACTTCCACATCATACACTTAGAGATCTATCCAACAAACATGGACGGACCTCTTATTCATCTTCAGCTACGTGAAATTTTTGCAGTGGTTGTTTCATCTCCTAATTTGGCCAAAGAGATAATGAAGACATATGATCTTTCTTTTGTTCAGAGGCCAGAACTCCTAGCTCCTAAAATATTATCATATGATTCAACAGATATTGTATATGCTCCATACAGTGATTATTGGAGGCAGATGAGGAAAATATGTACATCACAGCTTCTTAGTGTCAAAAGGGTTCATTATTTTTCTTCCATTAGAGAAGAAGAGGTGGAAAAGCTCATACAATCCATTCAAGGTTCACTTTCACTACTTTAATATTACTAAAATAGCTTTCTCTTTGGTAAGTACCTTTGTTTCAAGAGCAGCATTTGGTAAAAGCTCTAAATATGAAGATGAACTTTTGAGTTTGCTCAAGCAAACAGTGGAAATGGCAAGTGGCTTTAACCCTGCTGATATGTTCCCTTCATTTAAACATATTCATCTTATCACTCGGACGAAAGCTAAATTGAAGAATATGCAAAAGAAGCTAGATAAGATTTTAGAAAGCATTATCAAAGAGCACCAATCAAATTCAATACATGGCCAACATGGTGAAAATCTAGTTGATGTTCTTTTGTGCGTTCAGCAAAGTGACAGTTTCGATATCTCTATCACAGATGACAATGTTAAAGTCGTCTTGTGGGTTAGTTGCTAAACTAAATCTATCATACTTTGTACTTTATCATAAACATGACATGTATTAAATCTATCAATTTTGTTCGGTCGCAATATTGATTGCTTCACATATGAATTCAGGAATTTTGATTAGTGAAGGCAAGATCATATAGTTGTGTTTAAGTTGTAGAGGTATAAAAAAACATGATGTTGCAATCATATGTCATAACCTTTTTTTAAGAACCTTAATCTTTATTACTGTCTCCTACAATGCAAACATCATATCGGGGAAAATGCAATAAGGTGATGAGTGCTACCTTTTTATAAACTCATTTTAAACTAGGTGTGTAGATAGAAATGAAGGGTGATTCTGAATGGACGGACTTTGATATCATATAGCATATTAAATTTTTATGTTGATTATAACTCATCCTTACAAAACCGACTTATAAGATGAGATATGTCTCTTTTTACAAACTCTTTCAAGCCTTATATCTATTCTATGTAAGATTTGAGTTTTTTTTAATACATCATGTGATTTTTTTTTGTTATGATGACAAGTTGTTTTAACATAGTATATATGTGGAAATGAGCAGGATATGTTCGCTACTGGGAGTGATACTTCAGCAATAGTAATATAGTGGGTTATGTCAGAGTTGATGAAAAATCCAAGAGTGATGAAGAAGGCACAATTTGAAATAAGAGAAGCTGTTAAAGGTAAAAAGAGAATATACGAGAGTGATCTACATGAACTAGTTACTTGAAGTCAGTGATCAAAGAACCCATGAGGTTACACCCACCTTTTACTTTGCTTCCAAGAGAATGCAGGGAAGCGTGCAACATAGGTGGATATGAAATACCTATAAAGACTAGCGTGATAGTAAATGCATGGGCAATCGGAAGAAATCCCAAACATTGATATGATGCAGAGAAGTTTATACCTGAGAGGTTTAATGATAGTACTGCTTTTGATTTTAATAAATTGAACAATAATAATAGCTTTGATTACATGCCTTTTGGGGGAGGAAGAAGAATGTGTCCGGGAATTTCGCTTGGCTTAGCTAATATTGAGCTTCCTCTAGCTGCATTGCTGTATCACTTCAATTGGGAACTTCCTAATGTAATGAAACCATAGGACTTGGATATGACTGAAGCCTTTGGAGTTGCAGCGGCTAGGAGAAATGGCATGTATTTGCTTCCAACTCCACATTGATTCAGCGACGTTATTTATCGCGAGGGCGAAAATCGTGAAACCATCACGAAGCATGTGGTATGGTTAAAATGACTCTGGTAGCGGCAGACTAAATGTGGATACTTATATGTCCAGCTCTAGTAGCGACAGACTATTTTTTGCCCCTGGTTTAATACTCTTAACCGCTTTCTTAATACCCGAGATTTGACCTAAATGGTCTTATATTTAGAGAGTTGAAAATCCGGTGGAGGTGTTCAATCTAACAAACAATTTTATGTTCCGTTTGATGGTCAGGATAGGATAGAGACATGACATGATATGATATGAACATGATAAACATTATTCTTATCATGTGTTTGATGCGCACATGATAACATACAGAATATCATTATATTTAAATGAAAAAATTATTCTCATTATTAATTAAATATTGTAAAAATGACATGTAATTAATTATAGTAACAAATACTGATATCATTATTTTAAAAATGACATAATATCATGATAATAAATAAAGAATGATCTCCTAATCCTATCATAATAGTTTCTAACTCAGCCTATAGAATAAAAATTACTACTAAAGAAAGCCAAGATATTTTATCCAATCTCTATTCTCTTTAGTGAATCAAACATGAGATTTAAGTAGGATATGATTAGAACTGTCAATTCAAGGGGCCTTGACAATTTGAGCCCCAACTCCAATGACATGGGGGCTTAAAATATTTCAAGTGAATGAGCCCTTTTTTTATAAGCCCCAAAATAGTAAGCCCCACATATCAAGGGGGCCTAAAATTGGCCTCCCTTTATTTTTTTTTCTCAATATTTTTTTCAACATTTTTTTAAAACATGATAAGTGCTCATTCAATTTATTTTAAAAGAACATTCACTTCAATTTTTTGAAACATTTTTTTATAAACAACTTATTTGCAGCTTATAGCAAAATCACTTATCATTATAAGCACTTATGAAAATAAACTAGAAAAAAATGAAAAACTGTCATAAATTGTTTGATACTATTAATCTTCATAGTCTTAAACGTAATATAAATTTTAAATTTGTTGCAGTCAAGTCAACCGTTTTGTCTTTGAAGTAAGAATCCACAGTGTAAAAACTAGACTCATAAAATAAAGTACAACCAAAATTACAGTCCAAAATCCAAAAAACTAGAACTATTTTAATGCCCACTTCAATCTTGCAATTTAGCCACATCTTGAGTCATCATCGCTTCAATATTGCATTCCTCCTTATTGTTTCCATCATCATTTTCATCTTAAAAACAAAACAAAAAAAACAAAACAAAATTGATTAAACAACTAAAGAATGACTTATGGAAATAAGATGAAAATGGCTTATGGAAATGTCCTAAGTTGTTTCCATAAGTTCTTGAAAATAGTTCCAATGGTATTTTTACTTGTAAATAAGCTCAAATAATCAATCCAAACAATTATGTTAACCCAATTAAGGAGGCCATGACATCCCTAGGTACTTTGAAATAGTACTTTCATAACTAAATGAATGGCATGCTTACTGATTCTTTAATGGGTGAGTGATTGAGTGATATCTATCACATTATCTATAGCAAAAAAGAAACTATGATTATTTATACATCTACTCAATAATTAATCCACTAATATTGTATGACAAATGCAGCAAGATACACTTTGCAAGAACTGGATGGTTTGCAGTGTTGGAACAAAATGTGTTTAACAAGTCTCTTATGAATTAAGGGGAGATTGTTGAAACATTTATGTAAACATATCTCTCTTTATGGTTTTGATGATAACAAAGTGTTAAAGAGAAAATTGGTTATTTGCTAATGCTTTGTTCAAGTGTTTTCAGAACCACGTATTTTATGATTGATTATTAAGAATGGTTATGGAAGAACAAGCTTAGAGCAAGAAAGGAAAGCTAAGAAGCAAGGTTGCAAAGCTAGAAGGAAACTGGGTCTGAAGAAGTGCTCCTGAAGAAGTGCTCCTGAAGTGGTGCTTCTGAAGTGGTCCTGAAGTGGTGCTCCTGAAGTGCAGCTTCTGAGTCTGAAGGCAGCTTCTGAAGTCTGGGTGCTTCTGAAGAAGTCAACGCAAAGTCAACGTCTGAAGACCAGCTTCTGATCCTGAAGCCAGCTTCTGATCCATACAAGGCAGCTTCTGATGCACTGTTCACACAGAAGCTTCTGAAGCTGATGTGGCTTGGAAAGTGACCAGTACTGTGCGCATTTAATGCCTGGATGTGTCAGAGCAACTCAATGGAACAGTTGTCTCCCTGACCCAAACATTCTCCAGCTTTTAAGGTAGGCCATTTCAAAAATGGCTGCTGCTCTGCTTTGTTTGAAAAAGTGCAGCACACATTTGCAGAAATCCTAGCTCAACTTGCAACGGCTCTTTCCTCAAATTAAGCAAATCTTCAACAGCTATATTTCATCTATAAAAGGAAGAAGATTTGAAGAAGAAATTGTCTAAGACTCTTGAAATAAAATTGCTGAAACCTTGCTCTGTTTTGCTGTCAAGTTCAAAAACTCTTAGAAATTCTTCAGTCTTGTAACTTAGAATTTCTTAAGGTTAAGAGTCTTAACCTGTGTTGTATTAAGAGAACACCTCTGATATTTTATCAAGTGTTCAACCCAAACTCCTTTACTTGTAAACCAGTTTGGTCCCTAAAGTCTCAGTCTGTATACTGAGCATTTGTAACCTCATTCCTTTGTGGTCTGAGTCAGAAGCCTCTTGACTTAGTGTCTTGAGCATTGGGAAGTCTCTTGACTTAGTGTCTTGAGCATTGGAAGCCTCTTCCTTGGTGGTTGAGCATAGAAGCCTCTTTCTTTGTGATTGAGCAACTGGAAGTCTCTTCCTTAGTGGTTGAGGATTTGTAATCAGAACTGATTATAGTGGAACTCTCTTGTTGGAAAACAAGGGGACTGGACTACTTCTCACATTGAGAAGGAACCAGTATAAATTGTTGTGTGTCTCTCTTCCCTTCTCTCTTTAACTTGTTAATCCGCTGCATATACTTCTCATAACAGTTCAGAACCTGGTTCTGAACTTGTGTTAAAATCTCAAAAAGAAAAGAACAAGTTTTTGGAGTCACACAATTCAACCCCCCCCCCCTTCTTGTGTGTGTGTTTTTCTCACCTTCATGCAGCAGCCTTGATACCAACACCAATTGCCTTCATATTGCTAGCCATATCTGGCACTAAAACATCATTACAATTAGGCACACGCTTAATTGGATTAAGTTCTGGCTTTGTATTTTCTGCAGCAGTTTCTATTACATCAGAACTATTTGGTCCAAACAGTGTTGGTAAGCAGCTTCAATATTGATGTAAAACCGATAAAAAATATAAATAATTAGTTTGAGATTACCATTGGGATTTTCAGAGAAACCATGCATCCAACTACGAGCACAAATTAGCATTTGGACGTGTTCTGGAAGTGTAGAACTTCTATATTTAGTGAGAATACGTCCTCCGATACTAAAAGAAGATTCTGAAGCCACAAATGGTGATTGGAATGCTAAGCACATCACATGCCATTATGGACAATGTTGGATACTTTTTCACATTAAACTTCCAATAAAGAAGTACCTCAAAATCCTCAGAGTTTTCTTCTTCAAGCTGCATGGGTTCTTCCTCAAAATATACATCTAATTCACTCTTGCCAGGGAGAGATCCACTACTCGAGCTCCATGTTTTAAAATCTTATCCTTCAGTCATGGGTCTAGAATAGCTCCAAAAGATAGTACTACACTATGATTTGTCCAATATTTTTCAAATTTCACCATCATATCCAAGGTCATATTTTTTATCACTTCATCCACACAGTTTTTTTTTTTCCAAAATACATTGAACTTTCCATACTTGCATGAAATACAAGTTTGCAGTCGGATAAGATGAACCTGAGATCAAATTTGTGATATCATAAAATGGTTCTAAGAACTCACCAATTCTCCCTGCCCTTTCCCATTCCTCATCTGATGGACAATGTTTATAATTCCTATCAGCCACCTGAAAATACTCAAAAGCTTTCCTATATTTTAAGGCACTTTCAAGCATAATATACGTGTTATTCCACCTTGTCAACACGTCATATCTTAAACCACTGCTTACGCTTACTCCCGCATCATTGACACTGTCTTCAAACTTAATCATCCTTCCATCAGATCCTTTGATGTACTTCACACTATCTCTGATTTTATGCAGTGCCTCACTGGCCCCTTTTAAACCTTCTTGGACAATTAAGTTAAGTATGTGTGCACAACAGCGAATGTGAAAATATTCACCACCACACATTAAATTGCCCTGCACACGTAGATGTTTCTTCAAATGCTCCTGCATATTGTCATTGGCAGATGCATTATCCAAGGTAATAGTAAAGATCTTTTTATCTATTGCCCATTGCTTTAAGCAATCAAAAACAGCAGCTTCCAATGCAATATCATAGTGGGGAGGTTTCATTCGACAAAAGTTAATAACTCGACTAGTTAATTTCCAATTCTCGTCAACAAAATGAGCGGTCAAACAAATATAACCCTCACTAGTAGTTGTTGTCCAACAATCAGAAGTTAAACAAATTCGATTTGGAATCTTAGCCATGATTTCTTTAAGTTTGGTCTTCTCTTTGTCATATATTTTTTCAATATCCGAGACAATGGTATTCCTAGAGACCATTTCAGCACAAGGGTTCAAATATTTCACCCAAGCTCGGATTTTCTCATATTCAACAAAACTAAAAGGTAGATCGTGTGCAATAATAGTGTCCGCAAGCAAATCACGATGGAATTTTTGGTTGATTGGGGTAATGCTAGTTTGTTCTTCTAGACTAAAAAGGTTCAAAAAAACATGACGAATTAGATGTGATGTTCCATAATTGTGACCTGACCTTGGGTTTTTTCCAATCGCAAAATCAGTAAAACAATAATTGCACGCAGCTCTTTCGGTACCATCTTTATCCTTGCCAATTTTTCCGAAAATGTTCCACACCGTTGACATACGTGTTTGATCTTGATCTTCCATGGGCTCCATACTACAAGTGATATAAACAAGCCTCAAATCTCAATAATCACATGATGAAATAATGACAAAAGTGATTATAATAATGGGATAAAAAGTAATAATTGATGGCAGGTAGAAAACTTAAGTTGGCGGTTGTTGACCCTGAAATTTGGTAAACAACCGCTAGTCTAAATTAATTGCTTGCGAGACCAACTAGTGAATCTCAGGAGCATAGTGCTTTGTTTGAATTCTTTAAATTATATGAATGTCCATTACGCATAAACATTTTAGTGTAGTTTTTGGGAGAATTAAACATAAAAGTTACTTGGATTGCAAATAACAAGGAAAAACAAGTTCCTATTTAATAAATATTGTGTTTCGATCGAAACAGAAATGAACAGAATTTAAATGAGAAACGTTAAACTTTGGATGAAACTTTAAAGTGCTTAAAAGATACATTTCATGAAAAAAGGTAAATTGCATTGAATTGTAAAAGATGCTTTACATAAAAGGATGGTTCACAGATTCATACTTGGATCCCATTTCACTCGTTTCTCTCGATAGCGTGGGTACTTTGAGTTTACAAGGATTTTGTATATAATGAATTGCGACCTTTTTTCTGACTAAAAAACTACTATATATAGACTTTCGAAAGTAAACTGCCCTAACGGTCGAACACTATACTACTGCCAAATGTCCTGCCACGTACACCCTGCATGCACTTAACTGCTCCTTAGAACGGTTGTACCTTTCGAAGTCGAACTGAGTGTTGTGAAAGTTTGTCAGAATTGTGCTAAGTCCAGAACTTTGTTGCTTCGATTCGATCATACGCTAGTTCGATCTGCCTTCTGGTTCGAAGTCCTCCTTCTTTGCCTTAGCCTTGTATTTGTAAATATTCCTTCGAGCCTGTGAATGATTCCATGATTCTTTTCTGTTCTTCGATTAGACAGAATCTTGCAAGATTCCCTTCAGCATTTAATGCATATTTAGAGCATATTCTTAGCTCATAAAAATATGGGCTAACAGCGGTTTAAAATTAAGTGCACAATGTAGATCCTAACACTTATCACATATGTCAACCATAAAATCCATTACCATGTTAACTATTGACGAAAATTAGCAACTTCTAAAGATATAATAAGCTTACTTACACATCCATTATTAAGGAAAAATATATAAAATGGCTTCATGATAGGGCAACATGGTGAAAATACTTTACATCCAATATTGGACCGAAAAAAAAAACCTTAACATGAATAAAAATATTGGCAACAGTCAGTTCTTTTGTCACTTTTTTGAATAAAATACTGTCAACTAAGCATCAAAAACTTCTCAATCAGATTTTGGCTTAGTTGTCAACAAGTATTTTGATGAAGGATAAGGATTGTAAAATTATATTTGAATTCCACTTATCACACAACATGACAGGAATCACATTTCAAAGTGTTTCAAATGCATTAAAGCTGAGGATTTTCAAAATCTCAGTGTAATAATGATTTTCAACATGAATAGCTGACAACATGAATCTCAGTGTAGCCTACACACAGGCTCATGCTTATAATGAAAAATATTTGGAAGAGTTGAGAAACTTCACAGTTTGATCATTGACATCATAAGATAAGCATAAGCAAAAGCTAATATAACATAACTTGCTAGTGTTTTGATATCTCAAAAATGGTTGTGAAAGCAACCAAATAGGCTTCAAATAATTCATAGAAAAATGGTTGTGAAAGCAACCAAATAGGCTTCAAATAAGCTATAAGTTATAATCATACGCATGAGCATAAGCATAACCATAAGCTATAAGCTATAATCACAAACTATAAACTATAGTATAATCAGACGCATAAGCATAATCATAAGTAGAAGCAGTAAGAAGCAGAATCACGCAAAAGCAAAGAGAAGAAGCAGAATCGAGCATTAGCAAAGAGAAGAAGCAGAATCGTGTTTAAGTAAAGAGAAGAAGCAGAATCGCGTTTAAGCACAGAGAAGAAGCAGAATCGCGTTTAAGCACAGAGAAGAAGCAGAATCACGCAGAAGCAATAAGCAGAAGAAAAAGCTACCTGAAACAGGAGAATGGTCGCCGTATGAACCTCGCCGGAACAGGAGTCACCGATGTCGCCGGTGATTTGGGGATTTAGGGCTAGGGTTGTGGAGAAGATGAGTTCGTGAAATTGGAGAAAGTTTCTAAAATTGTGTTGATCGTGAAATTGGGGCTAAAGTTTCTGATATTGTGTTGATAATAATTGGCCCCTAAGCCCCCTCAATTGGGGCCAATAAAAAACAAACTAGATAAAGGACTGGGCTTAAAATAAACTTATTGGAAATTGTTGTTCACACTTCAACATTGGCTAAAACACACCAGTAATTTACGTTTTTAACCCCATCGGCAGCTAACTGCCGATGGGAAGGATCCGGCGGCAGCTAACTGTCGATGGGAAGGCAACCAGCGGCAGTTAGCTGCCGTTGCCATGTTTTGCCTATATTTTCTAAAACTTCACATTTTTTTCATCTTAATGTGAACAAAAACGATAAAATGAGTGAACAAAAACGATAAAATGACATGTGATTAAAGTGAAAAAGCTAAAAACAACAAAAAAGTAATAAATAAAAATGATAATAATTTGAAATTATACTCTTAAAAATAACAGAAATTATATTTTCTTTTATTATTATATATATGATATGATTTATTATATATATATTAATAATTTGATTTTTTTATGGCATTTTTAGTTATTATACTTTTATATTAAAATTATACTCTAAAAAACAATTTTGATTTATAAATATATATAGAAAAGAATAGAAAAAAAAAAAGAAAAAATGGAAAATAATGGAATATAAATAAGTCAATGTGTGGAAAATAACGAAAAAAAGCAAATTCATGCTCCACGACAGTTAAGTGGATGGAGTAGAGATGTGAAACGGCAGTTAACTGCCGAAAAATGTGAAGTTTTAGAAAATATAGGCAAAACATGGCAATGACAGCTAACTGCCGCTGGTTTCCTTCCCATCGGCAGTTAGCTACCGCCGGATCCTTCCCATCGACAGTTAGTTGCCGATGGGGTTAAAAACGTAAATTACTAGTGTGTTTTAGCCAATGTTGAAGTGTGAACAGCAATTTACAAACTTATTTAGGCTTAATTGCATGTTTGGTCCCTTATGTTTATTTTAGGTTTCAAGTTGGTCCCTATTGTTTTAAAAGTTTCAATTTGGTCCAAAACGTTTATTTTAGGTTTCATGTTGGTCCCTTTTGTTTTAAATGTTTTCAAGTTGGTCCCTTTTGTTTGCAACGTTAGCATAAGTTGGTCCCTTTCAAGTTGATTTTTTACACCTGAAAGTAGGATTTTCTATTAAAATTTGAGCTCCAATTATGTTCACATTCAGATTCAAATTGAAATTGCATGGAAAACGACGAGAATACCCCCTAAACACACGTTTTGGACCAAATTGAAACTTTTAAAACAATAGGGACCAACTTGAAACCTAAAATAAACATAAGGGACCAAACATGCAATTAAGCCACTTATTTAATATGGGGCCTGAAATTATGGGACTTCATTGATGGGGCTTTTAATTGTGGGGCTTCTTTGACAGCTCTAGATATGATTAATATCATGAAAATTGTTTTTCCCACATTAAACAAAGCTAAAACACACCAGTAAATGACGGTTTTACCCCGGCGGCAGTTAATTGCCGCTGGGATGGTGCATCGGCAGTTAACTGCCACCGGACCCATCTGCAGCTAACTGCCGCTGCGATCTGTATTTATGCAGAAACGAAACAGAACTTGTGTTTACAGGTTTCAAAATTCACAAAATTTCCAAATTCTCTCAATTTCTCTCCAATCCTCTCCAATTCCATTCCACTAAATTCAAGCAATTTCATACCCATCAGCAACAAGTAAGTAGTATTAATCATTTTTAATGTTAATGTTAGTTTAGATAGGTTTATTTTTGTTAATTTTGGTAGATTGCATGTGGTTAGGGTTTATGATTAAATTGAAATTTTGGTAGATTGAATGTGTAGTTTATGATGTTATAGATGAATGTAGTTGTTGTGAATATTGTTTAGATTATTGTTGAAGTAGTATTTCAAACAACAAAAGTAAGTATTTTCAATTATCGTCTCCTCAGGGATTAGGTGCGTTACTTCGAACCGTTCAACAATCGGTATTGTTTTGAGTTAAGGGTTTGTTCACTTGGTTGCATAAAGCTAATGGAATTTAATTACGGGAATAAAATGACAAGTTATAGGGAATAAAAGCGTTGGAATTAGAGTTCATCAATCTTGCAAAGAAGATAATCTATAAATCATGCATATGAATTTAGCGTTTTAGCGAAAATATCACGTATCGCTCGACAACGTCATTGATTTCCCAAATGACATCGTGAGATCGATCGTATCGTTTAATCGACGATTTCCCAATCAATCAAACGATCTGAAAGCATTACGATCCGAAACTTTATGCGATTATCAAAACCCAAATCCATTTCTAGATTTTCTTATTTTGATAGAAGATTATTCTTAAACATAGATTCAAAAGTATTTGTCAATATCAATTGAATCAAGCATGAGAGTGAAAAGCAAGAATAACTTCATAAACACATAAATTGCTAAATCATATATTCACATAATCATGTATTACATCAAAACTAGAAAGAATACCTCCAATCCCAACAAAGGGAAGTTAGTTGTTCATTTTCATGACAACTATACAAAAGTTAAGAGAAAAGATGAAGATCATAACCCAAGTCTTGATTTCCCAAAGCCTTTGGTTGATTCCACAATCCAATCACTTTTGATCTTTGAAGATCATAGCTTCTAGCCCTAAAACTAAGTCCTAAACTATTACTAAACTGAATTAAAAAGCAATCCCTAAATGGAAGTAGTCAATGATCCAGTTCTCTCTGAAAATAGAGCTAAAAATGCTTTTATAATCTGAATTTTTGCACGCTCGCTACAAGCGATGAGCTGGTCGCTTGTAGCGATGAAGTCTGTTGGCCAATGGGAGAGCTCCACGTCAGCATGGAACCTTAAACCGCCCTTGGTCGCTTGAAGCGACCGGTCCATCGCTTGTAGCGATGGACTCTCCAATTTCCCTGCCTAAGCTCGCTAGTAGCGTGGCATCTGGCGCTTGAAGCGATGAAGTCTCCAAATTCCCTGCCTATCCTCGCTTGTAGCGAGGAAGCGTGCGCTTGTAGCGATGGCTTTGATCAAAACTTCTTTTTCTTTGCTCAGCTCAGGTTCAAGCATGAAATTCCTGCATAATAACATGGGGTAAGGCATAGGATCACAAGTTTGATATTTAATGATAAATTAAGAGCTTATCCTATGGTAACTTGTGAAATAAGTGACATAAGTGCCTAAATTAAATGAACATTTTAACCACTTTCTGGCACTTAACAATTATGCTTAAGTATAATGTGGTTGTGAATGTTGTCCAATTAACACAATGTGAATGTTGCACTCAAAGTGTTTGTTAAAATGCCTAAATGAGTATGTTGATGAATGTTGTTTAGATTGTGATAGAATTGTGAGAATGTTGGAATTGTGATAGAATGATGTTTTTTATTATGCCTAATTTTTTTAGTTTTGTTTTTGTATAGATATGTCTGATCAGAACCAAGATAGGACGACTAGAGCTGGTAAGCAGCCCATGACTAGCAGCTACCGACAGGAGAGACAGGCTACAAACCCTCATGTGCCTAAGAGGGGAAGAGGTCGGAGGCCTGTTGGAGGCGAGGGTAGTTCTCAGCCGACACAGCAGGTGTCGCAGGTGGAGGACCCCATGCAGTACCTGCATTATCAGGAGCATCTACATGATGCCACTGATGGTGGCTATGACGTCCAGCATGTTGCTGATGAGGGTGGGGACGACGATGTGGCTGCGCTAGATGAGGATGAGATTGCGGCTACGACAGCACCCGAGCAGTTACCTGATGTGGCTCCATTTCCTGGAGGGCCTTATGATGACTCATTGTTGTCATCATACGCTTCACACGTTGCATTACCGTTGTGGTATAATGCAAATAATGTAAGTTTTCTTTTTTCTTTTTTAACTTTTATATATGAAGTCGATATTTTTTTTTTTGTATGATAACTTTTGAAAAAAATGACATGAACATATGCCGTTGTCTGATTATTTTTTTTGCCTTCACTTATCGTTCGCACGTAATTTTTTATATATGAAGTATATGCTTTTTTTGTATGTTTTTTATTTATGTGGTGTTTTTTTTATTATTTTAGATTCGCAACACCCGTAGGATGAGATGCATAAATCACGGGCCGAAGGTGACAGAGATCCAGCGTCCACATATGAATCAACTCTGGTTTTGGGATCCTATAAGGGCGAGTGGGTTGCACGATTTGCTGTACACATGGTATTCTACTGTTAATCATGCTCTGCTTCAGGCGCTAAGCGAGAGGTGGCATTCCGAGACCAGCATCTTTCACATGCCTATTGGGGAAATGACCATCACTTTAGATGATGTGGCGTGTCTGTTGCATGTTCCTGTTGAAGGGCGGATGCTGAGCCATAGAAAGAAGGTGTCTCAGGTTGATGGGGTGGAATTGATAGTGAGGTACTTAGGTGTCACCCAGGAGTATGCGGTGAAAAACTGCAAGACTGAGTATGATGGCTACATTAGCTATAAGGCGCTGAAGGAGCTTTATGAGTGTGGCCACCAGATTAGCGCTTGTTGAGACGCAAGAGCAGCTCCAGGAGCTAGCCAGACGTAGGCTTGCCTGTGTGAGGTGTTTCCTCCTATACCTTCTTGGATGTACGTTGTTCGATGACTTGAGCAACGAACACATCGACCTGACATACCTACAGACGATGGAGACCTTTGCTGGGATGAGGGACTACTCGTGGGGAGGAATGGCATTGGCATACCTTTACCACACTCTATCCGAGGCCTCTTCGCTTGCAGGAAAAAGGATCGGGGGAAGCACGACAATTTTGATGGTAATAATTTTAATTTACTATGTCTTTTAATAATTTACTATGCATTTTAATTTACTATGTCTGCTAATAACTTATAAATGTGTTTGGTTTGTGCAGGGATAGTTCTTGGCAAATTTTCCAGAAGTCTACCCACATGACCATAATGATAAATACAGGCAAAACTATCCTTGCGCGGCCAGATGGATTCCACACAGGGGTCATGCGAATCCGAAGCCCTACCGTCTGGCGCTGGATCGTTTGGAGATGGATGATGTTACCTGGATGCCATACGAGGATCATAGGGAGATCCAGGAGTTTATGGAGATATGCTGGTATTCAGGCTGGATCATGTGTGGTCGTGACATCATCTACCGTCACTTGCCTGAACGGGTTAAAAGACAATACGGGTACGTGCAGGACATCCCCCGAGCTCCGACGTCTGTGCTTCCTCTCCCTTTTCAGGCCGTTGCACAGACTTTCCTAGATTTCCGTGTGCACATCATTCCTCAGGCTGCGTGGGGTAGGGAGGTTGATCAGCCATGGCAGTACGAGGAGGGATACATGAGGTGGTACGGACATGTGTCTCACCCAAAGATTCTGCCACCTATTGATGGATCTCTTCCGAGGCCAGCAAATGAGGAGCAGATCATTGCACACCATCAGCAGCGGCACCAGGAGAGAGGCTCGCCTGATACCATTGACATTGTTGGTGGCGTTGTGAGCCAGGGTGATGAGTACTTGGGTCAGGAGGCGATGAGTAGTGAGCAGCTGTATCAGGCGATGCGTCATATCAGGGACATGATGGCACCGATACTGTCCAGGAGGTCGAGGAGGCGGCAGCAGCAGCATGATGACCAGGATAAGGATTAGGACATTTTTTTAGGACTTTTGTTAGTTTTTTTTGTTGACATTTGTTAGATTTTTTTTGTAAATTTATGGCACATTCACATTATCGTAGTTTTTTTGGTACAATTTTAACATGATTTCGGGTTTATTTTGCTTTATTTTGATTATTTTGATTACTTCGAAACAACAATAACAACAATTCATTCATGATCTGAACTAAATCATAACTAAAAATTCACAAAATAAGCATTACATTACATTATCCCTAAATACGTTGTATCATCATGAATGATGTTGGATTTAAATTTAATTCTTGAAAGTTTGCGGAAAACATATATATGCTCTCGTGTCTTATACTTAGTGTAAAAATTTGCAAGTCTTTTTGAAAACACAAAAGAATGAAGAGAACACAACACATGTATTCTACGAAATCAGCTATATATGTTTTCACATCGAATTCCCTCATATAAGATGAGTCATGACAAAAAGGAATGCATTCCAATATATTATTTTGAACTTAATCCTACTGCCCTGCCAACTAACAAAGTTTCAATTGTCAGAGGAGCATGATCAAGTACAAAACAACATCGTAGAACTGTATTCCCTTTTGTCACACTCATCCTATATGAAGGAATTCGATGTGAGAACCTATATAGTTGATTCCGCAGAATACATGTTATGTTCTCTTCATTCTTTTGAGTTTCCAAAAAGACTTGCAAACATTTACACTAAGTATAAGACACTTCAATGCCAAGATTTTCCGCAAACTTTCAAGAATAAAAAAAAAAAAATCCAACAAAACAACGACAAAACATAATAATACTACCTAAACATCTTCATCCGACCGAATCAAACTCTTGAGGATATCTTCAGGCTCGAGGGGGATCATGTTCGGCTCAGCAAATATCGAGAACATACTCCTCACGTCGTCGTCGTTCGTTAACTCCGACCGAGTGAACGACAAATTCCCGTCTGAGTCAAACGATGGACGGTGATACCAAACGTATTCCACCCTCCTCGCGTCTCCGTGGTTGATTCGTTGGTTGATTTCATGAAGTAAATCATTCAATTCTTTTAATGTCACATCATTGCGAACCTTGAAAAAATGTTGGTTACCACCGTTGAAGAATACATGAAAGTATACTTGAGCTATTTTTTCAGATCTACACCATAAGAAATTAAAAACAATCCAATTAAAAACTCATTCAAACATTTCATAAAACACTTGTAGTGCAAATTATACATAAACCCTAAAGTTAAAAATTACAACATAAACATGCAAAGATCTAAACATTTAAGCAACATAAGTCATTTCCATGTAAACATTCTATCATTTCTTGCCAAAAAATCAAAAATTAAACCAAGTCTAAAACTAAAAAAAATTTAAATTCAGAAAATAAATGTAACATATAAGCATAAAATGACAATGAACTTTATTATGAAAACTTACTTGTTATTGGAGTGTTGGTTGATTTGAAGTTGAAAATTTTGAGATTTTTGGAAGATTTGAGAGAGTTTTTAGAGATTGAAGAGATGAGGTTGCATGTTCTGGTTGCTGAGCTTCATAAGTACTGATCGCAGCGGCAGTTAGCTGTCAATGGGGACGGCGGCACCTAACTGTCGTTGGTTTCCATCCCATCGGCAGTTAGCTGCCGCCGGATCTTTTCATCGGCAACTAACTACCGCCGGAGTAAAAACGTAAATTACTGGTGTGTTTTAGCTTTCTTTGAGGTGGGAAAAACAATACTCTAATATCATATCTTGTCTGCATGTCTTATCATGAAACGGAGCCTTAGCATTCAGATTTACTCATGTCTCTCTCTTTCTCTCTGCTGGTTTCGAACCAACTAACCAACCAACCACCCCACTTGTTTCCAAAGATAAGGCTAAGGAATCACACAGAGCGAGCATAGAGGGTGAGAAAATGTCTTACCATCTTTCCTCTTTCCCTTCCCCTCTCTTCCACGACCCATCTTCCATCTCTTCCCGCAAACTCAAACTTCGAAACTTCCCCTCTTCCTTTCATACCCTTTCTTCTTCACTCACACCCCACTCCAAAACCCTTCTCCACGTTTCCCTACAAGAATCCATTCCCCAAAATGACGCAAAATCTAACAACCCAATTACCAATTCCACTTCCTCCAAAAACAGTTACGTTTGGGTCAATCCCAAATCCCCCAGAGCCAAACAACTTGAAAAGAAATCTTACGATGCAAGGTATAATTCTCTTGTTAAGCTTTCAAACGCTTTGGATTCATGTCAACCCACTGACCATCATGTATCTCAAATTTTGAAGTGTTTAGGTGATAATGTTATAGAACAAGACGCTGTTATTATCATCAATAATATGGAGAATTCTGTTGTTGTACCGTTTGTTCTTCAGTATGTTCTGAGGAACAGTAGACCCACTAGGGAGGTGATTCTTTACAATGTTACCCTTAAAGTGTTTAAAAAGTGTAAGGATTTTGATGGTGCAGAGAAAGTGTTTGTTGAAATGCTTCAGAGAGGGGTGAAGCCTGATGATGTTACTTTTTTGACTATAATTAGTTGTGCTAGGTCTTGTTATTTGCATAATAAGGCTGTGGAGTGGTTTGAAAAGATGCCGTTGTTTGGATTTGAACCCAATGATGTTACGTATTCGGTTATGATTGATTCTTATGTGAAGGCTGGGAATATTGATATGGCTTTGAACTTGTATGATCGTGCTAGGACTGAGAAATGGCGTATTGTGCCTGCGACGTTCTCTACGTTGATTAAGATGTATGGGGTGGCAGGGAATTATGATAGATGCTTGAATGTTTATGACGAAATGAAGGCTCTTGGTGTTAAGCCTAACTTGGTTGTTTATAACACTCTTTTGGATGCCATGGGCAGAGCAAAGAGGCCATGGCAGGCCAAGACTATATATAAAGAGATGATAAGTAATGATATTTTGCCGAATCGGGCAACTTATGCGTCTCTCTTACATGCCTATGGTAGAGCACGTTTATGTGAAGACGCTCTTGTTGTGTATAGGGAAATGAAGGAAAAGGGAATGGATTTGAATACGCATCTTTATAATTCCCTTTTAGCTATGTGTGCTGATGTCGGTTACACCGACCTAGCGTTTGAAATTTTTGAAGACATGAAAAGTTCTGATACTTGCAGTCCTGACAGTTGGACATTCTCATCCTTGATTACAATATATTCATACAGTGGGAGAGTTTCAGAGGCTGAAAGAATGATGAATGAAATGATTGAATCTGGATTTGAGCCTACAATTTTTGTTCTGACTTCGCTCCTCCAGTGCTATGGAAAAGCCAAGCGTACTGATGATGTTGTGAAAACATTTAACCAGTTCTTGGATATGGGCATTGAACCGGATGATCAATTCTGTGGTTGTCTTCTGAATGTTATGACCCAAACACCAAAAGAAGAACTTGTTAAGCTAACAGATTGTGTGGGGAAGGCTAATCCAAAGCTTGGTTCTGTGGTAAGATATATAGTGGAAGGGCTGGAAGGTGATGGCGAGTTCAGAAAAGAAGCATTGGAACTCTTCAGTTCAATTACCGATGGAGTAAAGAGGGCATTTTGTAATTCTCTAATTGATCTTTGTATCAGCCTAGATTTGTTGGACAGAGCACGTGTGCTTCTAGACCTTGGGTTGACACTTGAGATATATACAGATATGCAATCCAGGTCTCAAACTCAGTGGTCTTTGATCTTAAGGGGTCTCTCAGCTGGAGCTTCGCTGACGGCATTCCATGTTTGGATAAATGACTTGTCTAAGGCTTTTGAATCAGGAGAGGACCTTCCACCACTGCTCGGGATCAATACCGGTCATGGGAAACATAGGTATTCAGATAAAGGTTTGGCAGGCGTTATTGAATCACATATGAAGGAACTCAATGCTCCATTTCGGGAGTCTCCCGATAAGGCTGGCTGGTTTTTGACTACACAGGTAGCAGTCAAGTCATGGATGGAGTCTAGAGGTTCTTCTAAATTAGTTGCTGCATAATTTCTGAACTACATGGTTGTTAGATGTTCTAGGAACCTTTTTTTTCCATTGATAATGTAGTCTTAAAGTATCTTCCTTGTATTTTGAGGAAAGTTTTGTATTAGCTTCATAAGTAACAACTGTTTTATTTTAGATGCCAAATAGAGTAAATGAAGACCTGATACTAGTATATATTATCCAGTTTGGTGGCCTGGTTTCTTTGCATTTGTGTAATCTATGAAAGTTGTAAATTCTGCTAATTGCTTAATATATTATTTGCCTAACACTCCTTTTTTTTTAAAAAGAATACAGCACACACTCGGAAAAACATATGAAATGAGTTCTGCCAAAAGTATATGAAAGTGAACACTAGCGAATTGTTAAACTAATTGAGAGATTTTTTTTTTGACAAGAACTAATTGAGAAATTTTAACTTTAGGTTGATTGAACTTTGATCTATCAGTTTATTTGTTTCACTAATTAATTTTTTTCTCATGTAGAATCTAGGCATTAAGAAAATGAGAAAGGGTATCTTTAAAATTCAAAAGAGGAGAGTGTACTTAAGGGAGGGGATTCAACCAAAGCATAAAACTCTGAGTTACACGAATCCAGTAAAACTCCGATAGACATTAAAAATGTAAGAAAATCAACTGACAATTGGCATTGCTGAATATTATTTCTCAACCATTTAAATTTAAATCGCAGAAAAAGAAGAATCAATGTCATTTTGACATGATATGCTTTCATATTTTTAGCTATGAAACAACAACAATTTAAGAGACGCAGACAGAACATTTCATTGACTTTATTACTGTCTTCACTTTGAGAAATTATATTACTCTAAACTTCATTCAAGGGATATACTCAAACTTGCATGATCCATGACCTGCCATTGAAACAAAGAATAAATATCATTTGCACCGATGGTTTTTTAAGATCAGATAAAATTGACGCGCGTAATAAAATTTGACGCGTGTAATTCAAATTTACGCGTGATTAAATTTGACGTGCGTAATTAAAATTTTAATTACGCATCAATTTAATTACGCATAAATTTTAATTATGCGTAAAATGTTTAATGTTTATTTTAATTATTGTGTTTTACGATAATATAATTATGTCTTTTTTAGTTATTGAAATGTTTATATTTTTAACGATTTGTTGTTTGTTTAATTTTTGTATTTCAGTTGCAGATGACGCGTAAAGCGACCTCTGTATCGCACGGGAAGAAAGTTCAGAATATGGCACTCTCGACAAACAATCAGGTCTGGTGGAACCTGGTTAATGCATCCGGTCTTTTCCCCCTCCTTCTCACTGGGTATGAAAGCATCAGCCATGCCCTCATCACCGCTTGGTCAGAGAGATGGCATAAGGAGACCAGCATCTTCCATCTGCCCGTTGGGGAGATGACCGTCACATTCGATGATGTCGTGTGTCTTCTACACATCCCTATCCATGGGAGGCTCCTGAGTGTCGATGATGTGGGATACAACAGAGGTATGGTGCTACTGCAGGAGGGTCTGGGTTTTACGGAGGCTAAGGCTGATGAAGAGACAAAGGCACAGTTGGGTGGTTGTATCAGTATAACTAACATGAGGACGCATTGCGACACACTCTTGCATAGGTGCAATGAGTTGGAGGATCCTCCTGCTGATGATGAGGAGACTGAGGAGCAGACGAGGGTTAGGGCGCAGCACCAGGGTGTTTTTGTTGTACTTGGTTGACATCACCATTTTCGTCAACAGGAACAAAAAAGGCTAAATTGCTTTTTTGGTCCCTTAATTATTTTTTTGGTATCGCTTTGGTCCCATAAGTAATAGAAAGGCTGTTTGATTCCTTTAATTTCATCTCCGTTAAACATTTTAGTCTCTTCTGTTAGGTTTAATTAAAAAAACGTTACTGCCGTACACATGTCATTTTGGCATTGGCTTTGGGAATTCTTATTATCTTTTTCCCTCATCTTCATCAAAACCTTCATCATATTCATCAAACAAACCCAAAAAAGAAAAAAGAAAAAACCAAAAAAATCAATTTCTTCACCTTCAACATAACCTTCATCAACTTTCACAAAACAACCCAGAAAAATCATCTCTCTCAAACCCAGAAAAATCTATTGCATCCTTAATCATCTATAATTAAATCAAACAAATAAAAAATTAGATCCAATTGAAAGTTAAAACAAAAAATCGAGAGAATACAACAATTAAAAACAACAACACGAAGAAGAATCAGAAAAGAGTGAAAGACCCATATTTGTAGGCAAATTTCTGAAACCTTTTTCATCTCTTCTTGAGACCCATATTTCTCCAAATTATTTTTTCACTTTTCCTTAAATTTTTCGATTGGTTTGAAACCCATTCATGTTCTCTGCATAAGGATTCATCAAGGCATAAAGATTTGGAAGATGCATAATCATGGTACGAGTTCTTCAAGATGCAGAATCAACTTCTTCCCCTTTCAATCAAAATCGCAAAATCACATTCACAAACTCTAAAATTCTTGTTCTTCATGAAGAAACATGGTATTGAACACAAATTCAGCAGATTCGACCAACTAAATCATGTATTTTTTTCTGGGTTTTTATAAGATTGAATTTTAGTTCTTTTTCTGGGGTTTTATGGGCATTCTTTATGAAGGTTGATCCAGATCTGGAATTTAGCTCACCAATGGGATGGTTTGTTTAGTTGGGTTAGAATATGGATGAAGGTGTTCAAGATGATTAGATTTTATTTGGAGATTTTTTTTTCTTTGTTGTTGTTGCTGCTGCATATTGGGGTGTTGTGGTTGTTGTTATTGTTTGTTCTTGTTGTGGTGTTGTTCTTATTTTTCAAAAATAGATGTGAAGAAGATGAAGAATTTAAGTGGAAAAGATGAAGAAAATAAATTAAGTTTTGAGTCAATGTCAAAATGACACGTGGATAACAATTAACGTTTTTTTATTAAAACTAACGGACCAAAAGAGCAATTTATCCAACAAAAAAAGTGTTCACCTGTTATGGATGGAGCGGTTTATGGATTTGGACACGTTGGGTGAGTGGTCCTAGGGCTGGATGACACTTGCTTGGCTCTACCAGGAGCTTTCTCATGTTACATACCCAACCATGACCGGCATTGGCGATTACATGACTCTACTTGAGGTAATATTTTTTTTTCTTTTTTTCTATAACATATTATAAATGACTTACAATATTATTGTGTATGATTTTATGAGTTTGTGATGCTGAAATATTTGTTTGTAGGCATGGATATAGGCGCACTTTAGGAATATGTATACGTCGAAGCTGAATTGCAGCTAGATGGAGACCGTCCAGGGGCCATTCTGATGATGCACACTATCGTGGCCTCATTGATCTGATGGTCAATGTTGATGTGACCTGGAGGTCGTACGAGGACCGGCGGCACATCATGCCTTTCCAGGACATTTGCTGGTACTCCGGTTCGATCATGGTCGGCAGTCAGACTATGAGCCTTCACTTGCCAGAGAGGGTTCTCAGGCAGTACGGACACGTGCAGATCATCCCTATATCTCCTACCAATGTTCAGGCTCTTCAGGCCGGGGCGGTTGTTGTGGCCTTTCAGGACTTTCTGCTCCATTTTCTTCCACAGGCGCTTCGGGGTCTGCCGACACCAGAGGCTTAACCGTGGAAGTATCAGAAAGGGTACGTGAAATGGTTCTACAGGGTATCTCATCCCATCATGACCGACCATGCTGCCCTTGTTGAGGACGCGCCTCCTGTCCCTCCTTACGAGGAGGTTATTGTTGAGCAGCAATATGCCAGGCAGGTTCCCGACCCACTGCAAATCATTGAGAACATCAGACGCAGAGTGGAGCCAGCATTGCAATATCCTGAGCACCATGCATTCTTTATCGGTGTGTTGCAGGGTGTCCAGTCGGAGTATGTCATCTTGCAGGAGCATGGGGTTCCCCGGATGAGGACTAGGAGTCATAGTCCAGCGGAGTAGGGTGTTGTGGATGATGTGGTTTTGTATATTTTTAGTTATTTTTTTATGACATTGATGTATTATATTCACACACACGCCTTTGCGCATTTTTATTATGACATTTTGGTTATTTTTTGGATTTATTTTTGCGTATTATAAATTTAATTGAATTTGCGTATTTTAACTTTGAATGAATGAGTGATTGAATGGATGGAAATTGAATGATGAATGGATGAATGAATGAAAACAGGCAGAATTGGGCATTCTGCCTGATTTGTCAAGCTGGTGTATAACCTGCATGACTTAAGTCACGCTGGAGTATAACATGCGTGACTTAAGTCACGTTCGGTAGATGTCAGCGTGACTTAAGTCATGTTGTGTTCTTTTATAACCCAAGCAGAACATCACTTCTCCATTTCACTTCTTTTCACTTCTCAAATCTCTAAAAAAATCTCTCAAATCATCCAACCTCAAATTTCTTCAACTTCAAATCACCCACCACTCCAACAACAAGTAAGTTTTCCTAATCAAGTACCATTGTCATTTTATGTTTATATGTTACATTTTTCCTCTTAAATTATAAATTTTTAAGTTTTATGGTTTGTTTAAATTTGGCTTAATAGGTCATTTGGTCCCCTAATTAATTTCCAGTTTTCATTTTGGTCCCATAATTAATAAAATCCATGTTTCGGTCTCTCAAGTTCACCTCCGTTTGTCAAATAAATCTCTGGTCGTTAACTTTAACCCCAAATGTCTATGGTGTACCAACCTTAAGAGTGGTCCACCATAGATCCTATTAATTATTTTAATTTAAACCGTTTGATTTTTTTTTTTAAAAGAGGACCATTGGACCATTGGATTACACATGATTACACATGATTATTTTATCTTACGATGTACCACCAACACCTAACTTTTTTTTTCCTTTTCTTCATCATCTTCATATCATCTTCACCAACATTCATAAAAAAATCCAGAAAAAATTAAAAACCCATAATTAATTAAACATCATCAACAACAACAACATATACAACAAACTTCATCACAATCAATTAAAGAAGAATATAAAAATTCTCCTCCTTCCATTTCCCTATAACCAATTCACCTTGTTACTTGGGGGGTAACCAATTCACAGAGAAGTAAAAGGGCTTTCAACTTGACTGTGACTGCGAGAGTGAAGAGCAAAACACGGGTGATGTTTGTTGTTACAAGTCCCTTTTCCATGCTTCCATCGTTCAGGTCCCTTTCCCCCCCTTTCTCTGTCATTTTTCTCCAAAATCCGAACAATCCCTTGATGTTGCTACAGATGGAAATTTTGGCACACACCTTGAAACACTTGGTGCTTCCATCAATTGTCTTGGTGTTATTTGTTTGAGAAAAAGGTTTAAATTTCTGGGTTTTTTTAGATGAAGATGGAACCCTAATTTTCCATAATTAGGGAAATTTGAATTGAGGAAGATGATAGAACCCTAGTTTTCCAGTTTCCCCCAATTTAGAGTTTCAATTTGGGGTTTTGATCTGGTGAGATGAGCAAATATTTGAGATTTAGATTTGAAATTTTGGAGTTGATTTGGAGTAGATATGATGAAGATGGTCTATGGGTTTTTTATTTTTTTCTGGATTTTTTTTTAATGAATGTTGTTGAAGATTATACGAAGATGATGAAGAAGTTGAGGGAAGAAGATGAAGAAATGAAAAAAAAATTAAGTGTTGATAGTTCACTGGAAGATACAATAGACTTGCATGATCCAACGGTCCTCTCTCTTAAAAAAATATCAAACAGTTTAAATTAAAATAATTAATAGGATCTATGGTGGACCACTCTTAAGGCTGGTCCACCATAAACATTTGGGTTAAAGTTAACAACAATGGATTTATTTGACAAACGGAGATGAACTTGAGGAACCCATACATGGATTTTATTAATTATAGGACCAAAATGAAAATTTAAAATTAATTACGGGACCAAATGACCTATTAAGCCTTTAAATTGAAAATTAACATGTAGATCATGAAACAAATATTGCAGCCACTGCAATTCACAAGAAAGGCTAGCAAGAGCGCGATATTCGGCTTCAGAACTTGACCGGGAAATCGTAGATTGCTTCTTGGACTTCCAAGAGATGAGAGAAGAACCAATAAAGACACAGTAACCAGAAACAGAGCGACGGGTAGCAGGGCAAGATGCCCAATCCGAGTCAGCAAACCCAGACAACTTCAAAGGAGAATTGGCAGAGAAGAAAAGTCTCGTTGCTGGGCAGCTCTTCAAATATTTCAAGACACGAGTAGCAGCCTGGAAATGAACGTCTTGGGGGCGAGAAACAAATTGACTAAGTTGCTGGACAGCAAATGCAATATCCGGGCGAGTTATAGTGAGATACAAAAGGCGGCCAATTAAGCGTCTGAAAGCAGATTCATCATGATATAAGGGAGAATCTGAATCATGTAGTTTCAAGGAAGAGTCATAGGGAGTAGAACAAGGTTTCACAGTAAGATGGCCACTGTCAAAGAGCAAATCTAAAGTATACTTGCGTTGATTGAGCAAGATACCACTCGGAGATCTAGCTATCTCAAGACCAAGAAAGAAGCGAAGTTTGCCAAGATCTTTAATACTGAACCGCTGATCCAAGAAAGATTTGACATGTTGAATTTCAGTGAGATCATCACCCGCGAGGACAATATCATCCACGTAAACTAGAAGAGCTGTTATTTTTGTACCAGAAGTTTTTGTAAATAAAGAGTAGTCAGCAGAGGAATGTTGATAACCAATGGAAACAAGAGCTGCTGAAAGTTTGGCATACCACTGCCGGCTCGCTTGTTTAAGGCCATAGAGAGATTTGTGAAGCTTACATACTTTGGTTGTCTCTGGAGAAGAGTTGGGAACCATGAGGCCAGGCGGGAGTTTCATGTATACCTCTTCATGAAGGTCTCCATGTAGAAAAGCATTATTGACGTCAAGTTGCTCAAGAAACCAACCTTTGATAGAAGCCAAGCTAAGAAGAGCTCTAACAGTGGTCAATTTTGCCACAGGAGAGAAAGTATCGAAATAGTCCACACCTTCCATTTGAGTGTAACCCTTGGCGACAAGGCGAGCTTTATGACGCTCAATGGTCCCATCAGCATTGAATTTTACCTTATAAACCCACTTGCACCCAATTGGAATTTTGCCCGGTGGAAGGTCCATAATTGACCAAGTTTCAGTGGCAGCAAGAACTGTTAATTCAGATTTCATAGCTTCTATCCAACATTCAGATTTACAAGCTTGGGTGTATGTTTGTGGCTCGGTGGTGGAAGATATAGTAAGACAATAGTTTCTATAAGGGATAACACATTTATCATAAGATAAAAAGGAAGAAATGGGGTAAGCAGAATTACCTGATTGGTGCAGAGAAGAGGTGAGGAGACTGCAGTGATAATCTTCAAGATATTTTGGTTTAGTTTTAGGTCTTGTAGAATGTCTCAAGGCATCGATGATAGAAGGAGGAGGAGGAGGAGGAGGTGTAGAAGGAAGAGTAGAAGTCGGAGGGGTAGGCTCAGATGAAGGAGTAGAAGATGGTTTAGGCAAATTATTAACTTGAGTTGGTTGATGAAGGATGGAATCATACTCGGCAAGGGGGGTTAGATCATAGGAATCAAAGGAAGTTTGGGGACTAGATGAAGTAGAAGAAGATGTGAGAGGGGAAGAAAAAGGAAACTGACTTTCATAGAAAATAACATTTCTTGACAAGAAAAAGGCATTGGAATGGATATCATAGAGAAGATATCCTTTGGTTTCTTCTCTATATCCAAGAAAGACAGATTTTCTAGCACGAGGATGGAATTTAGAACGGTTTTGTTGGATAGTGGAAGCAAAAGCTAAGCAACCAAAGACCCGTAGGTGAAGAAGAACAGGTGGTTGTTGATAGAGTAATTCGTAAGGGCTTTTATTGTGCAAGAGAGAAGAAGGAATGTGAAATTCCTGGCAACCTGACTGAAATATGCTGTGCACAATGTTGGCACAACTGTCCGAGCGCGTGTCTACTCAGAACTACAATTAAAATAGCACAACGTAACAAAGCGCAAATTAAAAGGAACACAGCGGAAATAAAAAGTACACAGAGAGTTTGTTAACCCAGTTCGGAGCAACTCTCCTACTCTGGGGGATACCAATCCAGGAATGATTCCACTATTATAGTTCTAGTGAAAAGACCAACGCAGACTCACTACTTGACCTTGCACCTAGACCCTACCAGTGGCAACTCTACCTAGGAACTCCTAGATATGAGACCCCGTCTCAATTCCTACGAACAACACACACAGTATTGTTATCAAACACACAAAACATAAAACACAACCAAGAGAAACACACGCTAAAAACACATACTCACTCCGTACTTAAAAGCTTAGGAGTAGCTTACAAATTACAACTCAAAACAAACTCAGTCCTTAGCTTGAATCAGGCAGATACAAGCAAGGCTCACAATTAACAAACAAAACCCTAAAAACCTTAAAACACACGCTTTACTAACACACACGGTTTTTAGTTACCCAACTAGGGTTTGCCTTCATGAATATATAGTACTCAGATACCACGGGTCTGGGCTTCAAAATAGAGCATGGACATTGACCGGTCCAGCTGAAAAACGATCTTCTAGAAATAATAAAAAGCTTCCAAATATAGAACAATATCTTGGAGAACAAATGGCAAGGCAAATAAAACTTCAAACAAATCTTCAATCAGATACACGCGCCTTGATCAGCAAGCTAGAGGAAAATAAATCTTCAAGCAAATCTTTGGAAGATTGCGTATACAAATATAAAGCGCTAGCTGGCGCGAAAACACAACTCACGTAATGCTGTTCCATATGCTACCACATCTGTCCCAGCATCTGGCTAGTAGATGTTTTTGCAAAATGTAGCCAATCTACAAAAACCCTACAATCTCCCCCTTTGGCAAATTTTGGCTAAAACACTCTAGAGCCAGTACTTTGGGAAACACACAGATAAGATTCCTTCACGTCAACATAGGCACACAACAAGAAAAGAAAATATCGTAGCATATAATAAGTTTACTTCCACGCGAGAAATAGACAAAGATGGCTTGCAAGAGAATCAGAGGCATGTACCAGATAACACAAACATCTAGCCTCACAGGAACAACTAGAGAGAAATAAACTCTCAAATAGTGGAATCACATTAGATAAGGAAAAAATAAATTTCCACACACCAAGAAACTTAAGAGCTCCCCCTCAAAACATGCATGTACCAGAACTCCCCCTCAACATATACTACACTCCCCCTCAACATATACGGCGCTCCCCCTCAACACATGTAACCATACATAATCTAAGCTTCAAATCAGATAGGGCATAAATCAATGACCATAAATCAATGACGTAATCAATTCTATTTCTACTCCCCCTTTTTAGCCAAAAATTCTGACAACCAACAGATAGGGCATATTCATAGAAAGTGCATAGAGCCATAAAGAGTGCAGAGAGACCACATAGAGAGCATATTACAGACCAAAAGCACACAAAGGTGCATAAGAATTCAGGGCATAGCCCAGTCACCAAAAAAAACATCAAAAGAGTTCAGAACAAAACAAGAAAATCAGAAATCCTCAGAATCAGCAGAGGCATCTTCAGAGTCACCAGCAGAAGCAACAGCCTTATCTCCTCCTTCTTCCTCATCCTGCTCACCCTCAGCATCAGCTTCAGCCTTCAAAGCTGCAATGATCTTATCAATCTTCACCTTCCTAGCTCCAAGAGCCACACTAGTCTCAGTAAGATCAGCAATCATCTGCTTTCTGGAGAGCGCACCAGATGTCCGGACAGAAGTACCAGCTACATCAGCATCATGTGTCTCAGACAGCAGACTGCAATCCAAAGCCATAGGACCAGGCCTCTTGCAGGGCTCATCACTACTGATCAAAATATCAGGGTGTTGCTGAAGAATAATTCCACACAGGAGGGTAGGAAAAGCAATTGGAAACTTAATAGCAAAAGATTTAGCATGCTCCAAAACTTGATAATAGATGTAGGCTCCATAATCAAAGGGAGATTGGGTCCCTACAGCATAGATAAACTTGGCCAACCCAGATGCAACAGAATTGGAGTGAGTGGTTGGAGTCCAATTTTGAGCACAGATCCTATTCAAAACAGCATACAAAGGAGACAGTTGAGCAGAAGACAAATGCTTTGGCCAATGTCGAAGCTTGTTATCAGTGATTGTCTTGCAGATAGTGTCCTCAGTGACCTCAAGCTCAGGGGTCTCCTCAGTAGACCTCTCAAGGTATGCATTGATCACCATAGGAGAAAAATTTACACACTTACCACGAACAAAAACCTTCCTATACTCAGGGTTTCTTGTGTCATCACACTCATCAGAAACATTCACCAAGAACTCCCTGACCAGCTTATCATAGCATGGACCCAGATTCCTCACAGTCTTCATCAGACCAGCAAACTCCAACAAATCAACCAGCTTTTGACACTTGAACACATCTTCTTTAAGATTTCTTTCAAGACCCAGTCTTCTGTGGTAAATAAACTTCCACCTAGAGGAACCGTTTTCCAAATGAAAGGAAACATTATCAAGAGGGGCAGGAGGGATGGTTAGAGGTATCTTCATTCCCTTCATTGTTTTTCTGGAAGCCCCACCAGATGTCGCAGCTTCCTGCTCAGCAACCTCAAACTCAGAGTCACTAGAGGGAGGGTCTTTTCTTTTAAGGCTCTTCTTCTTGGGACCACTTGGAGTTACCTTCTTGCTTCCAGCCTTGGGGGGACCATACACAGGCCTCTTCCCAGCCTTAACAGCTTTCTTCTTCTTATCCTTTTGTCCTTCACTGACAACTGCAGCAGTTTTGTCAGCTTTGCTCCTTGTCCTGCGAGCAACACCAATGGTACCAGTTTCTTCCTGAGGTCTTTCTTCAGGCACAGCTTCCTCAACAACAATAGTGTCAGCACAGTCTAAAATAGCAGTCTCAGTATCATCTACAACATCTTGAGTCTCAGTCCCTTCATCTTCAGACTCTGAGGACTCACTCTCAGGGATACTCACAGAACCAGAAGTATTAGGAACTACCACATCAGGCTCCTCTTGAGCTTGTGACAAAGATGCGGGAGCATCTGTCACAGCATTCTTTGTTGTGGCAGGGGAATCAGCAGGTGTCTCAGACACGGCCATATCAACATCATTCTTTGCACCAGAATCAGTAGTAACATCTTTTTCCATAGGTGAATTCGAAGAATCACCAACTAATTTTTCATTTACCTTAGGATTGTCAGAACCTAGGGTTTCGGCCATGGCTACAGTACTCTCAACAGCGACATTTTCAGATTCAGTGACAGTAGGTTCAGCATGTGGTTCAACAACAGTCGATACAAAAGGGTTGTCCTTAAGGTACAGATCATCCATACTAAGACCTACTCTTGGAGCAGCAGGAGTGGTAGAAGATTTACCTTTTGATTTTGATCTGGTGTTCACAGCGGTGGAGGAGGCAGCTTTGCTAGATTTGGCAGGTGTCTTCCTTCGTGGTGCAGATGCCCTGGTTCGACGCTTCTTTGTAGGAGCGCTAGGGATAGTGGTGAGGGGTTGCGCATCAGTGATGACGGCTTCAGCTTGATCTTGTGTAGTTGGATGCGAAGACGAATCAGCCATGGTGATGATTTGGAATGTGAAGGTATGAGAAGTGGACGATTTTTGAATGAGGATGTGCGCGGTAAGAGAGGCAATGAGAGGTTGAGAGAAGTTAGGACAAAGGTAATGATGATAACGTGCAAGAGTTTTGAAAAAGGCAAGTGAGCAATAACCTCCTTGAATGACGTGCAATAAGCGGTTGACGAGAGAAAAAATGATAGCTGCACGTCCCTTGCACATTAATTGCTACAATTCTTCAACTAAGCATATCCCCAACTTCCGTCTTAATTTTTCAAATTGATTAGCATCAAGGGCTTTGGTAAAAATATCTGCTAATTGCTCTTCAGTTGGAACATGTTCAAGGGTAACAATTTTGTCTTCAACAAGATCCCTTATAAAATGATGCCTAATGTCAATGTGTTTGGTCCTGCTATGTTGAATAGGATTCTTGGAGATATTTATTGCACTCAGATTGTCACAATATAATGTCATAGCATCTGTCTTGACATTGTATTCACTCAGCATCTGTCTCATCCACAACAATTGAGAACAGCTACTACCAGCTGCTATGTACTCAGCTTCAGCTGTAGACAAAGAAATGCAATTTTGCTTCTTACTGAACCAGGATATAAGATTGTTGCCTAGAAAGAAACATCCACCAGAGGTACTCTTTCTATCATCTGCACTTCCAGCCCAGTCAGCATCACAATATCCAAACAACACAGTGCTTTCCCCATGAGAATACAACATACCATAATCACTAGTACCATTCACATACTTCAGAATTCTCTTTACCTGAGTCAGATGACTTATTTTTGGTTCAGCTTGGTACCTGGCACACACTCCAACTGCAAATGTAATATCTGGCCTACTTGCTGTAAGATATAGAAGACTTCCTATCATACTCCTATACATGCTTTGGTCAACATCCACACCTTTCTCATCCTTTGATAATTTTACATGTGTGGGAGCAGGAGTTCTTTTATGAGCAGCATTTTCCATCCCAAATTTCTTGACTATATTTTTAGCATACTTACTTTGAGAGATAAATATAGTATCTTCCATTTGTTTCACTTGAAGACCAAGAAAGAACTTTAGCTCACCTACAAGACTCATCTCAAATTCAGATTGCATTTGCTGAACAAAATGCTCTATCATCTGGTCAGACATTCCTCCAAAGACTATGTCATCAACATATATTTGAGCAATCATCAGCTGTCCATTTTCATCTTTCACAAACAGGGTCTTGTCATTTCCTCCCTTCCTATAGCCATGGTTGATTAGAAACTCAGCAAGTCTCTCATACCAAGCTCTAGGAGCTTGCTTCAGGCCATATAAAGCTTTCTTCAATTTGTAAACATGGTTTGGAAAACTTGGATCAATGAAACCTTTAGGCTGTTCCACATAGACCTCTTCATTTAAGTACCCATTCAGAAAGGCACTCTTGACATCCATCTGATACAACTTGAATTTTAGTATGCATGCAATTCCAAGTAACAGTCTAATTGATTCCAACCTAGCTACAGGAGCAAAAGTCTCATCAAAGTCTACACCTTCAATTTGAGAATATCCTTGTGCAACCAGTCTGGCTTTGTTTCTAGTGATAGTACCATTTTCATCAGACTTGTTTTTATAAACCCACTTGGTACCTATAACATTCACATTATCTGGTCTAGGAACTAGGTCCCACACATTGCTTCTCTTGAACTGAGTTAATTCTTCTTGCATAGCATTTATCCAGAACTCATCAGTTAGAGCTTCCTTAACATTCTTTGGTTCAAGTTTAGATATAAAGCAAGAATTAGATACCTCATCATAGTTCCTTCTAGTTGTGATCCCTTGGTTAGGATCACCAATGACTTGATCTATGGGATGATTTTTCTGAACTCTGATAGATGGTCCTTTGTTGGGAGCAGTCTTCTCTGGACCAGTTACTTCAGAATCTTGCTTATCACTTGCTTCATCTGCTTTCTTTGCTTCCTGTAGATCAGAAGCTGCGTCAAATGGAGCATCATCTGGCATAGCATTATTTCCTTCATCATCTACAACAACATTTATGGATTCCATCACTGTCTTGGTTCTGGAGTTGTATACTCTATAGGCTCTGCTGTTTGTAGAATACCCTAGAAAGATTCCCTCTTCACTTTTGGCATCCATCTTTCTTCTTGGTTCTCTATCAGCTAGAATATAACATTTACTACCAAACACATGAAAGTGCTTCACTGTTGGCTTCCTGTCCTTCCATAGCTCGTACAAGGTTGTAGATGTACCTTTTCTCAAAGTCACTCTATTATGAATATAGCAGGCTGTGTTCATGGCTTCAGCCCAAAAGAACAATGGCAGCTTCTTTGCATGTAGCATAACCCTGGCAGATTCTTGCAAAGTTCTGTTCTTTCTCTCAACTATCCCATTTTGTTGAGGAGTAATGGGTGCAGAGAACTCATGAAATATTCCTTCAGAAATACAGAAATCAGAGAACTTACCATTCTCAAACTCCTTCCCATGGTCACTTCTGATTCTAGCAATTCCGCAATCCTTTTCTCTCTGAAGTTGTAAGCAAAGATCCTTGAATTTTTCAAAGGTGTCTGACTTCTCCTTAATGAAATTTATCCATGTATATCTAGAAAAATCATCAACAACAACAAAAGCATACTTCTTACCACCTAAGCTTTCGACTTGCATGGGTCCCATTAAGTCCATGTGCAATAGCTCAAGAACTCTGGATGTGGACAGATGTTGCAGCTTCTGGTGAGGCATCTTGGTCTGTTTTCCTATCTGGCATTCTCCACATATACTTCCTTCCTGAATTTGGAGTTTTGGTAAACCTCTGATGGCTCCTTCAGCAATAGCTTTCTTCATGCTTCTGAGATTCAGATGTCCAAGCTCTTGGTGCCATAGCTTAGCTTCATCTTCTTTGGTTATTAGACAATTAGATAACTTTGCTTTATCTTGAGAGACCCACAAGTAGCAATTGTCTTTTGATCTAACACCTTTCATCAGGATGTCCCCTTCACTGTTAGCCACTAAGCATTCACTCTTAGTAAAGTTGACCTTCATTCCTTGATCGCACAGTTGACTAATACTAATTAAGTTTGCAGTTAATCCTTTCACAAGAAGCACCTTATCAAGTTTGGGTAGACCCTCTTCCACAAGATTTCCTACACCCTTTATTTCTCCTTTGGCTCCATCTCCAAAAGTCACAAAACTTGTAGCATAAGGCTTAACATTAGTCAAATAATTTTTATCACCAGTCATATGTCTGGAACATCCACTGTCAAAGTACCAATCATTTCTGGATGACACTCTCAGAGATGTATGAGCAATTTGAGCAATCTCATCAGCTTCTGGTTCTATTTTTCTCGGACCCATAGTGTTGCTTGTGAAATTATCATTTTTTTGCTTCCACTGCTTTTTGATGATCTTTACTGTGGGATCAGGTCTTGGTGAATAGGTCCTGTCAGGGTAACCATGTAATTTAAAACAGAAAGGTCTGATATGTCCTTTTCTTCCACAGTAATGACATACCCAAGCATAATTCCTTCCTTTTGATCTGGTCCTATATCCTGATGCCTGTTGTCTCACCTGATGCTGGAGCATCTGTCTTGACATAGTATGATCATGAGTACTGACAGGTGCCACAAACTGTCTCACTGGTAATAGTTTCTGCTGAGGCATAGAACTGTAGTCAAACCCAATACCTTTAGAATCTCCAGGTTTCTGTCCTATTTCCAGGATTTTGTCTAAAGCATCAGTACCTTTGTTCATCATCCGCAGTTGCTTGTTCATATTGCCAATCCTGGAAGTAAGTAAGATAACCTCATCATTGAGGTCAGAGTTTATTTTCAGAAGTTTGTCTTTCTCAGCTTGCAGGAGAGCGATGGTCCCTCTTTGTTTTTCTAAAGTTTTACAAACTTCCTCACTTTTGAGATATAGCTCCTTGTAAGAATCAGCAAGTTCATCATATGTTAGCTCATCATCACTAGATTCATTGTCAGATGTGCACACTCCAGTCAAGGCATTCACATGTTTTGCAGTTTCAGGTTCTTCTTCTGATTCATCCTCATCAGTCCAAGACACAGTCATCACCTTCTTTTGTTTCTTCAGATACGTTGCACACTCAGTTCTGATGTGACCAAAAACTTCGCATTCATGGCATTGCACCCCTTTGCTTTGATTGATTTTGTCATCAGTTCTAGGTTTCCTCTGATTGTTGACATTTTTATAGATGCTGCGACTGTTGTCCGGAGCATTTGTCCTGGGGCGTCTGTCCATCCTCTTCACAACTTTATTAAATTGTTTGCCCAACAACACAATATCTTCAGAGATGCTCTCATCAGTATCTAAATTACTCTCCACATCATCTTCATCAGTGTTGGAGATGAAAGCAATGTTCTTGTCTTTCTTTTCAGATCTTTCATTTACCTTTAATTCAAAAGTTTGAAGAGATCCAATCAACTCATCAACTTTCATATCTCCAATATCTTGGGCCTCCTCGATAGCACATACTTTCATATCAAATTTCTTAGGCAGGGACCTGAGAATTTTGCTTACCAGTTTTTCATCGGATATCTTTTCCCCCAAGGATTCAAACGTGTTAGCATATTCTAGCACATTCATGTGAAAGTCATGAATACTCTCTCCTTCTTTCATTCTCAAATTCTCAAACTGTGTTGTTAGCATTTGTAGCCTTGACTTCTTGACCTTTTGAGTACCTTCATGAGCTGTTCTTAGGATATCCCAAGCTTCCTTTGCAATAGTACATTGTTTAATCAACCTGAACATGTTCTTGTCAACACCATTAAACAAAGCATTCAGGGCTTTAGAGTTTCCAATAGCTGCAGTGTCTTCTTCTGTAGACCACTCCTCTTCTGGTTTCAACTCATCAGTATCAACATTATTCGCATCTTTTATTTTAGGAGGGACCCATGCCTTGATCACAGCCTTCCAAGCTCTACTGTCTAGAGATTTCAAGAAAGCTGTCATGCGTGATTTCCAAATGTCATAGTTTGACCCATCCAACAAGGGTGGTCTGTTCACCAGTCCTCCTTCTTTATCCATTGAGCCAGAAACTTCTTTCCCTGGAGCTCACCCACACAGAACAGGGTGCCTGCTCTGATGCCAATTGAAATTCCTGGCAACCTGACTGAAATATGCTGTGCACAATGTTGGCACAACTGTCCGAGCGCGTGTCTACTCAGAACTACAATTAAAATAGCACAACGTAACAAAGCGCAAATTAAAAGGAACACAGCGGAAATAAAAAGTACACAGAGAGTTTGTTAACCCAGTTCGGAGCAACTCTCCTACTCTGGGGGATACCAATCCAGGAATGATTCCACTATTATAGTTCTAGTGAAAAGACCAACGCAGACTCACTACTTGACCTTGCACCTAGACCCTACCAGTGGCAACTCTACCTAGGAACTCCTAGATATGAGACCCCGTCTCAATTCCTACGAACAACACACACAGTATTGTTATCAAACACACAAAACATAAAACACAACCAAGAGAAACACACGCTAAAAACACATACTCACTCCGTACTTAAAAGCTTAGGAGTAGCTTACAAATTACAACTCAAAACAAACTCAGTCCTTAGCTTGAATCAGGCAGATACAAGCAAGGCTCACAATTAACAAACAAAACCCTAAAAACCTTAAAACACACGCTTTACTAACACACACGGTTTTTAGTTACCCAACTAGGGTTTGCCTTCATGAATATATAGTACTCAGATACCACGGGTCTGGGCTTCAAAATAGAGCATGGACATTGACCGGTCCAGCTGAAAAACGATCTTCTAGAAATAATAAAAAGCTTCCAAATATAGAACAATATCTTGGAGAACAAATGGCAAGGCAAATAAAACTTCAAACAAATCTTCAATCAGATACACGCGCCTTGATCAGCAAGCTAGAGGAAAATAAATCTTCAAGCAAATCTTTGGAAGATTGCGTATACAAATATAAAGCGCTAGCTGGCGCGAAAACACAACTCACGTAATGCTGTTCCATATGCTACCACATCTGTCCCAGCATCTGGCTAGTAGATGTTTTTGCAAAATGTAGCCAATCTACAAAAACCCTACAGAATGCGATTTATAATATGCACTGCATGCTGCACAGAAAAATGCCAAAAAGAAATAGGAATTTTTGATTGAAAGGAAAGGGCTCGGGCAACATTAAGGATGTGTTGATGTTTCCGCTCAACAATGTCATTTTGTTGAGGGGTTTCAACACAAGATCGATGATGAATAATGCCTTTAGCTTGATAAAAGTCAGACATCAAGAATTCAGGCCCATTATCACTTCTTAAACACTTGAGTTTACGGTTGAACTGAGTTTCAATGAAAGAAATAAAATTGGTGAGATGCTGTCTAGCCTCACTTTTGGTTTTCATGAGAATGATCCATGTAAAACGACTAAAATCATCAACTAGTGTAAGGAAATATTTATGGCCAGAAATAGATGGGGTGGCATACGGTCCCCAAATATCAGCATGTAATAGATCAAAAATATTAGAAGTACGAGTGAGACTATGGGGAAAAGATAACTTTCTTTGTTTTGCATAATGACATATATCACAAGGAGATCGAGATTCTTTAAAATTCACAAAGGGAAATTGTGATGAAATACATTTATGTATTGAATCCGATACATGTCCTAGTCTAGTGTGCCAAAGGGAAGAGGTTTGTGCGGTGTCACTGAGTGCTTGAGAGACAGAGTTACAAGAAAGACCAGAACTAGAACCAAAATCTTGAAGTTGAACTGATAAAGGATTCAACACAAACAGTCCTCCAAACCTCTCAGCTGCACCAATCATTGTCCGGGTTGAAATCTGCAAAATGAAACAGCCATTAATGGTGAAGAAGACATCATAAATTGTGGTGTCTAAAAGCTGGGTGACAGAGATCAAATTAACATGGAAATTAGGGATGTAATAGACATGATGTAGAATAAGGGATGGAGAAAGTTGCACGGTGCCAGAAATTGTGGCAATGGTTTTCTGGCCGTTAGGTAAGGACATAAACACAGGAGAAATTGTGTGATAAGAGACAGTTATGTAAGGAATAGGTGATATGGTCAGTGGCACCAGAATCTACAACCCAGTGGTCAGAGATCTTACCAAAAGTGGGAGAAGAGGATGAACTTAGAGCTGCAGGAACAGATATAATAGAGTTGACAGAAGGTTGATTGGGACTAGGATTCGAGGGTGTTGATGAAGCTTGTAATGTTGAATGTTGTAGAAGCTGTAAAATCTGATTATACTGCTCTTGAATGGTGTTGATAGTAGCTGGAGTGGGATTGGCGTGGCTTTCTCTTAGTGGGGCATTAGAAGCGGTAGCAGCAACATTTACTGACTTAGAGTTTTTATGTTGATAACCAGGTGGATAGCCATGTAAGGCAAAGCATGTGTCAATGGTATGATTGCGTCTACCACAATGAGTGCAGGTTCGATTATTAGAACCACGACCTCCATAATGATTTCCACGGCCTCTGCCGCGACCACCGTGGTGAGTAGAAGCGAAACTCGAATAATTATTGCCAGAATTAGAAGCAGTTTGCTGTACCTGCATAATAGAAGACTGGTGATCAACATAATTATCAGTAACAGTAGAAATTAGCATTTGTCGTTCTTGTTGAATAACCAAGGAGAAGCATCGATCAATATCAGGTAAAGGATCGAGGAGCATGATTTGAGACCGAACACTTGCATATTGTTCATTCAAGTCTTTCAAGAATTTGATGACTTTGTCTTGTTCTTTGTGTCTCTTCAAATCAGATGCAGCACCACAGGTGCAGGGAATAGCACATGAACAATCTTTGAGAGGTCGAAAATTCTCCAATTCTTCCCAAAGTGTTGTCAAATGAGTGAAATAAGAAGAGATATCTAAGGTACCTTGCTGATAGCGAGCAATTTCCTCGAGAAGGTCAGCGATTCTAAAGATATCGCCGTGTGCGAACCGCCGCTCCAAAGACTTCCAGACCACCGCGGCACGATCGCACCACATGATTGACTTGGCGATGGTTTCTGAAATAGAGCGTTGGATCCAGGAAATTACCATATTGTTGCAACGGATCCACGGTTCATAAAGAGGATCAGACATGGCTGGAAGATGAAGAGTACCATCAACAAATTTCAACTTGTTCTTGGAGATTAACGCTACCTTCATGGAGCGAGACCATGACTGATAGTTTTTGTGATCAAGAAGAGGGGTAACAAGTATAATAGATGGATTCTCATTAGGATGAAGGTAATAGGGATTGGTAGGGTTTGTGGCAAAATCAGCAAAAGGTTGAGTCTCCATTGATGAACAGTGAAGAAACGCAATTGCCAGAAGGAAGAAAAGCGGAAGTGAGCTAATCTGATACCATATTGAATATCAGAGAAAGAGGAATTGAGATGTAATTCTCATTTTATTGTTATGTAAAAATCTGATTTACATAGAGAGCTGCTATTGATTTATATACAATGTCCAAAAACTATTGGAGTACTGTAACTGATATAAAACTATTAACTAGGGAAAAACTAACTAACTTCTCTACTATAAATGAGATAAATTAGCATCTTTATTAGGTAATAGATATTTTAAATATTTGGATTCAGTTTTGGATTGATTTGTGGCAGAGTATTTTTTGGACTAACAATATAGCATGTTATCACAATTAACCGGATTCTGTTTATCGTCACATTTATTGTTCATTATGATGATTTTGTTGATTTTTAAATGTAGTGAATTTGTGATAATTACTGCCTCCCCATTTCAGAATATTATTTAATGAGTTTCTATTTTTCACGTCAGTATAGTTTTGACTTTCTAATTGTTTAATCATCTTTCCTTATATATGTTAATCATTAGTGGAAAATCTGCGGATGCAAAGACATCAAATCAGAACAAGAACAAGTATAATTCTACATGGAAGCTACTTTAATGGTTCGATTTCCTATCATGTTGTTGCAATACTTTTATGTTTATCTTATTTCAATTTCAATTTCAATTTCAATTGCATTTGACTACAAACTTCACAAGGTTTTGTTGTTTAGATCTATGTTGTCCCTTTCTTATTCAATCTATACGAGCAATTCTTAATAGTTAGCCTTTCATATTTGCTTTGCAGTTGTACTGGAATATGTAGTTTGTCTGAGTCCAAAATTACATTTCTTAATAGATAGTTGTAAATCAAACTTCTATAATGACAAGTGGTTTCTTAATATGTTATTGATCTGGCTCCAAAATTTTCATTTGATTATAGATTGCAACCATCTATCATTCAGTTTCAAGAAGTGGTTTCAAATGACAATAGCTTACTTATTTAATTATATACTCTTTAATTATGACAGTGGTCTCCTCCCTTCATATATTTTTTTAATCATTTCTCTTTAAACTTACTTGCAGAATCGAGTGAAAGAAGTTTACGTGCCGCCCAACGGTTACTTTGGTCCCTAAAAGAAGTTTACATGCCCCGTGATTATTATATCAGGTCACTTTGTCTAAATGACAGCTTATATAGCGTTTATGTGTTGCTACTCCCTGTTTTGATTTCATGTTTCTGTCTTAGAAATCATGTAAATGATGGTTATTGATTTCTTAAGTTGAGATATGTCTTCATAACTTTGAGGCTTTGTTCATATGTAGTAATACAAAGAATGATTATTTTCGAAAAACTTTGCTAGGTGATGTGAATTATGAAAGGAATTTTATCTTGAGAGGAATATAATTAAAATCTACATTGGATTGACATACTGCTTGATGTTTGGTGATGTGAATTAGTTATTGAATGGTCACAATGACTTTAACTTTTTAGTAATCGTCGTATTTTAATTTTAGTTTGCTTTGATGTTTGTGATGCACTTGGGTGTCTCCTAATTAATAGATGAACAAGACATGTCAATTGACAATCATGAGTAATTGAGTATATCCACATGTTGAATAATTTTATTTGTCTCTCTTTACTGCAGGGTCTAATATGACATTGTGTGGCAAACTTGAGATGAAACAAGACTTTACTATTTTTCATTTGGGCTCTTATTTTCTGCAAGAGAAGGCTTCATTTGGTAAGCTTCTTTTACAATTCAACAAGAATCCTATTTTCTAACCATATTTTGTGGATCTGCTCTATTTTCATTTAGTATAGTCAGCTAAATGATGATCAATTCATGTTTATCACCATATAAAAGAAATGAAAAATTGATATAACTTTTACAGGACTATGATTCTATTCATTTGCAACTGTCAATAATTAGATTAGATTATGTGCATTAACACTAATCATAACTTAATGGTGTTCATACTATTAGTCAGTAGTGTGTCAAAATATGGAGATACATGTTTTTGTGCATCATGGTTAGTAGTCTACTGATATTACTCTATTTGTAATTCTTATGTTGAAAGGTGAGAAATTATTGCTTCAGGCGAAGGCTCCTAGATTTATTCTGGAAAAGGATTCAATTGGAACTACCTCTTTATCCTCAAATCAAATGTCACTTGCAAATATTGAGGCAAGATAGACCGCGAAGACTAAAACCAATAAAATGTGTCTACTAATATAGCTTCCAAATTTAATGTTTATAAGTAATTTAAAAGAAAGTAAACCTGTGAATATCATTGTAGCTTCCACATGAACCTCTATATTTTGTCGGTTTATATTTTGAGGCAATGCCAACTACCTTTTCTCTATCATTTTTGTACTCTTCTTCTATTTCGGTATTTTTAATGATTATTTGAATATGAACATTCCTAATGCTTGATTTCTTTCCAATTTCATGAGTGAAAGTTGCAAGTCCACACAGTATCAAAATAGCCGGATTTTGTGTTCAAAAACTCACTGTCATTTCAGTAAGATGTAAAATCAAAGAGTTAGTGAAATGTCACTTGCAATGTTATCATCTATCATTCGTTAGAAACCAGATCCATAAGTCCACTTGCAATCTCTCTCAGTTTAATTTAAGTCCAAAATTTTATTTTCTTCATATGCGGAGGTTATAGGTATTTGATTTAAGTCCGAAGTTTTATATTCCATAAACACGGGTGCTATATGCATTTAATTTATGTTTCAATATATTGGATATCCTCACTCATGGGGCTATAGGTATTCAATTTATGTTTCAATATATTGGATATATTTAAATAATATATACAATTAATTTTATTTATCATAAATCAAAATTTATATTCATTAAGATTTTCCATTCATTTCTTTTGTAGTGTGATATTTAGAGCCATCAAGAGATGTTGAATCTATTGTTGAGACAATTTTTTTTTTTAATGGACAAAACTTAGGTACAATTTTATGTGTTTTTCGTACGGTTCTGAACTAAATATACATCTTTGTTTGATATAACAAACTTTGAGAAAATTATGGATTTGAGAAAATCATGGTGAATTTAGTTAAGAATCATAAGAAAAGCACTTAAGGAATTGCACTTAAGTTTTTTTTTTCCTTTTTTTATTAGTTTATCTTTTATCTCTATAATATTTCTTTTTATGACTTTTAACTCATGTAGTTATTTGATGATTATTAGCCAATGTTGTGTAATGAAATTAAAGTAGGCTAAATGGTATGTGTAACATCCGGTTGGCTCCCTTACGGGCTGGCCTCACATCCGGCTGGCTCCCTTACGAGCTGGCCTCCCTATCTTTCAAGGACCGAGATGTACTCACGACCTTCTCCACCCCCCATGTGGAGTGTTTGCCTTCCGTGGGAATCGAACTCTGTACCTGGGGCCTAAGTTACAATATGTCATTGTTACAATAGGGAGGCCAGCCTCAAGATCAATTGGTACTTAGGCCCCAGGAATTAAGTACTTAGACAGAGATCAGTCTCAAGATCATAAGTGCCAATTTCACTCTATGCCATGGAATTCAAATCTTCCTTCCTCATCATTTCCTCATTCATCTTCTTGATACTTTGTCTAGCAAAGACTTATAAGCAGAAAATCAAAGTGAAGAACGAGGTTCATAAACTTCCACTAGGGCCATGGAAGCTTTCTTTAATAGGAAACTTGCATCAACTAGCATTAGGAGGATCACTTCCACATCATACACTTCGAGATCTCTAACCAACAAACATGGACCTCTTATGCATCTTCAGCTTGGTGAAATTTCTGCAGTGGTTGTTTCATCTCTTGATTTGGCCAAAGAGATAATGAAGACACATGATCTTTCTTTTGTTCAGAGGCCAGAACTCCTAGCTCCTAAAATATTATCATATGATTCAACAGATATCGTCTTTGCTCCATACGGTGATTATAGGAGACAGATGAGGAAAATATGTACATCACAGCTTCTTAGTGCTAAAAGGGTTCATTATTTTTCTTCCATTAGAGAAGAAGAGGTGGAAAAGATCGTACAATCCATTCAAGTTTCACTTTCACTACCACTTAGTGCTACTAAAATAGCTTTCTCTTTGGTAAGTACCTTTGTTTCAAGAGCAGCATTTGGTAAAAAATTTAAATATGAAGATGAACTTTTGAGTTTGCTCAAACAAACAGTGGAAATGACAAGTGGCTTTGACCCTGCTGATTTGTTCCCTTCATTTAAACCTATTCATCTTATCACTCGGACGAAAGCTAAATTGCAGAATATGCAAAAGAAGCTGGATAAGATTTTAGAAAGCATTATCAAAGAGCACCAATCAAATTCAATTCATGGCCAACAGGGTGAAAATCTAGTTCATGTTCTTTTGCGTGTTCAACAAAGTGATAGTTTCGATATCCCTATCACAGACGACAATGTCAAAGCCGTCTTGTGGGTTAGTTGTTAAACTAAATGTATCATACTTTGTACTTCATCATAAACATGACATGTATTAAATCTTTCAATTGTGTCCGGTCACAATATTGATTGCTTCACAAACAAATTAAGGAATTTTGATTAGTGAAGGCAAGATCGTATAGTCGTGTTTAAGTCGTAGAGGTATAAAAAAAGAACATGATGTTGCAATCATAAGTCATAACCACTTTTTAAGAACCTTAATTTTTATTACTGTCTCCTACAATGCAAACATCATATCGGGGAAAATGCAATAAGGTGATGCATGCTACCTTTTTATATACTCATTTCAGACTAGGTGCGTAGATAGAAATGATGGGTGATTCTGAATAGACGGACTTGGATATCATATAACTCATCCTTAAAAAACCGACTCATAAGATCACATGTGGCGCTTTTTACAAACTCCTTAAAGTCTTATATCTATTCTATGTAAGATTTGAGTTTTTTATGTGGAAATTAGCAAGATATGTTCGCTGCTGGGAGTGATACTTCAGCAACAGTAATAGAGTGGGCTATGTCAGAGTTGATGAAAAACCCAAGAGTGATGAAGAAGGCACAATCTGAAATAAGAGAAGCTGTTAAAGGTAAAAAGAAAATATATGAGAGTGATCTACATGAACTTAGTTACTTGAAGTCATTGATCAAAGAAACAATGAGGTTACATCCACCTTTTACTTTGCTTCCAAGAGAATGCAGGGAAACCTGCAACATAGGTGGATATGAAATACCTATAATGACTAGCGTGATAGTAAATTCATGGGCAATCGGAAGAGATCCCAAACATTGATATGATGCAGAGAAGTTTATACCTGAGAGGTTTAATGATAGTACTGCTTTTGATTTTAATAAATTGAACAATAATAGCTTTGATTACATGCCTTTTGGGGGAGGAAGAAGAATGTGTCCGGGAATTTCGCTTGGCTTAGCTAATATTGAGCTTCCTCTAGCTGCATTGCTGTATCACTTCAATTGGGAACTTCCTAATGTAATGAAACCATAGGACTTGGATATGACTGAAGCCTTTGGAGTTGCAGCGGCTAGGAGAAATGGCATGTATTTGATTCCTACTCCACATTGATTCAGCGACGCTATTTATCGCGAGGGCAAAAATCGTGAAACCATCACGAAGCATGTGTTATGGTTAAAATGACTCAGTGGCAAAAGTCTGGAATTAGCGGAAATCAGGTAGGCAGTGGTGCTAGGTAATTAAAATACACTTATCGTGATGGATTCGTGCATTTTTTTGGCTATACATATCATTTCCCTTTTTGATAAACATAGCATTTTCCTATTTAATTTGATTATTCCCTTCAAAAAATCGTCGTCAGCAATTGTAACAAAAATCCATTGTCGGCACTTTAGTTCTATTTGAGATCATCCAATATATTTCCCTTTTGCTATGCATTTTGCAAACATAGATCCTCTGCAACTACAATACAGTCATATTTTGTTGTCATATTCTCGACTGTTTTTCATAAATTAAAATGTAACACTATTCAACATTGTGCAGCAGCTGCGATACATATTTGCTGCTTGAACAGAAAAAGTTTGCCACATTCATTTAACTTTATTTGTCTAACTTTTTTCTTTGGTACAACTTTATTTGTCTATATTTAACATTTGTCAATAAGAATATGCATCAACAGAGAGACAGCCCCGTAATTTTCAATAGCAAGTGAAACATAAAACAAGTTTTGATACATAGTATCTTTTTTGTGGCATTTTTCTTATAAAAATCTTATAAATTCTTTGTATATATTGAATTTGACTTATAAAACCTTTTCAAAACTTCAACAAGTTTTTTTTTTCTTTCTAGATAATGAATTTGAGCTGTGAGAGATTATTAAGCTATGAGTAAAAAATAACACTTCCGTCCTTTGTAACCCAAAGGTCAACCAAGATTGGTCCCAACTTCAACATGGTCCTTGTTTTTCTTCCTGGATTATTGAGTTTGGATGAGACTCGACCTGAAACTTATAGATTGGGATGACTTAAAAGACCATGCATGTCGGATTTTGTATGCCCCTGGTTTAAATGTGGATAGTTATATGTCCAGCTCTAGTAGCTTTTGAAAAAAAAGAATAATAGCTTGTTGAAGTAAATTAATAGTTTGACAAAAAAAAAAAGTAAATTAATAGTAGAAATAAGATGTGCACAGTACGTTCGGTGTAAAGTAAGTTTACTATGAGATTGGTTGTGTAGCTCCATTAATTAATCAAACATAAAATTAATAAAGACCACTTCCCTGTAAATTAATAAAGAATTACATATAAAGATTTCTTTTTAGTGCAATAAATATAAAGAATTTGTCCATCACTACTAGTTACGCCATTAAAAATATCGAAATTGCTAGTTGTATATAGTGACGAGGTTCAAATTCTAACTCCTTCAATTGTATTGTAAGTTTATAATAACTATAGTCATTTTATTTATTTACCAAAAAATATATACAGAGAATTTTCATCGACGAGTCTTAACCGAGAAAAATGTTAGTCGAATACTATGATCGTGGTTGGAATATCAATTCATGTATTTATTTGTGTGAGATTTTTTTAGTTATATTATTTTATCTATTTATAAAAAAAATATAGATAATTGTATCACAGAGTTTGACGCACGTGTCGAAGTCGAGTTTAACAAACAATTTTGTAACCGAGGATAGGAAAGTGGAGTGGAGTAAATGAAACCAACGAACCACCCCACTTGTGTGAATTTCCAAAGATAAGGCTAAGGAATAGGAATAACACAGAGCGAGCGAGCGAGCGAGTTCCAGAAAATGTCTTACCATCTTTCCTCTTCCTCTTCCTCTTCCCCTCTCTTCCACGACCCATCTTCCATCTCTTCCCGGAAATTCAAAATTCTAAACTTCCCTTCTTCTTCTTCTTCTTCACTCACACCCCACTCCAAAACCCTTCTCCACATTTCCCTTCAAGGACCCATTCCCCAAAATGACGCAAAATCTGACAACCCAATTACCAATTCCACTTCCTCCAAAAACAGTTACGTTTGGGTCAATCCCAAATCCCCCAGAGCCAAACAACTTGAAAAGAAATCTTACGATGCAAGGTATAATTCTCTTGTTAAGCTTTCAAACGCTTTGGATTCATGTCAACCCACTGACCATCATGTATCTCAAATTTTGAAGTGTTTAGGTGATAATGTTATAGAACAAGACGCTGTTATTATCATCAATAATATGGAGAATTCTGTTGTTGTACCGTTTGTTCTTCAGTATGTTCTGAGGAAGAGTAGACCCACTAGGGAGGTGATTCTTTACAATGTTACCCTTAAAGTGTTTAGAAAGTGTATGGATTTGGATGGTGCAGAGAAGGTGTTTGCTGAAATGCTTCAGAGCGGGGTGAAGCCTGATAATGTTACTTTTTCGACTATAATTAGTTGTGCTAGGTCTTGTTATTTGCCTAATAAGGCTGTGGAGTGGTTTGAAAAGATGCCGTTGTTTGGATGTGAACCCGATGATGTTACGTATTCGGTTATGATTGATTCTTATGGAAAGGCTGGGGATATTGATATGGCTTTGATCTTGTATGATCGTGCTAGGACTGAGAACTGGCGTATTGAGCCTGCGACGTTCTCTACGTTGATTAAGATGTATGGGGTGGCAGGGAATTATGATGGATGCTTGAATATTTATGAAGAAATGAAGGCTCTTGGTGTTAAGCCTAACTTGATTGTTTATAACACTCTTTTGGATGCCATGGGCAGAGCAAAGAGGCCATGGCAGGCCAAGACTATATATAAAGAGATGATAAGTAATGATATTTTGCCGAATCGGGCAACTTATGCGTCTCTCTTACATGCCTATGGTAGAGCACGTTTCTGTGAAGACGCTCTTGTTGTGTATAGGGAAATGAAGGAAAAGGGAATGGATTTGAATACGCATCTTTATAATTCCCTTTTAGCTATGTGTGCTGATGTCGGTTACACCGACCTAGCGTTTGAAATTTTTGAAGACATGAAAAGTTCTGATACTTGCAGTCCTGACAGTTGGACATTCTCATCCTTGATTACAATATATTCATACAGTGGGAGAGTTTCAGAGGCTGAAAGAATGATGAATGAAATGATTGAATCTGGATTTGAGCCTACAATTTTTGTTCTGACTTCGCTCCTCCAGTGCTACGGAAAAGCCAAGCGTACTGATGATGTTGTGAAAACATTTAACCAGTTCTTGGATATGGGCATTGAACCGGATGATCAATTCTGTGGTTGTCTTCTGAATGTTATGACCCAAACACCAAAAGAAGAACTTGTTAAGCTAACAGATTGTGTGGGGAAGGCTAATCCAAAGCTTGGTTCTGTGGTAAGATATATAGTGGAAGGGCTGGAAGGTGATGGGGAGTTCAGAAAAGAAGCATTGGAACTCTTCAGTTCAATTACCGATGGAGTAAAGAGGGCATTTTGTAATTCTCTAATTGATCTTTGTATCAGCCTAGATTTGTTGGACAGAGCACGTGTGCTTCTAGACCTTGGGTTGACACTTGAGATATATACAGATATGCAATCCAGGTCTCAAACTCAGTGGTCTTTGATCTTAAGGGGTCTCTCAGCTGGAGCTTCGCTGACGGCATTCCATGTTTGGATAAATGACTTGTCTAAGGCTTTTGAATCTGGAGAGGACCTTCCACCACTGCTCGGGATCAATACCGGTCATGGGAAACATAGGTATTCAGATAAAGGTTTGGCAGGCGTTATTGAATCACATATGAAGGAACTCAATGCTCCATTTCGGGAGTCTCCCGATAAGGCTGGTTGGTTTTTGACTACACAGGTAGCAGTCAAGTCATGGATGGAGTCTAGAGGTTCTTCTAAATTAGTTGCTGCATAATTTCTGAACTACATGGTTGTTAGATGTTCTAGGAACCTTTTTTTTCCATTGATAATGTAGTCATAAAGTATCTTCCTTGTATTTTGAGGAAAGTTTTGTATTAGCTTCATAAGTAACAACTGTTTTATTTTAGATGCCAAATAGAGTAAATGGAGACCTGATACTAGTATATATTATCCAGTTTGGTTTCTTTGCATTTGTGTAATCTATGAAAGTTGTAAATTTTGCTAATTGCTTAATATATTATTTGCCTAACACTCCTTTTTTTTTAAAAAGAATACAGCACACGCTCGGAAAAACATATGAAATGAGTTCTGCCAAAAGTATATGAAAGGGAACACTAGCGAATTGTTAAACTAATTGAGAGATTTTAACTTTAGGTTGATTGAACTTTGATCTATCAGTTTATTTGTTTCACTTGTTATTTTTTTTCTCATGTAGAATCTAGGCATTAAGAAAATGAGAAAGCGTATCTTTAAAATTCAAAAGAGGAGTGTAACCAAAGCATAAAACTCTTGAGAGTTACACGAATCCAGTAAAACTCCGATAGACATTAAAAATGTAAAAAATCAACTGACAATTGGCATTGCTGAATATTATTTCTCAACCATTTAAATTTAAATCGCAGAAAAAGAAGAATCAATGTCATTTTGACATGATATGCTTTCATATTTTTAGCTATGAAACAACAGCAATTTAAGAGACGCGGACAGAACATTTCATTGACTTTATTACTGTTTTCACTTTGAGAAATTATATTACTCTAAACTTCATTCAAGGGATATACTCAAACTTGCATGATCCATGACCTGCCATTGAAACAAAGAGAATAGATATCATTTGCACTGATGATTTTTCAAGATCAGATAAATTGAAACAATTGATAATGTCATGTACCAAAGAGACTTTTGTCCCCTTTGGTATTCAATGTCTTACTGTAAATGAAAAGATAAAACATTGAAATTAATAACTTTTTAGATGAGTTGAATTAAGAGATTATTTACTTGGGTCAAGATCACTGGTTATTGCAGCAGAGTTGAAATAGCAAGAGCCTCCCTTGTGCTTGTACTTCTGATAGTAATCGTTGAAGACATAGGAAGCATGATCCTTCACAGTATTTGGAAGGTAACAAGGTTGGTTCACTTGTATCTTGCTGCAATCTACACCATCCACATGACAAGCGTAATCCATGGCCCTCAGCAGCACATCGTCTGGTGTCTGTTCATCAACTATGCACCATTCCATAAATTGTCCTGAAATTTTCCAATAACTCATCACGATCTAATAAGATATTGTACTAATCTTTGCCTTCTAATAGATAATAATTAAATAAATATATTGTTTTTACGCTCAAAAAACGGTGACCACCTATAAAGCACAAAATTCTTTTTAATTTGACTCATTTTAAAATATTGCTATGTAAATTCTCTGTCTGAAAATGATAAATTTATCAGGGTAATGCTGATTTTACCAGATGCTTGAAAAGATATGGACGCAAGGAGCATAGCTATCAGAATTTTGAGCATTGGAAAAGTCATTGTTCTTCAGGAGCTACTGGTATCTAACCTGTTTTTTTTGGGTGTAATACTAGTATCTACCTTGACCTATATTATTCCCATAATATATCAATAATATATAATTATTATTTTGTCCATGAGATGAAAGTTTACCGTAAAAGTTTGACTTTGTATCTCAAGAGTTCAAATATCGGACGATTGTAAAATAGTCATTATTGTCGCCTTTATTAATAATAATAATACTCCAAACAATGAATTAGGATAATATTGATTTATCTTATTGTACTTGCTGCCAAGTAGTTGATTAAGACAAAAAAAATATCGTTTTTATATCATATTTCTCTTATTTTGACCATCAAATAGAGCTTTACGGTTTGAATTTGACTTGTGAAAAAGAATGGACGCCTTGAACATTCCTCATTTATTTGAATGTGCCTAATTTTTTTGTGGTAAAATGAGCCTAATTAACTATGAATCTGGACTCAAAAATTTCGAGTTTGACTTATTTATAACTTCTTTTTCTTTTTTCCTTTTTTGTTTTTTTTACATTTATAATTATACACATATTTCTTACGTTTTTAAAATTTAACAATTTAGTATTTGATTAATATTCCATAAGAACACGTGCCTAGTGTGAAAATTCAAAAAATCCTAAACTATAATAATTTTAGTCAATAAGATAAAATATTCTCAGCTTCTTGATTAAAATAAGTTGACTCTGAAATCATCTTTTATAAAATAAGTTGAGTCAATAAGGTTTAAATTTGACCCATTTAATTAATCGAGTTCAATTTTAAATTAAAATTTGTTTAAATAAATGAATTTGATTGAGCATTTAACGAGCTAAACTTTAATAATAGTTTGCAAATATCCCCATTTATATACACCCCATTAGCATTTTTTTAATTAAAAAATATTCATTTATTCAAATTGATAGAATACTCGAGAAACGTTGTGAGCTTAGGTCAGTTTTAGAGACATTGCATAACATATGCAGGGGTAGTTCGAATCATGGACATAACATATGTAGGAACAACACAAAGTAATATCATTAAAAATTAAAATAATTAATTTGCGAACAAACTCACAACGTTCAAGTTAATAATATAAAACATCAAAATGACTACAATTGTTATAAAATCAAAATGACTAAAATTGTTATTTCATCGAATTTGTAACATTGACATATCCAAACTATTGATTAAATTTATAATGGTTCAAAATTGATACGTTAATCAGAACAAAATTAACATTGCAAAAAGACAATAAACCAAACCCTTTTAGCATGTGTTGAACATACAAAATTTAGTGACAAATATTTTGCTAATCTATATTAATATGTTACACACTAGTTTTTAATGATATTTGTAAAGCGTGTATTTCTTTAACAAAAAAAAAACTAACGACGAAATACACACAAGTGGAGAAGTGGGGAGTATGAGTTTGCGTCGTCCACACATATCAAATATTTTTGTTGTCTTTTACAGTTTGAGTTGTACTTGTGAGATTGAATGAATTTTATTTTAAGATAATTATTTAACATTTAAATACTTTGTTTGGTTACTAATTTAACATTTATAAATTAATGACGTTTATTAAACAAAATGGAGTTAAATTGTATTAAATATTTCCATACTCAACAATCAACATATTATATTTATAATAATAAAATATACAATTCCTTTAAATAAAATTATAAATATTTTTTTGAAGGGAATAAAATCATAAATAAATAATCACAATTATTTAATATACTTATATAATTATATTATAAATTATTTTTATATTTTTGTAGGAAATAAATTATTTTATATTGTTTAGTTTACTAAATATTTTTAGTACTCTTTGACTTGATACTATTAAATAAATCTTAATGCACCATAGTTATGTGTAACGGAAGATATTAGTCTCCTACAACATAGTGAATTAAAGATTCGTTTGATACACATGATAAGAGATAAGATAAAATAAATGTATCATGTCATATATTAATCTAGAGTTTGATGACACGTCAAAATATGATAAATTAATCCTGAAACTTATCATATTATGTCTTACTAGTTCAAATTCCTATCTTAAATCTGAGTTGAGTTAGAATCTAGCAGGATATGACAGGAAAATAAAATATAATTTAAAATAAAAATTTAAATATGAAGAAATATAATTAAAAAATAATTAGATATTAAATTGAAAATTAAATGATTTTAAAAAATACGTATGATTTTTCATAAGGGTAATTTAGTAATTTACATAATATAAAAATTAAAACATATTAAAATTGGAATATTTAAAATAAAATAGTTATTAAAATTTAAAAAAAAATAGTTATTAAAATTTAAAAATATGAATATAAATTGATTTTAAAAGGGATCAAATCATAAGGAATCAAATTGTGGAATCAACGAATGGAGAAATCAAGGAGCCAAAACTAATTGATTTTAAAAGGGATCAAATTTATGATTTTAAAAGGGATCAAATTTATAATTAAGCATAAGAAATAAGAGTGCAAAACCACCCCTAAAAAAAAAAAAGAGTGCAAAACCATTCCATATGATATTAGCAACCACACTGACACCTCGGTGGAAAAAAACTACCGCGGAGGGAGAAAGAACAAATTATGACAGTTAAGTTTTACATTAAAAATGTAAGAAAATCCAATTGACATATGATATGACATTGCTCGTTCACACCATATATAATATAATTTCTCAACCATTTAAATTGCAGAAAAATAAGAATTCAATGTCATTTCGCCATGATTAATACTCCTTCATTACTGTCTTCATTCAAGGAATAAACTCAAACTTGCAAGAGCCATGGCCTGTCATTAAACAGATAAAATCATATCATTGGCAATGATAATGTTTCAAAATCAGATAAATACAAACAATTGATAATGTCATTTAAGTAAATTCATTAGGGACTTTTTTTGTCCCATTTGGTATTCAACTATGAACACTTACAGAGACACCGACAAAGGACGTGATACCAACACGTCGACTCCGATAAAAATTTGAGAAAATAAATTAATTGATTGTTATTACATGTGTCGTGTCAGTGTGACATTCACACATGTTGGATACTAGACACGCCTTAGATCGGAAGTGTAAGTGCTGCATAGGTATCCACTGTCTTACTAATTGTTACTATATGTAAATAAATGAAAGGATAAAGCATTAAAATTGATAACTTTTAAGATGAATTATGAGAGATTATTTACTTGGATCAAGATCACTGGTTATTGCAGCAGAGTTGAAATAGCAAGATCCTCCTTTGTGCTTGAACTTCTGATAGTAACTGTTGAAGACATAGGAAGCATGATCCTTCATGGTATTTGGAAGGTAACATGGATGATTCACCTCTATATTGCTGCAATTTGCTCCACCCACATGACAAGCCCAATCCATAGCCATCTGCAGATCATCATCTGGGGTCTGCTCATCAGCTATGCACCATTCCATGAATTGTCCTGAAATTTTCAATAATAACTCATCATCATCATCATCATCAAATAACATATTGCACAATGAAACATATACTTTTAATTTAACTCATTTTAAAACAATACTAAGTAAACTCTCTAGCTGAATGTGATAAACTTAGTAGAACATAAATGAGGGTAATGCTGATTTTACCTGATGCTTGAAAAGATAGGGTCACAAGGAGCATAGCTATCAAAATTTTGAGCATTGAGAAAGTCATGGTTCTTCAGGAGCTTCTAATATCTAGCTTTGAAACTATATTCCTTATAATGACATAATATATATATTTTCTTATAAGTGTTGCCCTTTTTATATGGTTTGTCATAGATAGAAAAAAGCACGATTTATTAAAGAGATTATTTATTTTTTCCAAAATCTGGGACCCCAAATTTTGGTCCTACGTCAGTTCCTTCAGTGTCACGGTAGCTTAATTGAAACTTTTTTGCTATCTAGAATGTCCCTATCACATGATTTTGTTATACTAAGCTTTTATGCTTTTCTTATATCCAATCTTAGATATGGAAATCCCAAATATGGTATCTTAGATATTTTTTTAAAATAAAAATTGATAGAATAAGTGTGGATAATTGCACATGGTACAAAAAGTAAATTCAGAGAACCTCCACAGTAGAACTTAAAGGGATAACAAAATTCTGTCAAACAAATTATCTTATTTAATTGTTATTTTGATTAAGATTAAGATTTTGGGGTTTATACTTTATTGTACATTATATCAAAAATAAATAGTCCAGTAGGTCCGATCTTAGCATATTTCCTTGTGCAAAGAGGAATCTAGATGATTAATTTTCCAAGCAAGGTATAAGAGTCTATATACAAGGATCCCTAGAGGAATTGCAAATAAAAAAGTTTATTCCTATTAGTTTATAGTTTATACCTATTTCATCTAAATTTCATGGCTTGTTTTTTCTTTGCCATAAAGGATAAAGAGAAAAGGCTATAATTAGGTGCAATCATAAAAAACTTGAGCAGAGGCTTATCCAAATTGGAACATTATAGTCAGGTCATCACAATGATTTCAATGCATGAAAAAGGGGTATTGACATTTCAAGGTCTTGAAATTATCTTTGAATCTTAAGACTACACATTTAACATCTACATTCTTGTAAATCTAAGAATGAATTATCAGCCATCTCTCTTGAAACATCTTCATTCATGTAGGAGTCACGTTCTTCTCCTGTAAATAGGAGAATTTGCTTGCACGGAGTTTGATCATCTTATCCAAGAGAAGTAAACCAAGAGTGATAGTGAGAGAGTTCTAGCAATCCTCCTTGAGTGAAAGTTTTCTTTCCATCTTAGATTTGTGAGAGTTGAGAGATATAGTATATCATATCCGAATGGGGTGAGATTGAGAGAGAAACTCTTGTATCAGGAGAGTTATTTTAATCCTACTTTTCTATATGCAAAATATTTTATTGAATTGAATCTTGTGGTTTTGCCCTTTTACATTGAGAAGGTTTTCCACGTGGAAATTTTATTCCTTATTCTTCTACTCACTTCTCTTATTATTTTTTTGTTTGTTTTTTGCTTAGTGCTTATTTTGATTTCACAAATGAGAGAAATTGTGATGGTATTTCCAAACAGTTTCTATTGAAAATTATACATGTGTTATGAGGTCCTCAAGCATTTGTAGATTGCGTATTCCTTATATCAGAAGGTGTTAAACACCCTGAAAAAGCTAGTGAATAATGTCCTAAAACCTATTTCAAAGTTTAAACCATTATTGTTTTTCAGTACAATCCCATATATACTTCAACATAAGATACTAACTTTTTTGCTTACCAATACCTCTTTTTTTTGGGAGGTACATACCAATACCTGTTTTTATCAGTCTACTTTTTCACTTTTTTCTGGACCAGACTCTGCATTTATTATTCCAGTAAGCCCCCGGGCTTAAATATTGTGGACCAATGCACCTCATCCTCACTAAGATGAATATATACATATTGACAAGCATAACCTCAAAACAAAATAAAGAAAGAACTATTATAAGATTATTAAGCAAATGTGCAATGGTTGAGGTTGATTGGACTTTGTGAGTTCATTTCACACAAATTGACAAACAGAAAAACACAATTTGGATTCATTGAGCTTTGCAGTCATCTTTAGTTGCATAATTGCTAGGGTGCGGAAGTGTCACATGTAGTCTACGTGGACCGATATTTGCCACTCTTTCTTATTTTTTGTCAAACAAATTCAACAATAATGAGAAAGCAGATATCAGATGAGTTTTGAGTTTCAATATTTGTTTATGTTATTTTTTGTCATTTCAATATTGATTGGGTCATCATCGTCTTAGTCATGAGCATGGGAAATACATGAGTTTCTACTTATGGGGAACAACATCAATGGTTATAATATCAATTTTCAAACGATTTTCAAGTACATTCTTAACTATACGAGACACTTCCTCACCCTATAAAACCACCCTTTAGTTGTTAAATTTTTGTAAACCCGGGGTTTACTATACTTGTTCAAAAAGATCTGTTCTTGACTTCTACATATTTAAATTTCATTAAACCATATCCAGCAGTATATATCTTCACATTCTTTAGGTATTTTCCAATAAAAGTAGTGCTAGCAACACAATCTCTATTCAACTTGCTTGGTAAAATTCATCTGGAACACACTAAATCACGTGGAATTTATACGAATTTCATCCAATTATAAATAGTGTTGAAACGAGAGTTTAGGTAGTATGTTTACTGCCAATATAGTAATGCAACTAGACAGGATTTCATATACAGATTCCCTTTAACTAAAAAAAATTACTTAGCAGATTTATAAGATGTATAAAAGACTAATGCAAACTAAGAACAATACACAACTTGATTTTAGACCGAATATCAAAGAAAATAACCTACAATAACCCATAAAACGAGACACGAATGGTTCATATATAGATGGATAGATAGATAGATATTCACCATATAATTTATAATCAAGTGTTATACAACTAAAACTGGATTAGACAATGCTACAGGTGAAGAGAAGTATCAACACCAGAGTCATAGACGTTGTTCCATGATGCCTGCAGGGGTTTTGATTGTGAGCAGAAGTTCTTGAAGAGTACTAGGGTCTCAACAGTATCACTACTACTCGTGCTAGTGCTAGTGTTGCTGTTATCATCCTGCATGCCTTGTGATGTTGGCCATAGTGAAAGAGAAACATGAGGTGGTGATGGTGACCCTGATGAATTGATGTTGATCAATTCAGAGTGGAAAAACAGCCTTGTAATTGGCTCATGACCCATACTGCGACTCGAATTCAAATATTTAGTTTCATGATTGCCAAGCATTTTTAATAGCTCTCTCTTCTCCCTCATTTCTTTCACTCTTTGCAGTTGTCTAAACCTCTCTTGTAGCAAAACAATGGAAGAGTTAACCACAACAGGATCATGGATTTTCCTATTCATTATAAGACTATGTAGAATCTAGCTAGCAAGGAGTTAATGATCTCAACTCAAATGCGCATTGAATTGCTTTACGTATATATGTATTTATAGTGTGATAACATGGCATGGTTAAAATTATTTATTATTTTTAGTCTCTCTATGGAATTTTTAATGATTAAAAATAAGGAATGAGAATCGGCAGCTAAGGTGAAAAGTCCAAAAGGAAGATGTTGATTGGGCAAATCTAACAGATTATATTTCGTACTAAGTGTGTTGATTGATTGCATAAGCATATATCTGTCCTGTTTTAATTTTATTTCGGTACAAAGAGGCAAAAACATTGGTAAAGCAGAAAGAGGCTCTCACAATAATCCAAGGGAATGTCGGAACTTAGCACATGGAAGGGTGTGTTTGGAGGAATATTGAGTCATGTAATGCCCTGCCAAAATGTCCAAAACCACTCTTCTTTCACCTTTGGGGTTGGTGGAGTTTTTCTAGTAGGCATTTGTTGGACAGTTATTTTATCTCAAAAACTAAAATTTCACAACTTTTGCAATTAATTACAATTACTTCCTCCGGTCCCATTCTAAATATAAAATATAAGAGAAGATTCTTTTTTCAGATTCATTAAATAAATTATGTCTTTATAGATCATATACATCAATTATTTAATAAATCTAAAAAAAGAACTTCGTCTTATATTTAAGATCGGAGGAGTACTTGTTAAAGTGGTTAGTTATCATAATTCAAATAGGTTGATAGTAATTATGTTTAATAGGTATACTAGGTGTTAAAATTCATTAACCACCAAGATAACTTCATCGACCCACAATTTTAGGTGTTCATATATTTATGTAGTTAAAGACATGATAGTTATGGTTTAATCACGTCAATCACAATTAACAATGTCACATTATTGGTTAGTGTGTCTCCTAATTATCTATTTAACGTAATTAACCATATATTTTTACTCCATAAAAAGTTGTCTTAAATGTTGTCTAAATTTGGTTATACAAAAAGGAGAATGATAACATCTGCAATAAATTCCGATTAATCATATATTTAGCGGTGGAGTATAGTAATATTGTTTTAAAAGTAAAAAGTGTTCATATCAATGACAAAATTATTTCTTTTAGAATTCTTAACATGTGTCTTAAGAACACAAGTTAGCAAGACCCCTACAAAAGTTATTTCTCTTATTTGGTATCATATAATCATATACCGTACATAATTTATATTTTCCTTTCCTTTTATATTTTATTTATTTATTTCTAATATTCTTTTTAACTTTTTCCTTTTGTTGGGACTTAGGGAGAAGGGGAAATTGGGGGCAGTGTAAATTAAAAGCAAAAGATACAAGGGTTATTAGAAGGATGGAGGAATAACCTTGGCAAGTGAAAATCCTTTGATCCAACAACTATATAGGACAAAGACAAACATACCAACATTCTTTCCTCTCTCTATCTTACTATCTATGCATGTTCTTTGTCCCAAGTGTTTGGATGTGAATGGCATGCAAAAATGAAAGCTGCATATACCACTAATGCAATTAGATTGGATGTTGTGTACTTTCTTTTAGGCAGTATACCTTTATTTTTGCTATTATTTTGTCTCCTGGGTGTTTGAAATTTGAAACACGTGTTGACTGATTGAGATTTTTATTAGACTCAAACATAGGTCAGGCGTGCACTAAAAATCCTACTGTAGTAGTATTATGTTTTCATTGGACATTAAGTTAGTTAAAATCATGTTTTGCATGAATGGATGTATATGTATGTACACATTGAGTTATCTAGAACAGTCCTGTGACTAGTACTTCGCTACGCCCAATAAAGAAAAAGGTACTTGGCTACTTTTTCAAAAGAGATTTTTTTACAAATTCAAAACAGGTTAAGTAATTTTAATTTTATTTTTATAAAATAGCATTTTTAATAGTCATGTGTATTATATATCTTTCAATATCATTCATTTAACTTATTTATAGTCGATATAAGATTAATCATTCACAAACTTGAACTCTCTATACAAAAAAACTAACTAATTGACAATGACAATTTCGCCAGCATCAAACGATTAGTTATTTAAAGTTGGTTAAATTGTTATTTTGATCCCTTAACTATTTTTTTGGTATCATTTTGATTCCATAATTATTTTTTGGTTCGTTTGAATCCCTTAATTTTATTTCCTTCACATATTTTTGTCTCTTCCATTAACAGGTTAACTCTAAATGTCTAAGGTGGACCAACATTATAGGTGGTCCACCATAAACTTCATTAATTTTTTAATCATAACCGTTTGATATATTTGTCAAAAAATAAATCATTAAATCTTGAATGTCTATTGTAAGTAATGGTGCACTATCACCACTTAATATATTTTTTTTCCCATTTCTTCATCTTCTTTCCTCTTCTTCACCACATCACTTTCATCAACCTTCATAGCAAAACATAAGAGTGAAGGAAAAAAACAACCTCATTAATTTTTCACCATCATACTCTCACCACTACACCACTATCATAAAATACACTCATAAATCCAATTCATCTTCTTATCAAAACACAAAACCTTCTAATCTGATCAAAACACAACTAATTCCTCCTTGTATTCAAAATTTAGATCCATGAATCCCAAATCTCTCTTCAACCGTCAAACCCAGATTGTCAAAATTCCTTCCATCATCATGGAGCAACAAATATTCATTCAATTTCACATAATGAAACAAACTGCAAACTCAAACCCCTTGCAAACCAACATTCAAATCTCACTAATCGCAAACCCAATTATCCAATCTTCTTTCTCTCCCTCACGTTTTTTTCTCCAGATTTGTTTCTATCATAACAATTGATTTATTTTGGGACAAATAAATGGGTTTTGAAGGTGAAGGGGTTTGTGGGTTATTCATGAATGGAAGGAAAATGAAAGAGGATGATTAAAGCGTGAAAAGGGAGAAGAAAATATGGGTAAGTGAAGGTGAGAGGCTGAGAGCTGTAGTGGGATAATGAGAAGAAAATATGTTGGTGGTGATTTTCTGGGTTTGAGAGAGAGGCCAAGGGAGATGAGAGAGAGTTTGTTTTTGGTTTTTTTTCGGGGTTTATTTGATGAAGATGATGAAAGTTTTGATGAAGATGAAGATGGAGAAGATGAGAGAAGAAGAAGGAAGAAGATGAATGAGAGTTTTCAGCCAATGTTAAAATGACACGTGTATATGAGTTAACGTTTTTTATTAAAACTAACAGAAGGAACCAAGATGATTAACGGAGACAAAATTAAAGGACTCAGACGGACCAAAAATTAATTATGGGACCAAAGCAATACCTTAAAAATAGTTAAGGGATCAAAAGAATAATTTAGCCTTTAAAGTTTTCACAGCTTATGATGCACATCTAAGCGAAATATTGGGGGCTAGGTTTGAATATAATTGGAAAGTGTCCCTCTGTGTATGTTTCTTTCCAAATCATATTGATCATAGAAAAGTTATGCCATAGTTTGCAGCTGTTTTCTCATTGATACATCAACTTTGATTTTTTTGCCATAGGAACTTACATGCATGCAAATATATATTCATCAATTTAATAGGCATATCTATAGACTATAGATAAAACCAAATAAAGCAATTAGGTCTAAATAATGTCCTGATAAACACTTATAATCTAGGGAGACAGTTATGTTGGAGCAACTCATAAATAAAAGAACCAATCTAGGGAGGCATCAAGGCTATTTTATGAAATGCAACTGGCTATATTAATGTGGTGCCTGATAGGGTCACTATAATTGGACAGGGTTATTCATGAACCTTATAGAAGGATGATGAATTATTCAAATATTCAGAAAGTCTTGGGATGTAGCTCAACTGAAGTTGATAGTGAACTTTATGATTTTTTTCTGGAGATAATTCACAGCCAATATCCTTTGAGAAATTTGAAATGTCACATACAAATTTCGATGAATAATAGAAATAAACTACATAGGTACTCGCAACGACAAATTGGGAATTTCTTTTGGACTTCTCACCATTGCTCCTGGAATTTCTTGTCGAAGTTCTCATGATCAGAATGGCCTTTTGGATTGTCATTGTTGAAGTTCTCATGATCAGAATGACGTGTGGTGCGTATGGTATGATTCAAGAGCGGGGTTGGCTATATTTGTAAAGGGTAGTACAATACTAATACTTGCTATGTAGGTCTTTATCCCATCATCCCTAATAAGATTCTTATTATGGTAATCAATTTTCTTTGTTCATTATTTCATCTTTCCATATGGTTTCTTTCCTAATTTGAAGTGTTTCAAGAAACCTTTCAAGTTACAGGGTCATCAATATTCCAAATTTGATTGTTCATTATTTGGTTCATCTAGTCATGGTTTTGTTGGTTCTATGTCTACCTTTGAACTCAAAGTTATTGGTTCGATAAGTTCTGTATTGATTGGTTCTGCCAACACTAGGATTTTGTTGAAACAAATATACAAGTCTCTTAAGTTGAATGAGTGTGGATGTCCAACGGAGTGAACTCATAAAGAGATCAAAAGTTCCATCACCCCTTCATCAGCATAATGTTAGGGTATGTTTGATTTGTTAAAAAACATATAATTGGACATAACCTTTATATACCCCGTTTGATTTAGAAACTGGTCATGAAACCAAAAAAGAGGTAGCAAAAGACTTGGACAAAAACAAGACCTCTTATCCCCTCAATTCAAACTATCAAAAATACCAACAAAAAATATATATATTTTCCAACATATTGTACAAAATGGTATCTTTCTATCTATATCTTATCTATCCTATACAGTTTGTCTTATCCTAGACTATAATGTATCACTAGTTAGTGTTTTGCGAATCAAACGCATCCTTAATGATCATGTACTAGTATTTTCCATTCAAGAAAAAGTCAATTCTTAGTGAAGTAGCAAGCAACACAGAATTGAGGGGAAAAACAACAACAAAAAAACAAAAACTCAAAGTTTCATATCCTGCATCTTCTCACACATTTCTTCGAAAGAGTAAACAACTGTCATTTAAGATAAACACAGAGTACAGGAAACAAATGGTCCAGAATTCAGATTATTACTACAAATATTAAAAGAAGAAAAGGGGGGCAATAAAAAAACTCAAAAGCAACCAATATTATACTTAGGTTGTTCTTGGGGTGGCCCATTCAACTCTAAGGCTGAGATTCTTGAAGCAATAAATACCCACTGAGTTTGTTAATAGCCCTCTAAGCATCTTCCCATGCTAACAAATAACAAAGCCAAAACCCCTACTCAAGCCAGTCTTGTGATCAATAGCAACATTGGCACCCGTCGCAACACCAAAAGGCCGGAAAGATCGATCATCGTATAAAACGACCATTCATGAATTAAATTAGATTGCTCAATTAATGAATTGTGAAATTTGATAGAACCAACTAATTAATAATTTATTTCTATACATAAATTAAAATTACACAACTAAGACCAAATTTATGCCCTTTACAGAGATTATGACCTTTCAACATTGCACTGGCATCACTCAATCTAATCCAAAAACGGACTTGTACACTGCAGGGAGAGAGAAAGGCAATGGGATGAAGAAAAAATGAAATGAAAAAAAACATATTTCAGACTCAATAAATTACTACCTCCCTCTCTGAAAAAAAAAAAATTACTACATCCTCACAACATGCCGAGCAACATTGACCTTACATGACAATCTCTGGCTTCAGAATATTCGACTTAATCTCCTTGTGGGGCAAAACCACACCACCATTGCTGTAAATCTCATCACATACATGGACATCTTCTCCGAGAATAGTCATATTCTCCACTCGAGCCCATTGCCCAACAGTGGAATGCCACCCAATAATACTGTGGGATATGCAAGCATGTTTCTTAATCCGGACTCCTCGCATTACTGTGCAGCGCGAGAGCCTCACACCAGGCTCAACAATGCAGTCAGGACCGACAGCGACATCAGGTCCAATGAGACATCCCTCACCAATTTTTGCTGTTTCATCCACAATGACATTCCCCACAATGTTAGAGCCACTGGCCAACTTAGAAGAAGACCTTTTCCTCAGTGAGTCCAGGTAAAGCCTCAAGCCAGTGATATAGTCCCTAGGTTGTCCGATGTCCATCCAGAATCCAGGCAGGAGCATTGCATATAGCTTTTTCTCTGCAGCAATCTTGGGAAAAATTTCTTTTTCGATAGAAGTGGGCCTCAGTTCAATCCGATCCAAAACAGAGGGGTTCAATAGGTAAATTCCAGCATTGATTTTGTTACCAACAAACAATTTAGGTTTTTCAACAAATTTCTCAACCTTCCCTGTTATTCCTCCATCACAACCACACCATATTTTGGTGGCTCATCAACCTGCACAAGTAGATGAAAAATTATATAATTGGATTATCTAACAGTATCTTATATATATATATATATATATATATATATATATATATATATATATATAGGGGGCATATCACATGAGAATGGGTATCTTATGTGAGAATGATGAGAATAAATTGCAGCCATCAGATTAAAAACAATGGATGAGATTAAAACACTACTTAAGTGACTCATGTGCCAAGCATGTGACCATTTTCTCTCTCTTTTCCATCATTCACGTTTATTCCTCTTCCTTCCTCAGTACAGCTTCACGTTTCTTCTTTCCTCTCTTCATTTTCAGATCTTAATTTTCGTATTGAAGAAAACAAAATCAGATCCGTCGAAATTTCATCGCCTCCCCAAAAAGCTAAAACCGCTCAATTATTTCTTTTTCGTCTATCAAATCTTCACTGTAATTTCTTTCTGCAAGCAGATCCATAGAAACATCTCTTTCATCAACCCAAACACTAAACCTTTTCTGATTCATCTTAACCGTGTTCCAATCTTCAAACGTTCTCTGAATCCATTCTGTTCGTCAAATTCACAGATCCAATTAATTGCAATAGCATGACGAGTTCGTTTTCAGGTTGTGATGGTTTTCCCTTTGAATTGAGACACAATTTCAAATTGATAGATGAAGAAATTTGATTTTGTGTGCTATTACTTGTTTGTTAACTTATTAATTGAAAACCAAAAATTTAATTAATTGATTTAAGTAAATAAATAGTTAGAAAGATGAGAAAGTGGAGTCAGTAATGTTTTAAGAAGGATTCAAAATCATGTTGATTAACATGGTCGAAGAAGATGAAAAAGGTTTAGTAGAAATAATTGTGTAGAGAGCGACACATTGTTATTAAAATGAGGTTTTTTAATCCCAACCATTTATTTTTGATCTGATGGGTGATAATTATTCTCATCATTCTCACATAAGATACCCATTCTCATGTGATATGCCCCCTATATATATATATATATATATATATATATATATATAATATATAGTCTCGCATATTTGCAAATATTTTCTTTCACTTCCTTACCTTTGTTACAATTATGGAAGCCTCCCCTCCATGGGATTTGTGGAATTCAATCATTTGTTTAAGTGGGTACTCACAGATAACATCACTGTTGAGAACAACAAATGGCTCTCCCGAGTCATCTATCAACTTATCCCTAGCTAGAGCCAGAGGGCCTGCAGTTCCTAATGGTTCAGTTTCTTGCGAACAACTAATCTTAATGTCAAGCTTTGCTTCAAACTTCTTCAAGAAATTCAACATAACCTGAAGTAGGAAGTATTACAAAAGTCAAAATGAAGAAACTTTACCGCAAATTCTTTTTGAAGCATTGACTAAAACAATGTTTTAAGAGCTGGTTATCCTATAATCATTTGGTTGAAAATCTATCCTTCAACCTTAGTGTCCTAGGTTCGATACTCTGGCACACCGAAAACAATGTTTAAAAAGAGGTGTGATCCTCCTTACCTCTGGTTGGTAATTGATGGCCAGTACCACTTCAGTAACTCCAGTGGCCTTTAGAGCCTCTATCTGAAACACAAACGAAATTAAAAAGTAAAAAGCAAATCAGTAAGATAGTATATTTTGTCATATTAAGGGGAATAAAAATAAAATATGCACATAAATCCATGCAGCATGCTCATGCATGCACAAATAAAAAATATGGTTTTCCTAATGTCCAAATCTGATTGGTTATTTTATTTTAAAAAAAATTACGCATCCCTGATATATATGAAGAAAGAAAAGCATCATATGTTGCATTAAGAAAGCATTCAACAACAAAGCATATCCCTGGTATATTCATGTAGAAAAAAAAAGTTTTAAATAGCTTTACCTGATGCAGAATCATGGGTTTGTTAGCAAAATCAACAAGAGGTTTAGGGAAGTTGAGGGTCAATGGCCTCAACCTAGTTCCAAACCCCCCAACTAGAATCAAAGCCTTCATTGTGATAAGCCTTTTGATTTCTTGAGAGATTATAAAATTAGAAGCAGACCAAGATAAGCCAAGAGGATGTAATCTGAAATATGAGCAGATAGATTCCACCAAATCCTATATATAACAATGCCCAGTAAAGCTTCTTCAAAAAAAAATGTCAGTAAAGAAAAAAGGACTTGCACAGAAACCTTAAGCAAACAACTGGCATGTACGTTGAGATCATGAACAGACGAGTTTACTATTGAGCATGACACGAATCAATTTACGTGTCGCCTCATGAATACCAAATTTTAGCTAGATATGAAAAACAAAGACAAAATCCAGCTAATAAGCCACAAGTTTTCAATGAGAATGACAAAAGAGGATCGAATTATGATGCAGGTTTCACCATCAATGGTGTATGTGTCAATTAAGGGGCATGATAAGGTAAATATATGGTGTTCTACACGCCATTTAAGGTATGCATTTGTTTCCTCTTTTGAAAATCCTCTAAGTAAAACGTATTGCTTTGAGTCACTTTGAATAAACTTCTCCACAAACACTTATGGAAAAATTTCGAGTCACTTTGAATAAACTTCTCCACAAACACTTATGGAAAAAGAAATAGTAAGAGAATCTTGTAATAATACAAGTATTTAACCAATAACTTCTCGTATAAGTTGAAATTAACTTCTATACCTTACTTTTTTCGCAAGATTTCTCATTTACCTTATCCGCAATACCTATAAACATCCAACGATTTTTTCACCGGTGAAGAACCACAAATTTTTTCAATTGTTTGCATGTTTGGTTCCTCTAAAGTATAATTGATTTTGTCTCGAGGATTGATTCCACTTGACGCTAAAAATCGTAGCTTTTGATTTTAGAATTGATTTTTACACTCAAATTTATTGTCAACTCACTTTTACATGAATGTATCCAAACATAAATCACATTAACTCCAACTCAATTTTAGCCAGAATCAATTTTACGGAATCAATTCATTCAAAATCAAATTTTCTCACCTTAGAACCAAACATACACTGTGAAGCTTCCATAAACAATAAGATAATCCAAATTGGGCATCTATGGTATGTTAGGATTAACGGTGGGTTTGCCGTAATCATGGTGAGCCATTGTGGTTTTGCAAAAGCTACACCGTTCAACTTTTGTAAAATCATGGTGTCTTGTCGTGATTTTACCAAACTCACCACAAATTCAAACATCGATTTTGAATTGGGATGTTGGGATAGAAAGTGACAGTGAGTTTTGCAAAATCACGGTGTGCCACTTTAGTTTTAGCAAAACCTACACTTTAAAATAGTGTCTCGTGATTTAACATTGTGATTTGATCAAACTCACTCTGATTCCAAACATGCACTTTTTATTTTCCTAAATAAATTTCTCAAAAGAGCAAATATTATGCAAATTAAAGAAGCTTTTGGAGTTGATCCTATAGACAAGTCTAATTATTTTCTGTACATGTGTATCAGCTTTGTTCAAATTTTTCAGTAGAAATATCCAAATCCATGAACACTGAGTATCACATACAGAAACATCATTGATTAGAAAAACAAAATTTAGCGGGAAACACAGTAAACCAAATCAAAACAGTGATAATCACGATCATATATATAATATGAAAAAATCGATTACGTACCTTGTCAACACGGGGAGTCGAATCTAGAAGAAGGATAAGAAAAAGAAAATAAATAGGATTACGAAGAAAATTAGTGCCGCAATTTCGTCCTGTCTTTGTGTGTGTATATACACACACACATCACACACGCGCGCCAACCATATTACCAACTACCTTCTTTTATTTAGAGAAACTACCTATTCTTACCCCACCCCCCACCCCCACCCCCAACCCCACCCATAAAAAAAATGTTTAAGAATGGCTATAAAAAGAATAGTAATAATTAATTAAATATTTATCAATTTCTTAATGTGTAAAACACTAGTGTACTATTAACGTTGGTCAATTGATATAAAATCTAAGAGTGTGTTTGGATGAGGTAATTGAGAAATTTTAAAAAATTTAGAATTATAGGCAATTCAAATGATTCAATTAAATTACTTTCATTTCTCAATATTTTTGTTTGGATGGAGTAATAAAAAATTTCATTGTCATCATTTTTGGGCAACTTTTATAAATTTTAATTTTTTTAGGCCAAATTTGAAAATTGAAATTCGGGGTCAATTTGTAAATTTTAAAAAATTGAGAGGTCAAATTATAATTTTTGAAAAATTAAGGGGTCAATTTGCAATTTTTTGAAATTTTTTGGGGTCAATTTGAAAACTTTGGAAAAATTGAGGACCTAAATGCAAAATTTGAAAAATTATAACAATGAAGAAATTTGAAATTCTTAGCTTTTAGGTGTCATTTGAAATTCTCTAAATTTAACTTGAACAAAATACTTCATAAATTTCTATCATTTTGAAAATTCTTCAAATTATTATCCAAACAATGGAATTCACCTTAAAGTATTTGAATTCCTTCAAAACATTACATTACCTCAAAACATTCTCTCATCCAAACACACTCTAAAGAAGAAAAAAAACATATATATTAATGGGTTGAGAGTCATTCTATTAATTAGCATCATTAGTTGTAAACATACATATTAGTTTAGCTAATTTAGTGGGTTGAAAGTCAATTTGACAGTTTCTAATTACATTGTATTTATAGGATAAATCACAATGAAGAGGTACACTGTTTTAACCTAACTTTTTCTTAGTTATCATGGTATCAACCTTGAAGTGGAATTCACCGTTCTGGAATCCTTGAAGGATTGTTTGGTATTCATTGGTGGACTAGTTTGGTTTTTACAACACATGTTATGTTTTTATCTTGGTTTTTATCTCGGGTCAGCTTTAAACAAATTGGTGAGTGATTGTTCTTTTCTTGTATTAATTGATGCGAAAAATTGAAACATTTTACTAGTTGTCTCACTTGAAAATTACTATTAGTGTGTATAAATTACAGTGATTGGAGATGATCGAACGTTGTCTTAAATGTTTAAATGTTTAAAGTTTCACGCATAAGTTTTAATTTTTCTATCATCCTTAGTGGTGAAAAGATTATCATCGTCTCAAATTACTTTAAAGTATTTGTTCAAGTGTTTACAGCCTAGTTAAATTAGCATGAATAAGGTTATAACTGGATACCTAATGAGGATTGGAATAAATCATAATATTATAAAAGGAGTAAAGGTCTGCCCTCAAACCCTGGCAAAACCCTAATGCAGCCCTACCCAAGTTTACTATTTTGCCCCTTTGATTGGCGCCAATGTACCCAGGCCTTGGAGGTTCAAAATGCCCTTGCTGGATGCCAAAATAACAGCATTGCCCTTACACTGTTCAAGTACTGCCACCAAAATTGGCCAATTAGAGATAAGCAAATGATACACGCAAAAGGTCATATGCATTATCTGCTTCTTCACGTTTCCTCTGTATATGCTTCTTTTCTTCCTTTCTTTCCCCTCTCTCTCAAGCACGACAGCTTCTTCTTCCTCTTCTCTCAATCCATTTTCAATTTTCTCTTCACAAACCCAAACTCTCTCCCCCCCCCCTCTCTCTCCCATACGGTTTTAATTTTCAATTTTAAGTCACAAACAAACAAAATCATCACAATTTGTTTTCCATTTTATTATGAATTAATTCTTCGTCTCTTCTAAATTTAGTTCCGATTCTGTGCAAAATTGGTGAATCCTTTGCTTTTTTGTATTGAATCTGATTGTGCAGGTTGTAATATTCAATGAATGGATCGGCTGGTGGCGAAAGTGAGCAGTTTTGAATATGTAAGTGTTCATAATTTCATTTGTTCACTTTTCAATATTCATGAATCTTGCTTAATTTCATATATCACCATCTTGCTTCTCTGCCACTGGTCAGACTCTGTTGTTTTCTCACATAATCATATGTACTGCGTTGTATTAGAGTGACTTGAGGATTAAGTAATCGTAAATTTGGTTGTAGAGAAGACCACGGTCTCCTATTGACTTAAGCATGTGTATTCCAGTTACTTAATCATGTATTGGTTCTGAAAGAACAATTGTGGAGCAAAGAAATTTCAAGAGAAGCTTAGTTTCAAGTCAGAATCTAAAGAAGTCAGACTCTAAAGGCAAGCTTGAAGCTGGAGACTCAGACTCTGGAAGCCAGACTCAGAAGCTGAAGACTCAGAATCTGAAGGCAACTGCAGAACCTAAAGACTCAGAAATTGATAGTCAGACTCTGGAAGCCAGACTCAGAAGCTGAAGACTCAGAATCTGAAGGCAACTCCAGAAGCTGAAGACACAGAATCTGATAGTCAGACTCTGCAAAATGATTAATCTTTTTCCTTAAATTTCCTTGAAAATCAGCTTATATAAACCAATGTTTTCCATTTCAAGACAGTGTATCACGATTGTCATATGTAAATTGTGAAACATGTAGAAGAGGCACCTTGATTGGCTTATTATTATCGATGCAATTTTTGTTCCATTGTCAATCCAATTTTTGTTCCATTACTAATTTGTTTCTGTATGAAAAAAGTTTGTTATTATGGTCATTGGTGTTAATTCACTACCTATATAGCAAAAAAAGTAGTTGCTTAACAAAGCAGGTGTATTTTATTTGTCATTGGATGTTGTCACCATGCGTTAGCTTCTAGCGTTCAACTTGGCATTTTGAAAAAAAAGGAGGTATGCTCATTAATAGATCAATGTAATCTAGCTGGTGTTCCTATCCAATTCGGCAATATTCCAGCTCATGTAATGCATACTTTAGAAAAACTGAGATCATGTCTTTTAAAAGCTTAAAAAAACAAAAGCTTAAAAAATAAAAGGAATAAAGGTCTGCAAGCAAACCCTAGAAAAACCATATGCAACCCCAACCCTTTTGTACTGCATTTCCTTTTTGGCGGCAAAACCCTAGCAAAATTTCTGTTAAATGACTCCATTGCCCTACATGTGCTAAACTGACAGCTTACAGGCATTGGGTTCCAAGTTGCGCTATGCATTGCCCTCCATGTGCAAAACCTTCAGCTTCATGATGATTGCTACATGTAGATAATCTTGGCCATTGATAATATCCAGCTATTGATAATATCCAGCTATAAACGCATGCCATGTGTGCCGTAGTTTGGGGAGAGGAGGTGTTGCCTTTATTCATTGGCTCACGTGGCTATGTATTGCTTGGTTTGCATCAATTTAACCATTCATCTAATAAACCAGGAGCAGCACATAGAAACAAGAAACCAGTTTTGCAGCTTTTTCTCACTATCTAAATCCATACTCTCCCTTCTCCTCCACACGCAAAAAAGCCTCTTCCTTTCTCACACGTTTCCTCTGTAAATTGCTTCTTTTCTTCTTTTTCTCTTCTACAAAAAAACCTCTTCCTTCTTTTTCTGAAAAGTTGCAATTGCATGATTTCAACAATTTGATTTAATATCCTATAAAAATTAATTTTTCAAATGGCATGTGTAATGCAGTTTTAGTGTCACAATTGCTGAGAGAAATTGTTTCTTCGCCATTTATTTTCACTAGGTTGATGAAAGTTACAAGAACTCTAAACTCATGATGGTTGGATGATGATGAGCAACTCTGCAATTGTTTACTTACTTGATTCATACATGGGGAAGCAGCTGCAAATAAGTATGAGTATTATTTTTAGTTGATTAGAACATGATTGAATGAATATTTTAGACTCTTATGTTATAATGTTATACTCATGTGTGTATGATGATGTTTTATAAAGCCAACGGACCTAAAGGCAAGCTTAGTTTGAAGTCAAAATCTGAAGAAGTCATACTCTAAAGGCAAGAGTCATGGCTTCAAAAGGAAAACTGATCCAAAGGAGATTGTTAGAATAAGACTTCAGACTCAGACTTCAAAAGCTCGCTTCAGAATCTGACCTTCAGAAGCTGACTTCAGACTCACTGTTCAGACTCTGACTTCAGACTCACTGTTCAGACTCTGACTTCAGACTCACTGTTCAGAAGCTCACTTCAGAAGCTCACTTCAGACTCACTGTTCAGAAGCTCACCTTCAGAAGCTGACTTCAGAAGCTCATTTCTGACTCTGGCTTCAGAACCTCTGGAGTAAAACGTTAAAAACAATAAGAAGGAAAAAAAAAACATTTCTGTTTTGGTGACTGTTATAAACTTTGTGATTTTTTTTGGGTTTTGTATGATCTTTTTAGTGCAAAAATGAGTTAAAATGATTAAAAATGCAGAAAAATACGCAGGAACAGCGGAACAGTTTCTGCGAACAGCAGCAGAAAAATAAGGTTTCTGTGAGCAGCAGAAAAATGTGGTTTCTGTGAACAGCAGCAGAAAAATACGATTTTTTTGGATTTTTGTATGAGGTTCTGCTTCTGAACCTGCGTCTGAGGTTCTGCTTCTGAACCTGCGTCTGAGGTTCTGCTTCTGAACCAGTTAGGTTCTGAGTCTGAAGTCTTATTCTAACAATCTCCTTTGGATCAGTTTTCATTTTGAAGCCATATTGTTGCTTTTAAGCATAAAAAAGAGAGAAAATCAAGAAAACAAGTAATGAACCTTTGTATTTGGTTTTAAAATTTATTATTTATAAGAATCAACCCTTCTTATAAATAATAACTTAACACAAAATCAACTGTAATGATTGTGTGAGTTGGGAAAATCTATTTCCATACATTAAACTTCTTGAGCCACATTCATTGATATCTTAATTTGGATTGTTACCTTGCAATTTGTCAAGGTAATCATATTCTTAGGTTAGCTTCTATATAAAGCTTGCGTGTTTTAATGGCTGTTGTTACCCTTGGTTCTGTTGAGGCAAAAATCCCTAATTAATTTTAAAGATAACAAACCCTAAATGATTAAAGGATTAATGGACTTTGATTAGTTTCTTGGTATTTAACTTGTGCTCTTGAGTGATTAATTAAGACAGGAACAAATACCAAGATACAAGGAATCAAAGAAAGAACTTTGTCATAGTTCAGAAAGTTGAACTCAGTTCAGAAACTGAACACAGTTCAGAATGTTGGACTCAGTTCAGAAGCTGAACACAGTTCAGAATGTTGGACTCAGTTCAGAAGGGAAAATGAAGTCCAGAAGCTGAACATAGTTCAGAAGCCAAAATGAAGAGCAGAAAGCTGCAACACAGTTCAGAAGAAGGTTGTTCACAGGTTCTGAAACCTTGTCATAAAGCTGCTCATACACCAACCCAGAAATTCAAGAACATGCATGCCACACGTGACATAAATAAATGTCCAAGAAAAACATACTTGCATGGATCAATCAAGAAATAAAGGCATCTACAAAATGAATGTCAAAAAGGATATTTAATGTTCATTTAAGACTATGAACATTGAATTAACAGGAATATTCCAAAAGGGAATATCATCCTAGATAATCAATCTACCTCACTTCATGTATGTTTCACTATTAGGATTTGATTACATCAAATGGTAGTCTTACAAGTCATCCTAAGTGAAACAAAAAGGATATTCTGAAGTTCAGAATGTTCAATACAGCACATGCTTCAATTCTGACACGCTACAGTAAAGCAGTTGGAAAAGTTAAGCAAAAAGCCAAATCACAATCTCAAAGTCAGAATCCATGAGATCTTGACACCTAAGGGGTTGGTACTGTTACAGATCAGCAAAATCCCCTAAAGCATGGGCATGAAGTGATGGTTCCACTTTCCTCTCTCCTGCACACAATCCAAGACTGATTTGCAAAGCTCTTGGCACAGCAACATTCTGATGCACTGCACGTATAAAAACAAGAGTTCATCAGCAAATCCAGAAATTCATATGTTCATTCATACATGATGAACCCAGATGAATATCATCAAGAATGCAACAACATTCTGAAGTACTCTCAAGAACAGAACAACATTCTGAAAGTCAGAATGTTCACCCAGATTTTCAAGTAAAAGTCAGTGGGGCCCAGGACACATGGCACAAGACCATTGGCCACCCTCCAACGGTTACAAAAGGCCAAGAACTCTATAAATAGAAGTGGAAGGCTCAGCATTAGACACACAATTGCAAAGCATACAAGAAAACATTTACAAAGTGTTTGAAGCTTTAGCATCTCAAATTGATCATCACTCTAAGTGTAAATCAATTCTCTTTATCTTGTCAAAGATAAACTCTCCCCCTCCTCTTCTGAAAGTCCTCTTCTTAACCTCACTTCTTAAATTCTCCAATCAATTGTAAAGAGCAAATCTCATCTAGTTTTAAGGGTATTAAAGTCTAGGTTGAGTAATTTGGTACAAAGTCTGGTGTGACTTAGTACAGAAGGTTGAGAGCCTGCTGAGGCTTAGAGAATACAGGTTGTAACCGTTCCAAGTGGACAAGATTGTAAGGTGCAGGATTTGAGAGGGTATCTCAAGCATCATAGTGGAAAACTCTCACAAGATTGTGAGGAGTGGACTAACCCACATTGGGTGAACCACTATAAAATTCTGTGTGTCTTTCTTCTCTCCTTATACTCTTTATATTACTGCATACACATCACACACACAACACTGAATTTAAATATCTTATTCTGCAACTGACACTTCAGAACGTTCTGAAGTCTGTTTAACTTTGTTCTTCCAAGAAACAACTTGAGAAGTATTTTTTAAGTACAGGATTAGATTTTAAAAAGGGTCACAATTCAAACCCCCCCTTTCTTGTGACTATATTATCTACTTCAATTGGCATCAGAGCGTTGGCTCTAAGGGTTTGAACACTTACACAAGTGTTAGAGAAAAGATCCAGGAAGAAGTATGTCAAAGGCTAAGTATATTACAGAAGGAGGATCAGCAAACAGACCTCCATTGTTTGATGGCACAAACTACTACTTCTGGAAAGGCAAGATGGAACTTTTTCTTAGATCTCAAGATACGGACATGTGGGCTGTAATCTCTGAAGGAGATCATGTTCCAATGAACAGAGAGGGAGGTATAAAAGAAAAAAGTGCATGGACACCAGATGATAAAGCCAAGGTATTACTAAACTCTAAAGCTAGATTATTTTTATCATGCGCACTAACCATGGAAGAAAGTGAAAGAGTTGATGAATGCCAAAATGCTAAAGAAGTATGGGACACTTTAAAAATACACCATGAAGGAACATCTCATGTCAAAGAAACTAGAATTGACATTGGAGTCAGAAAGTTTGAAATCTTTGAAATGAGTGAAAATGAAACTATTGATGAAATGTATGCTAGATTCACAACAATAGTAAATGAAATGAGATCTCTTGGAAAGATATATTCCACTCATGATAGAATCAGGAAAATATTAAGAAGTCTTCCAAGCACATGGAGACCTATGGTCACAGCTATTACCCAGGCCAAAGATCTAAACTCTCTGACCTTGGAGGAACTTATTGGTTCACTGAGAGCTCATGAAGTCATACTTCAAGAAGACAAACCAGTGAAAAAGGTAAAAACTCTTGCCTTGAAGGCCTCCCAAGAAACATCATCAGCAACTCAAGATGATGTGGAAGAACTGGATGAAATAGAAGAAGTCCAGGAAGAAGAAGCTGAAGATGAACTTGCACTCATCTCCAAGAAAATTCAAAGAATGATGATGAGAAGAAATCAGCTCAGAAAGAAGTTTCCCAACACTAACACTAACAAAACTGAGACTGACAAGAGTCAAGTCACCTGTTTTGGATGCAACAAGCTTGGACACTACAAGAATGAGTGTCCTGATCTCAAGAAACAGCAAAGGAGACCTCCCTTCAAAAAGAAAGCCATGATCACCTGGGATGATCTAGAAGAAGCAGAACCTGAAGATGAGGAAGCCAACCTGAGTTTGATGGCTAAATCAGAAGATGAGGAAGAGGTAATTATCTATGAACCTAACTCTTTGCAAAAAGAACTTGAAAGAAAAATTGACAGTCTTATATATGATTCAAATTTTCTATCTAACAAATGTCAATCATTGATAAAAGAACTTTCTGAACTAAAAGCTGAAAAAGATAAACTTCAAATTAAATATGATGAATCCAGAAGAACCATACAAACTTTGCAAGACTCTCATTTTAAAATGTCTGAACAACAAAGAGAGCTAAATAAAAAGCAAAAAGGAATTTTGTCTAAACCTTCTGAAGTACAAAAAGAAAACATTCTTTTGAAAACAGAAGTTGAAGGACTAAAAAATGATCTCTCACGTTTTATAAAATCCACAGAAACCTTTCAAAACATTCTGGGATCACAAGCTGGAACAAATGAAAAATCTGGATTAGGATTCAAAGATCCAAACAAAAATCTTCTTAAAACTGTTCTTTTGCCAAAAGAAACTGAAATAAAAATGAAGATAAAATGCTCATACTGTAACAAGCTAGGGCATCTTGACTCAGCATGTTTTCATAAAAAACATTTTGAAAAAAATAGATTAAATAATCTTAGCTCAGAACGTTCTCATCTCAATAGATCAGAAAGTTCACAAAAGGCTGAAAAGGCTAAGAAGATATGCTCTTACTGTAACAAATCTGGTCATACAATAACAGAATGTTACAATAAGAAAAGATCTCTTAGAAAGACTAACCCTCAAGGACCCAACATTACATGGGTACCTAAGATTTTGTTCATGTCAAGTGTAGGTCTCCTCTCAAAATGCAAAGACAAAGCCATGGTACTTGGACAGTGGCTGTTCAAGACACATGACAGGAGATAGGAACTGCTTTCTAACCTTTGAAAATAGAGATGGAGGACTAGTCACATTTGGAAACAATGACAAAGGCAAAATCAGAGGTAAAGGAACAATAGGTAAAACTAACTCTGCCAAGATAGAAAATGTTCAGTTTGTAGAAGGGTTGAAACACAATCTACTTAGCATAAGTCAATTATGTGATAGTGGTTTTGAAGTTATTTTTAAACCCAACATATGTGAAATAAGACAAGCCTCCTCTAAGAAATTAATTTTCTCTGGATCAAGGAAAAAGAACTTATATGTTTTGAACTTAAATGAAATTCCAGCTGAATCATGTTTTATGTCTCTTGAAAAAGATAAGTGGATTTGGCACAAAAGAGCTGGTCACATTAGTATGAAAACTATTGCTAAACTTTCTCAACTTGATCTAGTTAGAGGTTTGCCAAAGATTAACTTTGAAAAGGACAAGATCTGTGAAGCTTGTATTAAAGGAAAACAAGTTAAAAGCAGTTTTAAAACAATTGAACATATTTCAACTCAAAAACCTTTAGAGCTTCTTCACATTGATCTTTTTGGTCCTGTTCAAACTGCAAGTCTTAGTGGCAAAAGATATGGATTTGTTATTGTTGATGATTTCTCAAGATTTACATGGGTGTTATTTTTAAAACATAAAGATGAATCATTTGAAGCATTTCAAAACTTTTGCAAAAAGATTCAAAATGAAAAAGGTTCTAATATCATATCTGTGAGGAGTGATCATGGAGGAGAATTTGAAAATGCTTCCTTCAAGACATTCTTTGATGAATGTGGTATTACACATAATTTTTCTTGTGCAAGAACTCCACAGCAAAATGGAGTTGTTGAGAGGAAAAATAGAACCTTGCAAGAAATGGCTAGGACTATGTTAAATGAATCAAATGTTGAAGATTACTTTTGGGCAGAAGCCATCAATACATCTTGTTACATTTTGAATAGAGTTTCAATAAGAAACATTCTAAATAAAACCCCATATGAATTATGGAAAAACATCAAACCTAGCATATCTTATTTTCACATATTTGGTTGCTACTGTTACATTCTGAACACAAAAGAAAAATTGGGTAAGTTTGATCCTAAATCAGATAAAGCTATCTTTTTGGGATACTCTACAACATCCAAAGGTTATAGAGTGTACAACTTAAAAACCCAAACAGTTGAAGTCAGTATGCATGTCATATTTGATGAATATGATGAACCTTCTCAACTCCAAGAAAAGGAAGATACTGAAGATCAGACACTTCAGAATGTTAACAATCAGAACAATAATGTCCTTTCAAGGGAACAATATGGCTATGATCTCTCAAATGGAACCCAAGTCAATAAATGAAGCCATAATAGATGATTCATGGATTGAGGCCATGAAAGATGAACTGTCTCAGTTTGAAAGGAACAAAGTGTGGAACTTGGTTCCAGATGATCAAGGGAAGACAATCATTGGAACAAGATGGGTGTTTAGAAATAAACTTGATGAAGATGGCAAAGTTGTCAGAAATAAAGCAAGGTTGGTTGCTCAAGGATACAACCAACAAGAAGGTATTGACTATGATGAGACTTTTGCACCAGTGGCAAGGTTAGAAGCTATTAGAATCCTTCTTGCATATGCTGCACATAAAAGTATCAAACTTTTTCAAATGGATGTTAAAAGTGCCTTTTTAAATGGATTTTTAAATGAAGAGGTTTATGTAAGTCAACCTCCTGGCTTCATAAATAAAGAAAAACCTAATCATGTTTTCAAACTCACTAAAGCACTTTATGGTCTTAAGCAAGCTCCTAGAGCTTGGTATGAAAGACTTAGCACATTTCTCATTAACAATGGATTTTCTAGAGGAAAAATTGATACCACACTTTTTAGAAAAACTCAGAACACAGATTTGCTAATAGTTCAAGTCTATGTAGATGATATTATTTTTGGTTCAACCAAAGAGAAAATGTGTGAAGACTTTTCAAAACTCATGCAAAGTGAATTTGAAATGAGCATGATGGGTGAACTTGGTTTCTTTCTTGGTTTGCAAATCAAACAATTTCCAAATGGCATTTTCATAAATCAAGAAAAATATGTCAAAGATATTCTTAAAAAATATAAAATGAATGAAGCAAAGATAATGGCCACTCCCATGCATCCATCATCCAGCTTGGATAAAGATGAAAATGGAAAATCAGTCTCTGAAAAAGAATATAGAGGCATGATAGGATCATTGCTTTATTTAACTGCTAGCAGACCTGACATAATGTATGCAGTAGGCTTATGTGCTAGATTTCAAACATGTGCAAAAGAATCTCATCTAACTGCTGTAAAAAGGATCTTAAGATACCTAGTAGGTACTACTGATCTTGGTCTTTGGTATAGAAAAGGCTGTAGTTTTGATCTTGTAGCCTATTGTGATGCTGATTATGCTGGAGACAAAGTTGAGAGAAAGAGTACAAGTGGATCTTGTCAATTCCTAGGACAAGCCCTGATTGGATGGTCCTGTAGAAAACAAAATACCATTGCACTCTCTACAACAGAAGCTGAGTATGTATCTGCAGCTAGTTGTTGCTCTCAAGTTTTGTGGATCAGAAATCAGTTGGAAGATTACTCACTAAGGTACTTAAATGTTCCAATTCTCTGTGACAACACAAGTGCTATTAATTTATCAAAAAATCCTATTCAACATTCTAGGTCTAAGCATATTGAAATTAAGCATCATTTCATACGTGATCATGTTCAGAAAAAGGACATTGAATTGAAATTCATTGATACAGAAAATCAATTAGCTGATATTTTCACAAAACCATTAGTTGAGGATAGATTCAATTTTATCAAAGAAAAATTGCTAATTATGAAAAATCCCAATAAAGATTGATTAACTGAATTACTAAGGGCCTAGGACAAACCCCCTTGAGTCATTCTGAATCACTTCAGAATGTTCAACAAAGCTCAGAATGTTCTAACAGAGTTCAGAATGTTCTTCAGGCTCTGAACGTTCACTCTGTTCAGCATAGTTTTCTGAACTCAGAGTGTTCAGTAAAATTTTTCTGAAGTTAGTGAGTCACTCTCATAAAGTGATCTTTCTTCAAAAATCCCTCCATATCTCAGCATTAAATGCTTGTATTAGAGTTAATGTGTTAAAACCATTAACCTCCATACAAAAAGGGAACTATCAAATCAGCCACTCTCCTTTCTTCTTTCAAAACGGCTACTTTCTCTTTCCTGTACAACCACTTTTCAGTTTTATCTTTTCCCATAAAACCACCATCATCAGTTTCTCTCTCTCTTCTCCTACACGTTTTTGTCTTTATAAACAAACCACCACTCCACTCAAACACATTCATCTCCACACCTCTGAACCGAAAAATTTCATCTGTCCCTTCGCACAAAAAAAAAACTGCCATGGCCAGAACAAAAACAACCTCTCGCAACAATGAACAAGAACAAACCCCTGTTCCTCGTTCTGCTCCACCACAATTCCCAGAAGAACCTCAACCTCTGCGCACCATTCTCCCTGATATCATCATCTCCACCACTGAACCTTCTAAACCCAGAAAGCCTGTGACTAAACCTAAGAAATCTGCTTCAACTTCTCAACATCCCAGAAGGTCTCAGAGAATCATCTCTGGAACTGGAAAAGCCAAGAAATTTTCTGCCTCCACGATCCTTCTCTCAGACTCAGAGGAAGATTCTGATCCAACCATCTCTCAATACATGAGGAAGGTCAAGACTTCACCCAAACAAACCTCTGAACCAGAAAAAGAGAATTCTGTCTCTGAAGAAGAATCTCAATCAAAATCCCAATCTGAAGAAGAAGAACCTTCTGATAAGCAGGAAGAAGCATCTCCTCCCAAAAAGCATGGAAAAGGAAAAGACATTGGGAAGATAACCTCCATTCTGAAGGGCAAAAAGGAAAAAGCACCTAGACCCATAAGCAGGGCTAAGTATTTTGATTTTGCTGACCTAAAGAAGAAGGGATGGAACCTGTGTGAATACACTGATGCACAAGGATGGACAAGCTTTGTGTCACTTCAGGAACTCACCTACCCAGACTTAGTAAGAGAATTCTACAGCTCAATGGAAATCAAAACCAAAGATAGAAAGAAGACCCTCATTACAACTGTCAAAGGAGTGAAGATCAAACTCACTCAAACTTCCCTCTCAAAGGCTCTAAGAATCCCAAATGAAGGTAATGAACTCTTCTTCCCTTCCTGGTTTTCTGAAGCTAGAACAAACCGTGCCAAACTCATACTTGAATATACCAAACCAAACCTTCCTTTTAACTCCACAAATCTTGCTGACCTACCCAAAATCTTTCACAATATGGTACGCCATACCCTGCTTCCTAGGTCAGGAACCTATGAAGCTGTGAGTGATACTGATCTCTGCATCATGTTTCATCTCATTAACAAGAAAAAGCTGAACCTGTGCTTCATTATCCTTCAACACATGATTGATGCATGTATGAATCCCAAACAAACCAGTGCCCTAGTCTATGGAATGCCAATCACCCTTATCCTTAAGGACAACAAAGTACCTCTTGAAAATGAACAATGTGATTACACATTTATGAGGTTCACTGCAAAAACCATGGCCCAGCTGCACATCACTTCATCTAACCTTCCCACACCTCCAGCATCTGAAACTTCTGGTTCTGTTAAAAGACATCAAGACCAGAAAGTAAGAAAAACAAAGAAGAAAAGGAAGATTGAGAAAGTCCAAAACCTTCCTCTAGAGGAAGAGGAAGAAGATGTTAACAATATGGTTCAAGAGGAGCCAATGGATGAAAATCCCACAGAACATCAAAAGGAAGATGAATCTTCTGCTGAAGAAACATTCCAAGAGAGTGATGATCCTGCCAAAGAAGCAACTCAGGAAGTTGCAGAAGATCAGAATGTTGCAGAAGATCAGAATGTTGCTGAAGATCAGCACATTGAAAAATCTCAAGAAATGGCTGAGGAGGAAAGTCAGCAGGATAATGAATCACTTCTCAAAAGGAATGCTGAGCCAGCCAAAGTTGCTGAAGAACAATTTCAGCAAGACATTAAAGAAAATGCTGAAGAAGGAGCTCAGCTGGAAGAAGGAGCACAAAAGACTGCTGAGGATCAGGACCTGAATGATGTAGCTGAAATCCTAGTCACCCACATGTTTAGTGACAATGCTGACCAGCTAGAAACTGGTATTGAACAATCAGATGGAAATCAAGCTGGATTTGATCTCAACATGGAAGGGATCAATTCAGAAGATGGTGTTTTTGAGGACTCTCAGAAAGAAAATCCTGAAACAATGCCTGAAACTGAAGTACAGAATGTTGAAGGAAACATTCTCCCTGATCATACCACTCCCTCCATCTGCGAAGTCTCTGCAGATCCTGCTCCTATAGCTTCAGGATCTCTGCCTATTGAACAAATCCAACCTCTGGCTAACCAACCACCACCACCACTCCTAAATCAGTCTACTTCCACCATGGAGTCAGAAGCCATTTGTAGCAAGTTTCTGATATCCCCTCTTCACACTTCGCAAAATATCTCTCCTACTCCAGCCACACTCAAAACAACCACTCAACTACCTGATATTCCTACACTGTTTGCTTCCCTTGAAACCTTTGTCTCAAAAGAAGGTCACTCAAAAACAAACATGGATGCCCCCACTTCTGCTCCCACACCACAAATATCCAAAGCTGAAAAAATTGCTAGACGTTCTCTTAGGGTTGCAACTAAAACCCATAAGATTGCATGTGTCCTAGCAAAATGGACCTCTGAAGTTGCTGCTCCTGGATTGGCTATGAATCCTCCTGTGTTTGAAGACCCATCTGTCTTTGATTCTGAGCCTTCCTCAGATTCTGGAGACTCAACTCCCTGAGTGTCCTCCACTTATCCCTCCCTACCTTTCTTGCTGTTGACAAAAGGGGGAGAAGCTTTAGGTTTTAAATCTTTAAGTTTTTATGTTTTAGGCCCAAGTAGGTCAGTGATCAATAGTTATTGGAGTTCTTAAAACTTCAACTTTTGCTTGATCACCTTTGTTTGCTAAGTTTTTGCTTTTGAACCATATATGATGTAATGAGCATGATTGATTAATGAAAAAATGCATTTGGTTCAAAAATCTGCATCTCTTAATAATGCCATGAATTATAAAAATAAGGGGGAGCTTTTAAAAATTATTAAAAACTCAATGTCATGAATTATAAAAATGAGGGGGAGCATAAAAATAATTTTCAGCTCTTAAACCTCTCATATTTTTAATCAAAATCCATAATCCTAAATCATAGGTTTGTCATCATCAAAAAGGGGGAGATTGTTGAGGCAAAAATCCCTAATTAATTTTAAAGATAACAAACCCTAAATGATTAAAGGATTAATGGACTTTGATTAGTTTCTTGGTATTTAACTTGTGCTCTTGAGTGATTAATTAAGACAGGAACAAATACCAAGATACAAGGAATCAAAGAAAGAACTTTGTCATAGTTCAGAAAGTTGAACTCAGTTCAGAAACTGAACACAGTTCAGAATGTTGGACTCAGTTCAGAAGCTGAACACAGTTCAGAATGTTGGACTCAGTTCAGAAGGGAAAATGAAGTCCAGAAGCTGAACATAGTTCAGAAGCCAAAATGAAGAGCAGAAAGCTGCAACACAGTTCAGAAGAAGGTTGTTCACAGGTTCTGAAACCTTGTCATAAAGCTGCTCATACACCAACCCAGAAATTCAAGAACATGCATGCCACACGTGACATAAATAAATGTCCAAGAAAAACATACTTGCATGGATCAATCAAGAAATAAAGGCATCTACAAAATGAATGTCAAAAAGGATATTTAATGTTCATTTAAGACTATGAACATTGAATTAACAGGAATATTCCAAAAGGGAATATCATCCTAGATAATCAATCTACCTCACTTCATGTATGTTTCACTATTAGGATTTGATTACATCAAATGGTAGTCTTACAAGTCATCCTAAGTGAAACAAAAAGGATATTCTGAAGTTCAGAATGTTCAATACAGCACATGCTTCAATTCTGACACGCTACAGTAAAGCAGTTGGAAAAGTTAAGCAAAAAGCCAAATCACAATCTCAAAGTCAGAATCCATGAGATCTTGACACCTAAGGGGTTGGTACTGTTACAGATCAGCAAAATCCCCTAAAGCATGGGCATGAAGTGATGGTTCCACTTTCCTCTCTCCTGCACACAATCCAAGACTGATTTGCAAAGCTCTTGGCACAGCAACATTCTGATGCACTGCACGTATAAAAACAAGAGTTCATCAGCAAATCCAGAAATTCATATGTTCATTCATACATGATGAACCCAGATGAATATCATCAAGAATGCAACAACATTCTGAAGTACTCTCAAGAACAGAACAACATTCTGAAAGTCAGAATGTTCACCCAGATTTTCAAGTAAAAGTCAGTGGGGCCCAGGACACATGGCACAAGACCATTGGCCACCCTCCAACGGTTACAAAAGGCCAAGAACTCTATAAATAGAAGTGGAAGGCTCAGCATTAGACACACAATTGCAAAGCATACAAGAAAACATTTACAAAGTGTTTGAAGCTTTAGCATCTCAAATTGATCATCACTCTAAGTGTAAATCAATTCTCTTTATCTTGTCAAAGATAAACTCTCCCCCTCCTCTTCTGAAAGTCCTCTTCTTAACCTCACTTCTTAAATTCTCCAATCAATTGTAAAGAGCAAATCTCATCTAGTTTTAAGGGTATTAAAGTCTAGGTTGAGTAATTTGGTACAAAGTCTGGTGTGACTTAGTACAGAAGGTTGAGAGCCTGCTGAGGCTTAGAGAATACAGGTTGTAACCGTTCCAAGTGGACAAGATTGTAAGGTGCAGGATTTGAGAGGGTATCTCAAGCATCATAGTGGAAAACTCTCACAAGATTGTGAGGAGTGGACTAACCCACATTGGGTGAACCACTATAAAATTCTGTGTGTCTTTCTTCTCTCCTTATACTCTTTATATTACTGCATACACATCACACACACAACACTGAATTTAAATATCTTATTCTGCAACTGACACTTCAGAACGTTCTGAAGTCTGTTTAACTTTGTTCTTCCAAGAAACAACTTGAGAAGTATTTTTTAAGTACAGGATTAGATTTTAAAAAGGGTCACAATTCAAACCCCCCCTTTCTTGTGACTATATTATCTACTTCAGGTTCATGTCAAGTGAGTCTGGTGTCCCATTTTCCACTTGGCTTAAACTAACAGTCTCCAAATTTGTTTGCTAATGCTGTGTTAATGTTAGGCAATAATGAGCAGAGCTATTTTTGAGGAGTCTCTTAGTTAACTTGGCCATTACCAGACCTGACCTAGTCATTATATTGCCACCTACTCTTGTGCTAATTAGGCAACATAAGTGGTTGTCATCTCCATTATGCACCAAAAGATTTAATCGTAAATTTGTGTTATCCACGTATATTTGTATTGTGGTTTGCATGACTAATACTTTTTAGTCATGTTGGGCAAAGTTATTAATTATGTGTTGATTTAACCTGATCCATTTTTCTCACTATCTATTAATTTCTTTTATGATTTTTAATAAGCACCGGTCAAAAGTCCTTAGTTACTTCAAGAAAAATGTTAAAGATGTTGTTAAATGATGAAGAAGTTGAAGATACAAATGTTACATATAATGTAGATTATAAAGAAGTGGTTCAAAATGTCCGTTAGTTAACGTTATTATTACTCATATGATATTGCAATAAAGTTTCAATTATAATATATTTCATGTTTTAATTTATTTTCATGCGATATTGTAGTTCTAAATTGTTAATATATTGTGCTCATTATTGACCTGTGCGATAGTACGGGGCGGCCGTCTAGTATAAAATTAACTCATGAAAAATGAGAGAGCACTGAAATCCCGCCGTAAACATTCATCTACCCAAAGTCCACTACTTTTCTTCTCTTCACAACCCACATAACTGGTAACAAGTCATGCTTCCTATATTTTGTCCAAATTACAATTAAAAAAAAATCATATTTTGTTTCATACTCCCTCCGTCCCAAATTGTATGACGTTTTAGGCATTTCACACGTATTAAGAAATATAATTAATTTTGTGTGGGAAAGAGATATTAAGAGTTGTTTTACAAAATTGTCCTTAATAAATGATATGGGAAAGATAAATTAAAGAGTTGAAAAAATATAGAGTAATAAATAGTTAAGGATATAATAGGAAAAATAACATTAATGTTTCATTGGTATTGTAAAGCGACATATAATTTGGGACAATTTTTTTTTCTAAAACGACATACAATTTGGGACGGAGGGAGTAATTACAATAAAAAAAATCAGATTTTGTTCCAAAATTACGATTAAACAAAATCAGATTTTAAACCAAATCAGATTTTGTTCTAAAATTACATTCAAGAAAATCAAATTTTATTCCAAAATTTGACATCCAAAATAAAAGTGAGTGAATGTTTTTCTCAAATTAAAATCAAATCAAATCCACAAATTTTCTTTTTACCCACAATTAAGATTAGGATTAGTACTACCCTTTCTTTCCAATTCCAAAAAGAAAAATATTTTTTTTACACAAAAAAAAAAACTGAACTTATCACTTACATATAAATGTTAAGTAGTCTGATTACATGAATCCCTAACCCTAATGCAACCCTAACACCCAAAATGACACATAAAAAATCCTTGCTGAGAGTTGAACCACAGACCAACTTCTAATAGGTCACAGCTGTAACCACTGGATCACTAATGGTTTTTGTGACTTATAATTGCTTTTATTTTATATATATCTACGGCAATTATAAAAAGGGGGGTTTGAATGAAGGAATTAAGTAGTGTTTTAATTAAATCTAAAATATTTTTATGCACAATCTAATATATTTTGGTTTGTGATATGAAATATATTTTAATACTCAATAATATATTTTTATACTGAATATGATATATTTTGGTACTCAATTTGAGATATTTTTGAATTAAATCTAATATACTATTTTTATATTGAATATGTTAGAAAGTGATTTCTTAGTCCCCAAGTTTTGCTAAAATATTTTTATGCACAATCTAATATATTTTGGTTTGTGATATGAAATATATTTTAATACTCAATAATATATTTTTATACTGAATATGATATATTTTGGTACTCAATTTGAGATATTTTTGAATTAAATCTAATATACTATTTTTATATTGAATATGATATATTTTGGTACTCAATTTGAGATATTTTTGAATTAAATCTAATATACTATTTTTATATTGAATATGATATATTTTGGTACTCAATTTGAGATATTTTTGTACTAAATCTAATATATTTTTGTACTTAATAATATATTTTAAAATTGAAGAGTAAACCCGTTAAATAGTTATGAGAGAAACCTAGCTCAGTTAAAAGGTTATAAATAGAGGAGAGCATTAGAGAATTAGGGTAGTCTTGACAACCCTAATGACTAACCCTAACTTTTCTTTTGAAAGAAATTTATGAAAAAAAATCTAATATGATATATTTTGAATATGATATATTTTGGTACTCAATTTGAGATATTTTTGAATTAAATCTAATATACTATTTTTATATTGAATATGATATATTTTGGTACTCAATTTGAGATATTTTTGTACTAAATCTAATATATTTTTGTACTTAATAATATATTTTAAAATTGAAGAGTCCGTTAAATAGTTATGAGAGAAACCTAGCTCAGTTAAAAGGTTATAAATAGAGGAGAACATTAGAGAATTAGGGTTACAACAAACAAGAAAAGATTAGAGATCAAAGGAAAACTAGGGTTGTGGAGAGAAGAAGCAAGGAGACAAGTGAGAAGAACCTGGAGAGAGATTTTACCGTAGGAATATCAAATTCTGCAAACCAAAGTTAATGTGAGAAAACGCGTTCAGTTGTCATCAGTATACGACACACTGCCGTCATGCAGGGCCAACCATGTGATTTGTAAGTATTTAATTTCGTAATAAAAAGTAGTATTTTAAAACAAAAAATAGTTATAAGTGTTAATTGGATTATTAAAAGAAGTGATGAATACTACTCGTTTTTGAAGCTGAGGTCAGTTCCAAGTTCCTTCCTTTGTTTCAAGGCTACCCCACCAAACTAAACAGTATTCAACTCAACCGAGTATGAGTGAGGAATCTTCTACTCAAACGTGTAATATTAATAAATAAATATTTATCTTTGTCCTATTAATTGCTAACTATAGCTTATATATATCACCTTATATAAAATCAATGCTTTAAGTGATTTCTAATCCAAATCATAGTTCTTAGGTGAGATTTAGGTGAAGTGAAAGACTCTTGAGTTGAGAAGCAACCAACACCAAACAGACAGGTATGTTTTCACCACACACTTCTTCAATTAATCTTAGTCTTAGGTTGCAATTACATGTCTCTGCTACTTTTCTCCCTTTATTTGTTGAAACTGCACTTTGTATATCTTTTTTATTTCTTTGATTTTTTTTTTTTACCTATTCAATATTAGAAATTCTTCTATGATGATGTTTCCTTACCTGATGAATTTTCAATTGGGAAATTTAAAGGGTTAGAGAAGATGATTGTTTATTTTTTGTATTTTTAATGAATAATTATGTAAATCTATGAGATATGAGAAATTATTTTGGATCCTCAATTGGAATTCAGATTTTGAGAACAATCCATTTTACATAGAAAGAATCTTCAATATACGTTCGAGAAAATAAAAGTGATTAAATGTAATCAAATCGGACAGACCTGCAATATGAAGTGTCTTTGTTACTACATAGTATATATAGACTTCTGGATTAGTACTAGATTACTAGTGGATCTCATCTTTTTAACTGTGTATCTCTTTTGTTTTATGGATCCATTTGATTTAGAATCTTGTGTGTGTCGAAGAGTTGTTTTTCTTCATAGATTGTCACCATTTAGCTTGAATTTAGTTTTCTTCAACATATCTTCATTATTGTTTAGATCTTTCGCTGTCAAGCTGTTTTCACTGATGTCTTTGCTTTGTTTAATCATTGTTGAAGTTTCCTTAACAGTTTTATTTTGTTATGCAGGTCCTGTTTCTTAAATACATTTGTCTACTGTAGTTGGTGATCATTTTTGCATCTAGCTGCTTGCCAAAATGGTGATTCCTCAGAAATCTACTGCTATGCTCTTCTGCATAACTAGCGACTAACGAGTCAACGAGTTCTGTTGCGAATAACCTTTTTTATTTACGATTAAATTGACTACTTGCTATTCCAATTTCCTTTTTCGGCCGAGTAAATAATTATTTCAAGATGCAAATGTCTCAGCAAAGGCCAAATTCAGCTGGTCTCGGTTTCTATCACCAACCTGCTCAGGGCATTTACCTACAAACCAATCTATGTGGTGATGGTAGCAGCAGCCAGGGAACTGAACTTTCTTTCGAAACCTACAAGCAGCGACGCTTCACTCTGGAATCATACCCAGAAATCACCGGTTTCATAGACTGTGATTCTCCTTCCTATGCCAGTGTATCATCTAACAAGACTCCATTTTCTCCACAAGAGTCTCAATCATGCCATTCAGATCACCACCAATCATCTGACAACACCTATGGATCCCCGATAAGCGGGATGTCCAGTGTTGACGATGGGAATGATTTGAAGCACAAACTTAGAGAACTTGAGAATTCATTGTTGGGGCCTGAGGATTTTGATATTGTTGATAGTTACGGCAGCTGCATGAAGACTAGCTTCCACGGAGCATCTCCATCAGCTAAATATAATTGGTCTCTGATTGCCGAAAACATTCCAAAGCTTGACATGAAAGAAGTCCTCTTGCTATGTGCACAAGCTGTCTCTGATGGTGATATTCCAACAGCGAGAGGCTGGATGGATAATGTATTGGTGAAGATGGTATCGGTTGCTGGAGATCCAATCCAGAGGTTAAGTGCTTACTTGTTGGAAGGGCTTAGAGCAAGATTAGAATCGTCCGGAAGCTTGATCTACAAGTCATTGAAATGTGAACAACCAACGAGCAAAGAGCTAATGAGTTACATGCACATCCTGTATCAGATTTGTCCATATTTTAAGTTTGCATACATATCTGCAAATGCTGTTATTTCTGAAGCAATGGCAAATGAATCCAGGATTCATATAATTGATTTCCAAATCGCACAGGGAACACAATGGCATATGCTTATTGAAGCACTTGCATGCAGGCCCGGCGGACCACCTTTTATTCGAATAACAGGTATCGATGATTCACAATCATTTCATGCGCGCGGTGGAGGACTTCAGATTGTAGGAGAGCGACTTTCAAACTTTGCCAGGTCTTGTGGAGTTCCGTTTGAGTTCCACAGTGCTGCAATGTCCGGTTGCGAAGTTCAACGAGAAAATCTTAGAGTTAGACCTGGAGAAGCCCTCGCCGTAAATTTTCCCTATAGTTTGCACCATATGCCGGATGAGAGTGTGAGCATAGAAAATCATAGAGACAGATTGTTGAGATTGGTTAAGAGTTTGTCTCCGAAGGTTGTTACCCTTGTTGAGCAAGAATCCAACACCAATACTTCTCCTTTCTTTCATAGGTTTGTGGAGACAATGGATTTTTACACAGCTATGTTTGAATCAATAGATGTTGCTTGCACCAAAGACGATAAGAAGCGGATTAGTGTGGAGCAGAACTGTGTGGCACGGGACATCGTCAACATGATAGCCTGTGAGGGGGTTGAGAGGGTGGAGAGGCATGAAGTTTTTGGAAAGTGGAGGTTGAGATTTTCCATGGCAGGATTTAGACAATGCCAATTGAGTTCTTCAGTGATGCATTCTGTCCAAAATATGTTGAAGGACTTCCATCAAAATTATAGGCTTGAACATAGAGATGGTGCTCTCTATCTTGGCTGGATGAAGAGAGCTATGGCCACCTCTTCTGCTTGGAGGTGTTAGGTGTAACTGACCTTTATTTTTCGTTACCTGTTTTACTAGTTTTACTAGTACCTTAGTTTTAGCATAATGTATGGTATCCAAAGTTTCTCCATATATAAACTTTGAGACGATTTAGCTCTATTTCCAACATGTTCCTTTTAGCAGGTTATTATGTAGTCTGCAGAATCTCAACTTTTTGTAAATGTCAATACTGAAATGAAGGAAAATGTGAGATTTACTTATTTAACTGATTGAGATGAGTAAAGTACTCATTTTGTTTTCTTGTTTATTTCCTTACTCAAACAGTGGTGTGTGAAATTTTCAATAGTAGAGGTACATGGTGCTCAAGTTTTTTGTTTACTACTCTTGCATAACCCTTTACCTTTTCCTCGGTTGATTTCTTCTGTATGTAACATACTCTAGAATTTAGAAGCTTAGTCTATTCTCAGAATTCTGGTGTTACAATTTTGCTTACATAGATGGACCTAATCAATGGATACGTAGATTTGAACAGGAATTTGATGTGCAATTGAGTTTATCATGTGTTTTTTGGTGGTCAAACAACAAAACGTGTGTCTAGTATCACTCTGAGTATGCCAGAATCACGGTCAAGAATTTCTTGGTCCCCACGAAAAATAAAGCTAAAAAAGTATTACACGTGTCTTTAGAATATTGAACAAACTTGATCAATTTAGCCAAACACTTCCTTCAAAAAATACTAAAAAATAAAGCCTGACCCAGGTGTTAGATGATTAAATAAATATTGCAAAGTTTAGTTAGACACGCTATTCTCATGTTCTGGGATATAAGAATTAATTCCACATGTTCTTTGCAAAATAAAAATCGTCTCAGTGCCCATCGACGGATTACTTTTAAAACTTCGGAGGAATTTCTAGATATGAAGAAAATAATTAAATTTAAAATATTTATAAAACACTTAAAATAATATCTAAATGATAAAATTTGATTGAACAGTCTACATAAAACTATTTTACATTTGTCTAGGGGCAAACTGATTTTATGTTTGTATGATTCCAAGTAAACGTTGCATAACAATGTTTATTGTCGTTGACGGTCTCCTCTCCTTTTCATTACACTCTTACTTCTTTTTTTTTATGACTTCACTTTGTTTTTTGTGTTGAAGATTCTCTTGAAATAAAGATTCAAGATGCATGATTTTATTTTATGTTGAAATTATTGACAGCCTTGTTCATGATTATAATAATAAATTGATTTTAGTTTGATTTGTTGTGACGGGGGTATTAATCCAAATCCCTAACTTGAATGGGGGCAAACTGTTTGTGTTTGTATGACTCCAAGTTAACGTCACATAACAATGTTTACTGATGTTGATGGTATTCTCTCCTCATTTCCTTGTGGAGCAGGGTTGCTGCCTTTACTTCTTTGGACGGCCATGAGACATACATTTTTTCATTCTATTCTTTGTTGTTTGTTCTTTTTTGGGTTTTTAACATGTTTTGTTCAACATAAGTGTATTCATAGAAACACAGATGTTGCCAATGACGATATCATACACCAAATACCATCTTTCGGTACTGAATGGCTTTTATGCCTTGTTGATACTATTCTGCAATTCTGAGGCCTTACCTGTGCTCCATTTATAATCATGTTCTTATTCTGTTATTGAAAAAGAAAATCCCCAAAAAATAAAAACATGCAAAGCAAAAAACATATTAAACTCAGACTCTTCAATTGGATGAGCATACCATATGACGTGTCTACTGTTGGTTTCATCTTGTAGAGACTATCTATGAAGTCAGCATCCCCTTGTGAAACAATAATGATTGAGTTGATGATGAGTCTACCTTTGGAGACCCCTTTTGTAGAGACTACCCTTGTGGTGTACCCGAATTTGACACTAGATTACCCATCCAACTGTTGCCCACGACATATGCAAATCATATTCACGTCTTCAAATGACTGTGCAGCAAGCCATTTGAACATGCAAAAAATTTCATGAATGACTGTAACAAGGCAACAACTAATTTCTTCATCTTGGTCTTCAGCTTCTTCATTTTACGTTGAGTAACTTGCATCTAGAGCTTCACACTGCCAGAATGTATTGGAGTACTGGGTCATCCGTATCAATACCTTTCTGTTTTTTTCTCAAGATGTATGATTTTATTTCAGCATCATATTTTACATGTAGTATTTTTTATTAAATTTCTTTTAATAATTTTAGTTTGATCTCGCAATTGTTTAGTTTATTTATTTAGAAAATCCACGGTGTATTAATGTATTAATGACTTGTCAAAAAAAAAGTATTAATGAGTGTCACAGCAATCTTGCACTGTTTGATTATCTTATTTCACTTGTGCCTTGTTGATAGTATTCTGCAATTCTGAGGCATTCTGTGTTTCGTTTTGTCTTATGGTACTTGCTTACTAATGCTTAATTCAAATCTTTCAAACCTTTAAATGAAATCTATCCCCTGTATGTTTGCTTGCTTCTGCCATGAAAACTGGATTCATTGCTAAGTTGAGGCTGACTTCTTGTCCAAATTGTAAAATAATTGGCTTCTTAACTTGAACCTTCAATTCACTCAACACAGATTCAATCCAAATAACTTAACTATTGAGATTGAATAGAGGTTGAATAGGGGCTATTCAACTGATTACAAACGCATGTACTTATAGGCTAAAGTATGGTAACTTGTTTCACACGTCACCAACTAACTAACCATTATTAACAAACATAGTAAGATTTATCAATAACAACCTTGGCATCAAAGACATAAAATCCAAGAAAAAATTCTTAGAAAATGTGTGGACTGTGAAAAGGCTGAATTAAACTAAAAATAGTGTAGATGGATAGAGCTTGTAGAACCATGTAGAAAACAGAGGCAAGAAGTAAGAACGCAGCAGTTTATGCAGGAACAAAGCTAAACAAGACAATCAAAGCCATATGAATCACCAAACAAGGCCAAGCCGTAACCGACATAGGAAAACATAGCTAAACAGAGGCAAAGCGCAAAGTGTATCTTCACAATGCTCATAGGTCTAATTGCATATAGTTAGTTAGCCACCTTTAATTTTCTAATAATAGTTTTGAATTCAACCACGGCATCTTGTAGTTTTTTATGAGGTATATGCACAAGAAAACTTGTTTCTAATTTCTGTGCAACAATTCCAAGTAAAATGTGGAAAACCATGTCAGCTTGCATGATCAAAATATATTAATATTCATGGAGTTGCGATATGGAAAAACTGGGCTAGATTTGCCATTGTGAACATTAGAACTAACAACAAAAACCATATCATCATTGAACCAGCACTGTTATCAAACCATTTCCCAGTGTTCTATTGTCGTGATCAGTTTAAATACATTTTGAATTCCAAGGTTAAGTGGTGAATATAGAATGCTTAAATAGTCCACTACAATGGTATTGGCACTAATATTGCTTTGAAGATATGAATCGTCATGTTTCACAGAAAAATAAAATATGAACAAGTGTAACCTTCACCAACAAGCCATCGTTCATTCAACATATAGTAGCCTTGCATATACTAATCAGTGTAAGCTTCATAGCTGCAATTACTTGGCCTGAATAATCATTATATATACTTTATATTCTTGGGGAGGGGATGTTCTGGTAGTTATAATCATGGTTGAGTCAAATGCAATTACTTGGCCTGAATCAAATGGTTGATTCCTACAACTACCAGCTGCTACAAGATGTGATTTCTGCATTATTCTAAAGGATCATATAAACTTGTTTCTTTTTTATCAATCTATTTCCTTTTTCTAACCATGCCAACTAGAAGCAGCACTAGCACCAAATACATCTGGGCTTGTTACTTACTTAATATACATCTTATTGATATCATATCCATAATCATGAAGCTCAATAAATCAACTTCCTCTTCTATAAATCATTAAGTCATACCATGTTTTCTTCTTAAACACTTTCAAATAAATAAGTAGAAACAAAAATGAACCTAAACTAACACAGTAGAAATGTCAAAATAAACACTGCTCTTTTTTGTAAAACTATAAGGAAATTTAACCAACAACTTGTACTAGATAAACTTAACAGTATAACTAGTAGTATCCTTCACTAACAGCTTAATGATTGTCAACAGTATCGTTGTCAATTAGTCCCACCAGCTCGATAATTGAAGTCGCTTATAGTTTTGATGATTGTTACTAATACAATCAGTGGGACCTTATCATTTATTTTGGTGGGTTTGGCTTTGAATAAATTTTGCCCTTTGTAATCATTATAGATTCTATTTTGTATATGAATCTAGGTTTTATTTGTTGTGTTGAATTTGTGGAAGCCACGAATTCATGATGTTGAAGGATGAATTGATGTTGAATCTGGGTTTTTTTCTGGTATATTGTATGAATGTTGATGAATTTGTATGAATATGAAGAAGAGGTGGAAGGAAGAAGATGAAGAGAGGGAAAAAAATTATGTGTCGATGGTTCACTGTTGTATATAATGGACTTACAATCGAATGGTTGAAATCATTTCAAAAATGCTAGACATTAAAAAACTAACGGAGAGGGCCAAAAGAGGTAACGACAGAAGACATAAGGGACCAAATTGAAACATTTAATAGTTAAGGGACCAATTCGAAAAAAAGAATTAAGTTGAGGGACCGGATGATCAATTAAGCCTATAGTAAATGCATACGTCAATAAGTTCATATAAGCATACCAATATTGTACAACTCATTAATCATACCAATCTTTTTATGAACAAACTATACAGTTTAGTGACAAGAGTGTCAACAAGAATATCATACATGCATTGGACATCTTAATGGATTATGTAACGTGGACAAAAAGCTTCGCCTCAAACACCTAAATATATGTTTAAAATTGTTACTTGTTAGAAAAAAAAAAAAAACAGTGCATCACGTTATAACAAGTATGCAAAACTCATACTGCCAATGAGGGCTGTAATAAGTATGACAAAAGAATCTTATTCAAGTAAAATACTTTAAGGCAAAATGAAGAAAAACAATAAAAATTAAAATTGCATATAACACCCAACAGACTGCATTATAATGCATAGAGTGATAAGTAAATACACATTTGTAAGTTGACATTTAAAGAAAAGTAATTTCTTAGAAGTAAATCTTAAAACACTAACATAATGTGGCACAAGTGATACATATTTGGGTCTCTAACTATTTGCTCCAAAGTTTGATCATTTGTTGGTGCATATGGAAAAACATGTATTTATAGAGGTCAGCCTCTTAAATGGATCTCAATTACCTCGGGGGATTAGTCTTCATAGTTGCGAGCAGAGGATAACTTTTGGTTTACCAAGAAAAAAATCTGAAAACAAAAACATCTTACAAGTTAGAGTTCAAACTTTAGCAGGACACATTCAGAATGTTGAGAAACAAGACATCCTCGACACTACAAGTGTTTCATCTCTCTATCGCTGAATCTAAAATGAGGTGGAGCAGTTACCTTTCTTAATGACGTGCTTGAAAACACCACCGATGCAGCAACATTAGCATTCACATTATCACAACCCCCCAAATTGATTTCTCTAAGTTGTGTGCAGTTTTCTACTACATGTTTCACACCATTCTCTGTGACTTCATCACAATTTTCCAGTAACAGTTGTAAAAGCCCACAACAATTCTTTGAGATCATATAGAGTGTTTCATCATCGACACGTGTATGTGACAAGTTAAACACCTCTAATTCAGGAACTTTAAAGTTTATTCTAAGTAGTTTCACTCTTGAACAGTAGGCTAAATTCAAATGTCTAACCTTACAACATCTCCTTAGAACTTCACAAATACCTTCTTCAGATATGTTATGGCAGGAGCTCATATCAAGCAATTGCAAATTGGGGAAAATGGAAGCAAACAATATGATGTTTTCATTTAGTAACTGAAAATTGCAAGCTAAATGGAGTGACTTTAATTGATGGTTTAAAACACAATCCATCAAAGAATTAGAATTATCTACACTCTTTTCCCCCAAACTTGTGTATTCCATTTTGACCTCACTAAGTGAAGGACAATTCGTAACGAGTGCAAACATGGCTGAGTCTGTGAGCATGCTACATTCACTAAGGTTTATAGACATCAAATCACCAAGAAACAAAGACAACTCTGCAACATTGTGATCATTCATAAATGTGGCATTTTGAAGATCCAAATGTTGTATACGACACTTGGATAACAAAGAGTAGATTCCAACATAATTATAGCCAGTGCAATTTTGGAGGACAAGTCTTCTCAAAGGAAGACCTCCCATTGCAATAGAAAAAAGCAATTCATCCGAGATGCGCAAAGACGACAAATTAAGACAAGTTAAGCCATTCAAACTCACCAATGAGGCAATGAAGTGTGAACTAATGTTGTCATGGCTTCCATTTGATCTCCATCTAACGGATAGAGACTTCAAAGTTGGTCTCTCACGGATGGCAGAAGCAATTCCATCATGAGTTAGGAATGGACATTTCAACATCATAACATCTTCAAGAAACTCACAATTCTTACATAAATGCAAAAGTGACGAGTCGTCTATATTGTAATAACCCGAGAGATTAACTTTGCGGAGCTTAGGAAGCACCATTGACATAGTCTTTACCCAAACATTCATATCAAAATCTCTACTAGAGAAAGGGTTACTACTACTGAGGTCAAGTTCTTCAAGGAAAGGGAAGCAATCAGAAATAAGAAGCAGGTCGTTGTTACGTAGAGAAGCAATGTTGGAACAAATGAGAGAAGTCAAAGTTGTAATATTTTGGGAGAAAGGTCGTAAGCCAATAGTGGGGATGATGGGTTGGTTGGAGAGATTGAGTGATGTGAGTTTCAATGGAAAAGATATTTGACAGAGAAGCGCGTTGAGGTCACCGTTGTAGCAACTAAGATCAAGGTAGGTGATGTTGGTGAACCTTTGGAAGAGACGAGGGAGGAAAGTGCATGTTTGATACAGGATAGTTAGAGAGAATCGAAGAGTGTTGGTGATTGAGAGAAACTGTTTGGAGACGGTAGAGAGAGATTTCAAGTAGCGAGGATTGTCGTGGATCAGAAATGTGAAGACATATTCCCAACAATTATCAGATAAATAAAATTTATTCACTGTTGTGACAGTTGTGTTTCTTCTTCTTCTTCTTTTTCTTTTTGTGTGATTGAACCTGAATACTGTTTTTCTGAAAGCAACCAGTTTACTCAACCTCATGGTCGTTTTGCGATTTATGAAGGTAGGGGAAGATTAGATTTTAGGGCTTAGGTTAATAAGCTTTTTATGACGATTAGGGTTTTTTCTTTTTTTTTTTGACAGAATTTGAGTATGGTTACGAACATGAGTGTGTAAAATGTGTGACTCACAAAATCAAGGATCTAGCGAGAGATGGAGTACTCAATAAACGAATAGTGTTGTCTAAAAGAGTTTAAACTTGAGTATGGTCACAAATTTGACGGCATTGAGAATATTCAAGAAGAGTGCTGTGTACACTGTCTTCCTAGAAAAATACTCCATGTAGTTGGGCCCATCCAATTTTGTAGTATATTCTAACAAATCAATGATCCAACGGTTGTAAACTCTTCAGGATCAATTCGTGGTGTTTTTATTCGTGAGAAATAGCATACCTATATTCACCGTCTTTATTGTTTGAGAGAGTAAGAAAGACGATATTCTTAACTTTTTTCATTATTCAAACCAGCAGAAAAACGGTCTTTTGTTGCACTAACGCGTGTAAATTATCTCCGATATTTTATAGAAATTTTTTGATATAGATTAAAATTATAATATAGATATTTGTGACTTTTTAAATATAACAAACTCAACAAACCATATATTTTTTTTAATGACAACGATAATATAACAAATATAACACAATTCTTATCTTTTTAATAACAACAACAATATAACATTATCTTGTAAAAAAAAAACAAAAATATAACATTATTATAAAAAAAAATTGTTTAAGAGTATAATTGGAATAATAAAAAAGTCAGTCCAAAATCTCATATTTTCTTTATATACATCTGTGAACAAAATACTCCTATAATTCAATTAGTCAAAATAACTCAAAAATTCTAGTAATTTGTTACATTCATTTTTTATTTGGTAGATTCTTGACATTCTTTTTATGTCAAAACAAAAAAAAATTGAGACTTTTTTTTTTACAATAAACGGTGACATTCTTTTAACATTGAGGAATGTTAAGAGCGTTCTCTTTTAAACACTATCTTTAACATTCATTCTCTTATTAGATGAAACCAATAACCACCTTAAGTTAAACCTATTTTCAAAGTGTGAATAAGAAAGTGAGTGTTGAAAAAAAGTTTTGATAGTACTACTCTTTCATATTAAGGTGAAAGTTGGATTTAAATTTTCTTAAATTAAATTTTAGGCTCCGCACAAAAAATTGGAAGTCACGTGACTCACATCAAAATAAAATGGATTACTTTATGTTCTTTTTTTGGTACAGAGACTTCTCCCTTGTATCAAAAAATAAACAACTATGAAACAAAGAAACGTTCTCGACATTCAAGGTCGTATACATCATCTAACAACAAACATTGGAGCCGACTAGGAGAATATTTCACGGTAGAACAACCGAATGAACTCGAAGAAAATTTATAATTAACTAATCAGTTAGGACTTATGTCCCCCTCTCGTTAGGTATGATAGACTCGAATTTGCCAATTCAAAGCCAAAAAAATTGTGAATCCTTCTCATCAAAGTGGGAATAACTCAACCAAAATGATAAGTATTTGTAATAATATTTATAAGGTATTTTTAATAACACATCTCCGCTTGTAGTGCGTCACACGAACCAATCTTCTTATGTACCGTTTGACCAGACTTTTTTTCTACTTCTCTACAATTTTAAGGAGAAGGAAGGCCAAACACAGTAACTATTAAGTACTTATTAAAAAAAATACTTTTTTTTAGAATGCATAAAATTGAATGGAATGAGCTTTAAAACTAAAAGAAATAAAGTAACCAAACAACTTTAACTTATTTCTTAAAGTCCTTAATTTTAACTTTGTTTTAAAGTAACTTTTAAACCGTAAAAAAGTCAGACCAAACGATACTTTAGTATAGTTTTGATTCAGTCCGTTAATTTTGTTAAAAAAATCCTAGAAAAACTATCAAATCACTCGTGCATCCACGGTAATCACACGACGTTATTTTATATATTATGATAGTCAATATAAAATCAAAATATTTATAATGCTATTGACAATTATTGTTAAGATATAATGCAATTACCCCGAAGAAAAAAAAAACTAACATCATTAAAATGCAATTGCCCTTTCCACTATTTTATAATTTTTTATCGTCGCAACAGTTTCTTTTTACGAATTATCAATACAATTGTTGTCTACAATGCAATCACTTTTCTATGTGTACTTGTTCATGTTTCAATTTTTACTTAGAATGATTGTCTTTTGACTGATTGACTAGTGAAAAAATTGTTTGATGGCTCATTCTAATATAAATAAGGGGACACTCTTTAAGAACTTTAAATTAGGGTTGGGAATAGGCTAGACCGGCCTACAGGGGCCTACGGCCTGGCATATGTAGGCCTGGCCTGACCTGTTTAGTTTAGAGGCCTAGGCTTAGGCTTTTTAAAAAGCCTGTTTAGTTAATTAGGCCAGGCTTAGGCTTTCGAAAAAGCCTGTTAAGCCTAATAGGCCGGCCTGTTAATACATACCTATTAAAAAAATGTTTTTTTTATTTATATTAAAATAATTAATACATTAAACATACAATTATACAAACCCTTCTTTTAAAAAAAATAGAAACCTGATACTTATACCCTAGAGACAGTGGCGCCGCTAGTGAAGAGAAGAGGAAGAGACAACGCCGCCGCTGCAATCCGCCGCCCTGCCATCCGCCGCCACTGCTATCAATTCAGGTTCCATCTCTCTCTCTCTCTCTCTTTATTTCGCTCTCTCTCTGTTTCGCTCTCTCTCTCTCTCTCTCTCTACATGTATACATCGATTGGATTGAGTTCCAGGTTCCATTTTTGGGTTTTTTTTGTTACTGATGTGTTGAATATTCATGAGTTTGCTTCAAAATTGTTCATTTAGCTTGGTTTAGTTTTGACCCATTTTTACTTATGTGTTATACATGGGAATCTCAGCCTTTGTTGTGAACTTGTATTGACATTTATGTATTTGTGTTCTTGTTTGAAAACTGGTGATGAGGTAGATGGACGGTGTTGCCCTCTCTTGTTTATACTAGTAGCTTCTTTGATGCAGTTGGATTGTGATAGAATTTGTAATGGTAGTTAAGATGTAGTTTGGTTGCTCTAAATTGTTTTTGGGGCTTTTGCTAACATAAAGAAGAGGCAGTTTTGGGTTGCCAAATTTTGGTAGGGTGCTAGCATCAATATTGGCACAGTAGTCTCTGGTGGTATGTTTTGTTTGGTGCAGTGGACGAGTATTACATCTTGGCGTTTTGGCTTTTTTTTTAAGATTTGATTATTGGGTATGGTCTTTGTTTACTTGATGTAACTGCAACAATTTTGTACGCTTGGCTTATTTATCCAAGGATAATAAACAGTAGGTATGAATAAGGGGACAAACCATATTATAGCTTGAATGAGTCAATGAGCTTATAGTCATTGGTGTCTGAGACTGTCACCATTACACTTTGCTAAAAAGAGTTTAACTGTGTTGATCTTTGCGTTTGCTTCTCTTAGAGTCACAAAGTAGTTAATTTGTTGTCTTTGTCCTGATGCAAAACTATGGGTATGTTGTTTAATATTTGGGCATAGCATTATGTAACTAACTAATGCTTGTTTTAACTATGTACAACAAATGTCTACTCAAGCAAATGAAGAAGAACCAACTCAAGCAGAAGAAAATGCAACTCAAACAAAAACAAATGCAACTGAAGGAGAAGAAACTCAAGCAGAACCAATTGTTGGGAGAAAGAGGAAAAAAAACAAGTGCAATTTGGCAAGATTTCGATGAAGTTGAAATTACTAAAGGTGTGCTAAAAGCTGTTTGCAAATATTGTAAAAGAAAATATACTACTGCTACGGCAGGATCAAGCACAAGTCAAATGAAACGACATCTTGTAGTTTGCACACACAAGAAATTGCAAGAAGCTACTAAAAAGAGACAAGCCGTTATTCCATTTAAGCGTGTGAGTTCAGGTAACCTCTTTATTACTTCTGGTGTTGGATACTCAAATGAAAGGATGAGGGAAATAATTGCAACTGCTGTCATGGTTCATGAATATCCTTTTAATGTTGTTAAGGATGATATTTGGATGTGGGCATTTGAATATGCAAATCCAGATTTTCGAAAGGTTACTAATAAAACAACAAGAAGCGATTGTTTGAAACTATTCGAGAATGAGAAGAAAATGTTAAAGAAACATTTGGAAAGTGTGAGCAAGATTAGTTTAACGACAGATATGTGGAAATCTAGCCATCAAGTTGTTGAATATATGGTTATCACAGGACATTTCATTGATGCAAGATGGAATCTTCAGAAAAGAGTTTTGAGTTTTGTTAAAGTGCCTGCACCAAGGCGTGGTATTGATGTGGCTGATGCTATTTATAAATGTTTGAAAACTTGGGGGATTGAAAGTAAAATATTTACAGTATCTGTTGATAATGCTTCTTACAATGATTTGTGCTTAAAGTATCTCAGAGAGAATTTATCGTTGAGTAGAAAGTTAATCCTTGATGGCACTTTGTTTCATGTTAGGTGCTACGCGCACATTTTGAATTTGTTAGTGCAGGACGGCCTTGGTAAAATTAAGGATATCATTTTTAATATTCGTGAAAGTGTCAAATATGTTAACCACAATGATGCAAGGCCAAAGAACTTTTGTGATGTGGTTGAGCAAAAAGGTTTGAAAGAAAGGAAACTCGTCATTGATTGCCCTACAAGATGGAATTCAACCTTCAATATGTTGTCAACTGCTTTGAAATTTAAGATTGCATTTGCAGCCTACAAAGAAAGAGAGCCTCACTATAATCATGCCCCTTCACTTGAAGAATGGAACAAAGTTGAGAAAGTGTGCGAATTGCTAGAAGTGTTTAATGCTGCCACTCATGTGATCTCAGGTAGTTTATCAACTATTTAATTTTTGTACTTTATTACTCTTAGAAATGTTTAATATAACTATTATTTTGAATGTAGGTAGTGAGTATCCGACTGCAAATTTGTATCTGTCAGAGGGCTGGAAGGTGAAGCAGGTACTTGATATGGCGGATGAACATGAAGATCTCTTTATGAGAGAAATGGCAAGTCCAATGAAAATGAAGTTTGACAAATACTGGGGGGAGTGTAATTTGTTGATGGCTATAGCTAGTGTTTTGGATCCTAGGTGCAAATTGCACATGGTTTGTATATGCTTTCCCAAGATATATAAATCCAAAGAAGTTTCTGATGAGAATATAGAGAATGTTAGGTGTTCCTTGGAATTATTATATGATGAGTATGTAGCCTTGTGTTTGGAAGAGTGTTCGTCGCCTACTGTTAATTTGGATTGTGATAATCCATCATCCTCTCAAAGAATTGTTAAAAATGCCACTGGATTTGATGAAATTTTGAAAGTCATTTGAGAAAACAAAGCTGTTTCTCCCATGAAATCAGAATTGCAAGATTATCTTGATCAAGGTGTTTATGTTCCTGACTCTGAATCCTTTAGTGCTTTGGACTGGTGGAGGAACAACAGCATGAAGTATAAGATCTTGTCTAAGATGGCTGCTGATATATTAGCTATTCCAATCTCAACTGTTGCATCTGAGTCCACATTCAGTGCTGGAGGTAGAGTTATCGATGAATTTCGCTCTAGATTAAATGAAGAATCCGTGGAAGCTCTCATTTGTGGTGGTGATTGGTTCCGTCATAAGTATGTGTTGGGTTTTTGTGGATTGACTACATTTTGCAAAAACATCTACTAGCCAGATGCTGGGACAGATGCTGTAGCATATGGAACAGCATTATGTGACTTGTGCTTTTCGCGCCAGCTAGCGCTTTATTTTTTGTACGCAATCTTCCAAAGATTTGCTTGAAGTTTATTTTCCTCTAGCTTGCTGATCAAGGCGCGTGTATCTGATTGAAGATTTGCTTGAGGTTTTATTTTGCCTTGCTATTTTTTCCACAAGATATCATTCTATATTTGGAAGTTTTTTATTGTCTCTAGAAGTTTTTTTCAGCTGGACCGGACAATGTCCACGTTCTATTTTGAAGCCCAAACCCGTGCTATCTCAGTGTTATATATTTGTGAAGACAAACCCTAGTTGGGAAACTAAAAACCGTGTGTGTTAGCAAAGCGTGTGTTTAAGGTTTTTAGGGTTTCTTTTGTTAATTGTGAGCCTTGCTTGTATCTCCCTGATTCAAGCTAAGGACTGAGTTTGTTTGAGTTGTAATTGTAAGCTGCTCCTAAGCTTTTAAGTACGGAGTGAGTATGTGTTATTAGAGTGTGTTTCTCTTGGTGTGTTTTGCGTAGTTGATAACAATACTGATTGTGCTGTTGGTAGGAATTGAGACGGGGTCTCATATCTAGGAGTTCCTAGATAGAGTTGACACTGGTAGGGTCTTGGTGCAAAGTCAAGTAGTGTGTCTGCATTGGTCTTTTCACTAGAACTATAATAGTGGATTCATTCCTGGATTGGTATCCCCCAGAGTAGGAGAGTTGCTCCGAACTGGGTTAACAAACTCACTGTGTACTTTATATTTCTGTTGTGTTCCTTTTATTTTGTGTTTTGTTACGCTGCGTTATTTTAATTGTAGTTCTGAGTAGACAAGTGCTCGGACAGTTGTGCCAACATTGTGCATAGCGTCTGTCAGACAGGTTGCCAGGAATTTCAATTGGTATCAGAGCGGGCACCCTGTTCTGTGTGGGTGAGCTCCAGGGAAAGAATTTTCTGGCTTAATGGATAAAGAAGGAGGACTGGTGAACAGACCACCCCTGTTGGATGGGTCGAACTATGACATTTGAAAATCACGCATGACAGCATTCTTGAAATCTCTAGACAGCAGAGCTTGGAAGGCTGTGATCAAGGCATGGGTTCCTCCTAAAATAAAAGATGCGAATAATGTTGATACTAATGAGTTAAAACCAGAAGAGGAGTGGTCTACAGCAGAAGACATTGCAGCTATTGGAAACTCTAAAGCCCTGAATGCTTTGTTTAATGGTGTAGACAAAAACATGTTCAGGTTGATTAAACAATGTACTGTTGCTAAGGAAGCTTGGGATATTCTAAGAACAGCTCATGAAGGTACTCAAAAGGTCAAGAAGTCAAGGCTACCACTGCTAACAACACAGTTTGAGAATCTGAGAATGAAGGAAGGAGAGAGTGTTCATGACTTTCACATGAATGTGCTAGAATATGCTAACACATTTGAATCCTTGGGGGAAAAGATGTCTGATGAAAAACTGGTAAGCAAAATCCTCAGGTCCCTGCCTAAGAAATTTGATATGAAAGTATGTGCTATTGAGGAGGCCCAAGATATTGGAAATATGAAAGTTGATGAGTTGATTGGATCTCTTCAAACTTTTGAATTGAAGGCTAATGAAAGATCTGAAAAGAAAGACAAGAACATTGCTTTCATCTCCAACACTGATGAAGATGATGTGGAGAGTAATTTAGATACTGATGAGAGCATCTCTGAAGCTATTATGTTGTTGGGCAAACAATTTAATAAAGTTGTGAAGAGGATGGACAGACGCCCTAGGACAAATGCTCCGGACAACAGTCGCAGCATCTATAAAAATGTCAACAATCAGAGGAAACCTAGAACTGATGACAAAATCAATCAAAGCAAAGGGGTGCAATGCCATGAATGCGAAGGATTTGGTCACATCAGAACTGAGTGTGCAACTTATCTGAAGAAACAAAAGAAGGTGATGACTGTGTCTTGGTCTGATGAGGATGAATCAGAAGAAGAACCTGAAACTGCAAAACATGTGAATGCCTTGACTGGAGTGTGCACATCTGACAATGAATCTTGTGATGAAGAGGTAACATATGATGAACTGGCTGACTCTTACAAGGAGCTATGTCTCAAAAGTGAGGAAGTTTGTAGAACTTTAGAAAAACAAAAGAGGACCATTGCTCTCTTGCAAGCTGAGAAAGACAAACTTCTGGAAATAAACTCAGATCTCAATGATGAGGTTATCTTACTTACTTCCAAGATTGACAACATGAACAAGCAATTGCGGATGATGAACAAAGGTACGGATACTTTAGACGAAATTCTGGAAATAGGACAGAAACCTGGAGATTCTAAAGGTATTGGGTTTGACTACAGATCCTTGCCTCAGCAGAAACAACTACCAGTGAGACAGTTTATGCCATCTGTTAGTACTTATGATCATACTATGTCAAGACAGATGCCCCAGCATCAGGTGAGACAACAAGCATCTGGATATAGGCCCAGATCAAAAGGAAGGTATTATGGTTGGGTATGTCACTACTGTGGAAGAAAAGGACATTTCAGACCTTTCTGTTTCAAATTATATGGTTACCCAGACAGGACCTATTCACCAAGACCTGATCCCACAGTAAAGATCACCAAGAAGCAGTGGAAGCAAAAAAAATGATAATTTCACAAGCAACACTGTGGATCCTAGAAAAATAGAACCAGAAGCTGATGAGATTGCTCAAATTGCTCATACATCTCTGAGAGTGTCATCCAGAAATGATTGGTACTTTGACAGTGGATGTTCCAGACATATGACTGGTGATAAAAATTACTTAACTGATGTTAAGCCTTATGCTACAAGTTTTGTGACTTTTGGGGATGGAGCCAAAGGAGAAATAAAAGGTGTAGGAAATCTTGTGGATGAGGGCCTACCCAAACTTGATAAGGTGCTTCTTGTGAAAGGATTAACTGCTAACTTAATTAGTATTAGTCAACTGTGCGATCAAGGAATGAAGGTCAACTTTACAAAGAGTGAATGCTTAGTTGCTAACAGTGAAGGGGACATCCTGATGAAAGGTGTTAGATCAAAGGACAATTGCTACTTGTGGGTCTCTCAAGATAAAGCAAAGTTATCTACTTGTCTAATAACCAAAGAAGATGAAGTAAAACTATGGCACCAAAAGCTTGAACATCTGAATCTCAGAAGCATGAAGAAAGCTATTGCTGAAGGAGGCATCAGAGGTCTACCAAAACTCCAAATTCAGGAAGGAAGTATATGTGGAGAATGCCAGATAGGAAAACAGACCAAGATGCCTCACCAGAAGCTGCAACATCGGTCCACATCCAGAGTTCTTGAGCTATTGCACATGGACTTAATGGGACCTATGCAAGTCGAAAGCTTAGGTGGTAAGAAGTATGCATTTGTTGTTGTTGATGATTTTTCTAGATATACTTGGATAAATTTCATTAAGGAGAAATCAAACACTTTTGAAAAATTCAAGGATCTTTGCTTACAACTTCAGAGAGAAAAGGATTGTGGAATTGCTAGAATCAGAAGTGACCATGGGAAAGAGTTTGAGAATGGTAAGTTCTCTGATTTCTGTATTTCTGAAGGAATATTTCATGAGTTCTCTGCACCCATTACTCCCCAACAAAATGGGATAGTTGAGAGAAAGAACAGGACTTTGCAAGAATCTGCCAGGGTTATGCTACATGCAAAGAAGCTGCCATTTTTCTTTTGGGCTGAAGCCATGAACACAGCCTGCTATATTCATAATAGAGTGACTTTGAGAAAAGGTACATCTACAACCTTGTACGAGCTATGGAAGGACATGAAGCCAACAGTGAAGCACTTTCATGTGTTTGGTAGTAAGTGTTATATTTTAGCTGACAGGGAACCAAGAAGAAAGATGGATGCTAAAAGTGAAGAGGGAATTTTTCTAGGCTATTCAACAAACAGCAGAGCCTATAGAGTATACAACTCCAGAACCAAGACAGTGATGGAATCTATAAATGTTGTTGTAGATGATGAAGGTAATAATGTTGTGCCAGATGATGCAACATTTGCCTCAGCATCTGACCTACAGGAAGAGAAGAAAGAAGATGAAGCAAGCAGTAAGCAAGATTCTGAAGTAACTGGTCCAGAGAAGACTGCTCCTAACAAAGGACCATCTATCAGAGTTCAGAAAAACCATCCCATAGATCAAGTCATTGGCGATCCTAACCAAGGGATCACAACTATAAGGAACTATGATGAGGTATCAAATTCTTGCTTTATATCTAAATTTGAACCAAAGAATGTTAAGGAAGCTCTAACTGATGAGTTCTGGATAAATGCTATGCAAGAAGAATTAACTCAGTTCAAGAGAAGTAATGTGTGGGACTTAGTTCCTAGACCAGATAATGTGAATGTCATAGGTACCAAGTGGGTCTATAAAAACAAGTCTGATGAAAATGGTACTATCACTAGAAACAAAGCTAGACTGGTTGCACAAGGATATGCTCAAATTGAAGGTGTAGACTTTGATGAGACCTTTGCTCCTGTAGCTAGGTTGGAATCTATTAGATTGTTACTTGGGATTGCATGCATACTAAAATTCAAGTTGTATCAGATGGATGTCAAGAGTGTCTTTCTCAATGGGTACTTAAATGAAGAGGTTTATGTGGAACAGCCTAAAGGTTTCATTGATCCAAGTTTTCCAAACCATGTTTACAAATTGAAGAAAGCTCTATATGGTCTGAAGCAAGCCCCTAGAGCTTGGTATGAGAGACTTGCTGAGTTTCTAATCAACCATGGCTATAAGAAGGGAGGAAATGACAAAACCTTGTTTGTGAAAGATGAAAAAGGACAGCTGATGATTGCTCAAATATATGTAGATGACATAGTCTTTGGAGGAATGTCTGACCAGATGATAGAGCATTTTGTTCAGCAAATGCAATCTGTATTTGAGATGAGTCTTGTAGGTGAGCTAAAGTTCTTTCTTGGTCTTCAAGTGAAACAGATGGAAGATACTATATTTATCTCTCAAAGTAAGTATGCTAAAAATATAGTCAAAAAATTTGGGATGGAAAATGCTGCTCATAAAAGAACTCCTGCTCCCACACATGTAAAATTATCAAAGGATGAGAAAGGTGTGGATGTTGACCAAAGCATGTATAGAAGTATGATAGGGAGTCTTCTATATCTTACAGCAAGTAGGCCAGATATCACATTTGCAGTTGGAGTGTGTGCCAGGTACCAAGCTGAACCAAAAATTAGCCATCTGACTCAGGTAAAGAGAATTCTGAAGTATGTGAATGGTACCAGTGACTATGGTATGTTGTATTCTCATGGGGAAAGCACTGTGTTGTTTGGGTATTGTGATGCTGACTGGGCTGGAAGTGCAGATGATAGAAAGAGTACTTCTGGTGGATGTTTCTTTCTGGGTAACAATCTTATATCCTGGTTCAGTAAGAAGCAAAATTGCGTTTCTTTGTCTACAGCTGAAGCTGAGTACATAGCAGCTGGTAGCAGTTGTTCTCAATTGTTGTGGATGAGACAGATGCTGAGTGAATACAATGTCAAGACAGATGCTATGACATTATATTGTGACAATCTGAGTGCAATTAATATCTCCAAAAATCCTATACAACACAGCAGGACTAAACACATTGACATTAGACATCATTTTATTAGGGATCTGGTTGAAGAAAAAATTGTTACTCTTGAGCATGTTGCAACTGAAGAGCAATTAGCAGATATTTTTACCAAAGCTCTTGATGCTAACCAATTTGAAAAATTAAGACGGAAGTTAGGGATATGTTTATTTGAGGAATTGTAGCAATTAATTTATGAGAGGCGTGCAGCTATTATTTTCTCCCTCCTCAACTGCTTGATGCACGTCATTCAAGGAGGTTATTTTCAACTTCCCTTTTTCAGACCTCTCACACGCTATCACTATTGTCTTTCTCTTAACTTCTCTCAACCCCTCAACTCCTCTCTTGTCGCGCTCATCATCATTCAAAAATCGCCCTCTCTTCATACCTTCAAACACCAAATCATCATGTCTGATTCTACTTCTCATCAAAACATGCAAGATCAAACTTCATCACCGACGCCCTCTACAGCGATCATCACCGACGCCCTTCCTCTCACTACCATTCTCAACTCTCCTACTAAGAAGCGACGAACTAGGTCGTCTGCATCACGAAGGAAGGCTCCTGCAAAATCTAGCAAAGCTACCTCTTCTACTACCATGAACACGAGGTCGAAATCGAAAGGTAAGACATCTACCACTCCCGCTGTTCAACGAATAGGGTTAAGCATGGACGATTTGTACTGTAAGGACAATCCTTTTATATCGAATGTTGTCGAACCAAATGTTGACCCTTCTGGCAACAAATCTGAGAATATTGCTGTTGAAAGTACTGTAGCTACGTCTGAAACCCTAGGTCCTGATAATCCTAAGGTCTCTGACAAGTTAGTTGGTGATTTTTCAAATTCCCCTATTGAGCAAGATGTTACCACTGTTTCTGTTGAAAAGAATGTTGTTGATACAGCTGTTTTTGAGACACCTGTTATTCCCCCTGCCACAACAAAGGATGCTGTGACAGATGCTCAAGCATCTTTGTCACAAGCTCATGAGGAGCCTGAAGCGGTGGTTCCAACCACCCCTGATTCTGTGAGTGTCCCTGAGAATGATTCCTCAAAGTCTCAGGATGAAGGTACTGAGACTCAGGATGTTGTGGATAATGCTGAGACTGACAATTTAGACCAAGCTGACACTGTTGCTGTTACGGATGTTGTGCCTGAAGAAAGACCTCAGGAAAAGACTGGTGCTATTGGTGTTGCTCGCAGGACTAGGAGCAAATCAGACAAGACTGTTGCTACTATTAGTGAAGGTCAGAAAGAAAGTAAGAAGAAAACTACTACTGCTGGGAAGAAGCCCATGTATGGTCCTCCCAAGGCTGGGAGCAAGAAGGTGGCTCATAGTGATCACAAGATGAAGAGCCTCAAAAGAAAATACCCTCCCTCTAGTGATTCTGAGTTTGAGGTTGCTGAGCTTGATGCTGCCACATCTGGTGGAGCTTCCAGAAAAACAATGAAGGGTATGAAGATTCCTCTAACCATCCCTCCAGCCCCTCTGGATAATATCTCTTTTCATTTGGAAAATGGGTCTTCTAGGTGGAAATTTATATACCACAGAAGACTAGGTCTTGAAAGAAATCTGAAGGAAAATATGTTCAAGTGTAAAAAGCTGGTTGATGAAAAGGGGGAGTAGATGCAATGTGCATGTGCATGTGTGTAACTTATAGCTTATATTATCTTGGCTGGTTGTGTGCACGATTATGTATGGTTACATGTGTTGAGGGGGAGTGCTGTATATGTTGAGGGGGAGTACTGGTACATGTTTTGAGGTGGAGCTGTTAAGTTTTTTTTGGTGTGTGGAAAATTTTTTTTCCCTTCTCTATGTGAATCCACTATATGAGAGTTTATTTCTCTCTAGTTGTTCCTATGAGGCTAGATGTTTGTGTTATCTGGTGCATGCCTCTGATACTACTTGCAAGTTATCTTTGTCCAAATTGCTCCCTTGGAAGTAATCTCATTATATGCTACGATATTTTCTTTCCTTGTTGTGTGCCTATGTTGACGTGAAGGAAACTTATCTGTGTATCTCCCAAGGAACTGGCTCTAGAGTGTTTTAGCCAAAATTTTGCCAAAGGGGGAGATTGTTGGGTTTTTGTGGATTGACTACATTTTGCAAAAACATCTACTAGCCAGATGCTGGGACAGATGCTGTAGCATATGGAACAACATTATGTGACTTGTGCTTTTCGCGCCAGCTAGCGCTTTATTTTTTGTACGCAATCTTCCAAAGATTTGCTTGAAGTTTATTTTCCTCTAGCTTGCTGATCAAGGCGCGTGTATCTGATTGAAGATTTGCTTGAGGTTTTATTTTGCCTTGCTATTTTTTCCACAAGATATCATTCTATATTTGGAAGTTTTTTATTGTCTCTAGAAGTTTTTTTCAGCTGGACCGGACAATGTCCACGTTCTATTTTGAAGCCCAAACCCGTGCTATCTCAGTGTTATATATTTGTGAAGACAAACCCTAGTTGGGAAACTAAAAACCGAGTGTGTTAGCAAAGCGTGTGTTTAAGGTTTTTAGGGTTTCTTTTGTTAATTGTGAGCCTTGCTTGTATCTCCCTGATTCAAGCTAAGGACTGAGTTTGTTTGAGTTGTAATTGTAAGCTGCTCCTAAGCTTTTAAGTACGGAGTGAGTATGTGTTATTAGAGTGTGTTTCTCTTGGTGTGTTTTGCGTAGTTGATAACAATACTGATTGTGCTGTTGGTAGGAATTGAGACGGGGTCTCATATCTAGGAGTTCCTAGATAGAGTTGACACTGGTAGGGTCTTGGTGCAAAGTCAAGTAGTGTGTCTGCGTTGGTCTTTTCACTAGAACTATAATAGTGGATTCATTCCTGGATTGGTATCCCCCAGAGTAGGAGAGTTGCTCCAAACTGGGTTAACAAACTCACTGTGTACTTTATATTTCTGCTGTGTTCCTTTTATTTTGTGCTTTGTTACGCTGCGTTATTTTAATTGTAGTTCTAAGTAGACAAGTGCTCGGACAGTTGTGCCAACATTGTGCATAGCGTCTGTCAGACAGGTTGCCAGGAATTTCAGTATGGTGTGAAGAACAAATCGAAGGTTATTCTTTGTCATGATATTTTACTAATATTTATTCATATATTCATATGGTATTTTTTAGTCCAATAACTAATGTAATTTTTATTTTGGTTTTGAAGGTTGACAAAGATGAGATACAAATCAACTTGAAGATTTGATATCATTCTGGGTTTTTGGGCTGGTTTTGTGTACATGGAGCTGACTATGAGTGATTTGCTGACTTGTGTGATATGACTTCTGCTGACTTGTGTGATATCATTTTGGTTTTTTGGACTGGTTGCTGACTTTTGAGTTTTTACTATGACCATATGACTATGACTAATGAGTGTCACTATATCACTCATTTTCTTTTTTTGTTCTCTCATATCAAACTCTGTTATGAAATCATATGATTTCATATTTTTTGGTAAATTATACTCAAATGGTTGATAAACATTAATGAGTACTAACGAAAGATTATTATTTGCTCTAAATTCATTATGATTTGTTGTTATAGGCTTTTAAATAATGTTGTTAAAATTTTCTTGTAGTAAAATAGGCTTTTAAGTAGGCTTTAAGGCCTGTCTAGTGTATTTAGTAGGTGAAATGAACTATTGATGACTTAATGTAAAATAGGCCTGGAAGCAGGTTTTCAGGCCAGTCCAGGCTTTTTAATAGGCCAGGCCAGGCCAAGAAAAACGGCCTATGATAGGCTACAGGCCAGGCTTAGGCTTGTAAAATTTTTCGTAGGCCAGGCTTAGGCCTTTCAAAGTCTGGTCTGGCCTGGCCTATTCCCACCCCTACTTTAAATGATATTTTTTTAAAAAAAATTTATGTAATCAATGCATTAGAAATTGAAATGTTTGACTTTTTTATGGAATACTTTATTCTTTTTGAATGTTTAAAGAGTGCCCTGGAGGCACTCGTTAACAAGACCCTATGAATAAATATGAATTAAGCCTAGTTTACTACAATACCAACCAAATAAGCAAGAAAACTACTTTTTTCTGAATCAAATTTGTTCATTCCCACCTCAAACTGTCCAAAATAATCTCCACGTGACTTAAGTCACGTTCGCTAGTACCAATGTGAGTTAAGTCACATTCGGTGGCCAACGTGAGTTAACTCACATTGCGTATTATAGAACGTGAGTTCAGAACAACAACCATTCATTTTCAAAATCAAACACAATTCTCTCGACTTTTCCCAAATTCGAATTCCCACAAACTCAAGCAAATCAAGTTCAACTTCTACTCCAACATCAAGTAAGTGTTTATGATCATTTGGCATTGGCTTTTGTTTTGTTTAAATGTTAGATTTTTTGGATGAAATTTCACAATTTTAGGTTTTTAGGGTTGATTTGCATGCTTATAAAGAATTGATGATTTGTTAGCTTAGTTAAAACCAACACAATTTAACTCAAGTTGACCACCAACGCAAGTTAACTCACGTTGACTCAACGTGAGTTAAGTCACGTTGGATTTACCGAACGTGAATTAACTCACGTTGGGGTTATTTTAGGCAGTTTAAGGTGGAAATGAGCAAAAGTGTTTGTGAGACCAGCAGCTTCCAATAAGCAAACAAATGTATATGACAACCACTTTTATATGCAGAGTACATACAAGGAACAAAAAAACAATAACATAGTAGTATTACATATCCTAATCCATACTTCATTTGTTATGAAATAATTTTTTAGAATCAGTGTATGTAAACATAGTAGAGACCTGGTGGAGATTGAAACGTCAAACGTATTGTCTTTCAGATTTCATCCCTTTCAATCAAGAAGAAATTATAAAACGTGTCCAAAACTAAAATGAAAATGTGGTGTTAAAATTATGTTCATCAAGTGTTTTTTTTTTAAGAAATGTGGTGTTAAAACGAAACGTGTTCCTTATTTGTACCCTCATATTGTGGTAAGATATTTAAGGGTGTGTTTGGATGGAGGGTTTAAGAGGAGAAGAGTGAGAAGAGTTTACTTTTCATTTTTAATTTACAGACCCTATAAAATGTTTTTTAAAAAGTTAACATAGTAACATGATAAACGATAATATAATAATTCAATCACATTTAATTTATTTTAGAAAAAACATGTTATATAGTCTGTAATTTAAAAAAGAAAAGTAAATCCTCCCCTTTCTTTTCCTCTTAAACCCTCAATCCAAACACACTCTTAAAGAAAATGATTAACCAACTAGATGTTGGGTGAAGTAAAAGTGTTGTTTTAAAAATACATTGAAAGATATTCACAAAATGATTAAGCTTAATTGGTTAAGTATTAAAACCATTCTGACAAAGGTCAGTGTTTTTGGGTCATAGAAGTTCCACTAATGCAATGACCGTAATGGTTTGAGCAAAATATCTAACTAGACCAACTCTAATGCACGACGTACCGGTATCCGATATACCTCGATACGTATAGGAAGAATATCCGGAGATTAAATTTTATTTTAAAAAAAACAATTGTCCGATACTTTTCATATACATCAGGTATACACGAGAGATAGGCGGTGGAAAACCGATATGTGTGGGATACATGATATTTCTATTATTTTATAGATATATGTAATGGACTAAGTAACATTGCTCTCTTTATGAGATATATCATACATGTAATTGACTAATTGTCACTTTCATTATTATCATTATTATTTACATTTATATTTATGTTGTTTTTCATTATTTGTTTTGTCTCTTTTTGTTGTTTTGAAAACGCTGATATCATTGATTGTCACGTGAAGACAATTTCATTGTTGTGCCTTATTGTTGTTCAATGTCTGTTTGGTCTAGGTTTTGTGCATATTTTTTTGTTTTTTGAATTTAGTCCATAGTTTGTATTTTGAGTTTTAATCTAGTTTAAATTTAATTTTTTTATTAAAGTATCTCGGCAGTATCGTATCTTGAATTTCAAAATTTTTCCGTACCGGTGTCATATCATATCCGTATTGTATCAGATATCCGGGCATCATATTTATCTCAATCCATAAGAATATGCATCCTTCACACTTAAAGGAGGATATTATGTCAATAGCAAATATAATGTAACTAGTCTTAGTGTTACTGATCTCTATATTTAGTACAAAAGCTCAACTTTGCTAATAAAATCCTATATCTCTATTAAGTATTTACATGTCAATATATAAATCTTATATTCTATCTAAGAATCCATACATAAAGTTACTGCTTTATTCTTCCAGTTGAATTATGAGTGATGGCTATGTTTAAGGAAACTTTTATGTCATCTCTATACATAGAAAGGAGGTTGTCTTTGAGATGATGCAGAAGATATATTCCTATACTCCCTCCGGTCTTGAATATAAGAAACAAAAAAAAATAACACTCTTTAAGAAAATTAGTCGGTGTCATTTATTTCTCTCAAAGTTATAAAAAATACAATTGCAATTTCTAAATTACCATTCATAGGAACTTGTTCCATGAAAAGGAAATAAAATAAAATCACATTAATTCAAGGGTAATTTAGGATTAGTAGCATTAAATATGATAGAAGTTGTTGACATTTGTTTATATTCAAAACCATCAATTTTTGTTTTTGTTTTGTTGTTTATATTCAAGACTGGAGGGAGTATTACATATCGGTTCGAGACGAGATATTTTTGAGATGCTGGAGGAGGCACAGTCTTGTGCTGAACTATACTCTTTGACGAGGTGGTCACCTTGGGTTGACTTGGATATGTTTCCGTTATTGAGTCTGTTTTCAATTCCTTTTTTGAGGGAAAGGTCTATTTTCAATTTCTCCAATGTGCTTTCTGGATGGATGATGTAATTAGGTCAGGTATTACACTTGTAATAAAACAAAATTAGCTTCTTATGTGATAATGGTTAGGAAATGAATTTTGTTTCATAATATTATTTCTATTTACATTTGCTTATTTTATGGTAAACAAGAGAACTCAATGTTTTTTTTTTACCTTCACTTAAATGACTAGAACATTATTTAATGAGTCAGGTAGTCTAATGGTTAGACTCACATGCTAGTGGAGTGGAGAAATGGAGCATCCGGTATTTGAACTTCAATTCCTACATACTAATGTTCACGGAGCTATCAATTAAATTGCATTTACATGACAAATAACTAACGGGTCATACCAACAAGTGTCATAATATAAGGACATTGTTTAAGGAATCAATTAAAGGAAATTGTGTCTTAGAAATACAAATCAAACACTTTTTATAGTCATAAATACACAATTTTCTATACAAAAGTTATATTTTTTTACTTCTTAAACAATTTCATATGGACTCTTGTTATCATTGACATTTTCCATAACTAAAACATCTATTAATTGAAAGAAGAAAATTTGTTTTACGGACTTATGCATTACTTAAAGGAGATGCTAACATGTTCCCTAAGAGCACATGTTAAAGTACCGATGATAGAAATCATGTGTTGCAAATTGTACACATTTCTTTCTTAAAATTTTACAAATCACATTTTCTCAATAAATACATACTATTAATGAAAGGGTTTTTCCTATTATGTGTCTTTGATACACATGACCCTTACTTAAGATATAGTGAAAACACCTATCAAAAATGGCTCATGACGAGACCTCTAGAGCAACTTAAAAAAAAGGCTTTTATTTTTCTCACCTTATCTACATCTCACGCGCTCTGTAAAATTTTTAAAAATACCCTTTGTTCGGATTATAAAATCCGAACTAGATTGTTAGGGTATTTCGGGTTATATTTTCCGAGAAAATCCGAACTGTATTTTTTGTGTTGTATTTGATGTCAAAGGTCTCTGCTGACCGTCGTAGAATCTCCGCATAAACTGCAAAGCAATTGCAGGGATTCTATGAACGGTCAACAATGACCATGACACCATAAACACTCCTAAAAAACTAGAAAATGTTTCAGAAAAAGTAAGAAAAGATGGGAAATGAAAAATGAATGAATTTGTTGAAGATGCAAGCTTATTTATAGCCTTAAACTAGTCCTAGACCATAACTATAGTCAAAGGAAACGTTTCTCATGGTCCAACCGACCAAAAATGCATTAAACACACCACAAACCGTCCAAACCTTTGGTGAAACGTCATCGCCCAACTAGTCTGAAGGGTTTCAGATTATATAATCCAAACTTGTCTAAATTTTTCGGATTATATAATCCGAATAGCACCAGACTGTGTTTAAGTTTCATTTTTTATAGGTTTTCATGGTCAATGACATAGGAAAATTTTTAAAAAGCTACAAAAATGATTAAACAGTTTAAAACAACACAATAACATAAGATCTTCAGAATCTATTTATCTATCTATCTATATTTGACAGCATGATGAAAATCTTCAGAATCTATCTATCTATCTATGTTTGACAGCATGATGAGGATCCTCAGAATCTATCTAGATATATTTATTTTAACATAATTCAACAACATAAAACACACCATAGATATATTTATTTTAACAACATAATTCAACAACATAAAACACACCACAAATATATTTATCTTAACAACATAATTCAACAACATAAAACATGTAATAAAATAATACATAACAGATCACAGATCAGCTAAACTAATGTCTTCGTCTGATCCATCCAGAAGAGTCATGATCTCTTTAACAGATCTGACCAACGAAACGTCCAACTCGATCGGTCCTTTAGTACTGTACTGACCAAAGATCGAGAACATGGTTCTCACGTCGTCGTCGTTCGTGAGCTTCATCCTGCTGAACCGCACAGTTTGGGCTGAGTCGATCGATGGACGTCGATACTCAACACCGTCCACCCTCCTTGTGTCTCTGTGGTTGAGTTGACTGTTGATTTGATCCAGCTGATCCTTCAACCCGGATAGTGTGACATCAGTGTGAATCCTAAACAGATGGGGTGGTTTTCCCCCATTGTAGTAAACTGCAACGAGCTTGGTGTTTGGATCAATGACAAAAATTTCCATGTTTTTTTTTGTGTGGTTTACTGGTTATGAAAACAGGGACACATATTTATAGAAGTTTATGTGCGTCGTAGACCACAGAAACTGTCGGTGCAATGTGGACCACTCAAAAAAATCCTGTACATACAATTTTCGGATTATATAACCTGAAACATCCCTCACCCTACAAAGTACGAAGTTTCTCTCATTTTTCACCCAGTATTGAAGCATTTCAGATCATATAACCCGGAAAGCTTTGATACATTTCAGATTATATAATCCGAACCAAGTCAGAGTTCTGGACGGTGTTCAGTAACTCACGAAACACATTTTTCAAAGGTTTTTACTAGCTTTAATGGCTAGTAAAACCCTTTGAACACATTTTTGGACTCATAATTAAGAGTCGTTACACTTTATGCACTCATTCTTCACAAATTCCCCCTATAAATACCCTTCAAACCTTCATCATTTCTCACACAATCATCTCACACTCTCCTCCTCTTCCTTCTACAACAATGTGTTTCCATCGTTGACCTTTCATAAAAAGAGGCTACTTTGGAAATGCAGGGATTGTATGAACGGTCAATGGGGATGGTGATGCGCTGCAAAGAAGCACGATTTGTCTGGATGTCAGGTTCGTTGGGTGCAAGGTTGACCATCAAAGTCTCTTTCACCCTTGAGAGAAAACAAAACTTACCCCAACCACCCCCCCCCCCCCCCCCCCCACACACACACACACACACACCATCTCTTTCTCCTCTCCCCCTCCCCCTCCATCAGCTTGCACCACTGGTTTAGCTTTAGGTTTTTAATAGTTTAACATTAAGTTTGAATATTTTATGTAATAAGCTTTAAGCTTAAGCTTTATTTTATTGTAAATGTATTGATATATTAATAAAATGAGATTTTGTTTGTATCATTCTGTCCTTTTAATTTTGTTTATATTTGCATTTATTTTATATTTTTGTCATTTATATTTATGTAATTGAAATAATATAAACACAATCTTTAAAATTTTGGAAAAAGCTTATTTCGGATTTTATAACCCGAAATACCCTAACAATCTAGTTCGGATTTTATAATCAGACAAAGGGTATTTTGAAAAAATAAAAATAGGACGCGTGAGAAACATATAAGGTGGAAAAAGTAATAGAAAAAAAAAAAAGACGACTAGACATGCTTAATGAAAAGAGTTATGAGACCTTGCATTGGGCCTGGGTCGTTGGACAAAAGCCCATAGGCGTGGAACCGACAGAGGTAGTGTCTCTGTTTTGGAGGCGGCTATAAAACTGCTGCCAGTGTTCTCGTCTCCTATCATGTTTTTATTCTTCATTCTAATTGATTCTAGTTGAATTACTTGAATCCATGATTGTTTTCAATTTTATCAGTATTGTTATGATTGTTTCAATTCCTTATTTTTTAAAGTTTAATTTTAGTTAAGAGTTTTTGTGACGGGAGATTATAATCCAAATCTCTAACTTGAATGGGGGCAACTTCAGCCTCTATCTCCATAGCGGCGATGTGAAACAAATCTTAGTCGATTTAGGTTTTTAAAATTAGTTTTGTTTTCACCTAGCTTCTGTTTTGAATCTTAGAACTAATTAAATTCCTCAATTATTTCAAACAGAATGATGAAGAGACCATTACAGTGTCTCTGTAATCGCTTTAATATTGAGGTATAACAACGCCGAGTCATCGTTTCACTTTGAACCGAATGGATATATCCTTGCGGATACTGTTCATTCACCTGATGCACTCTTACTTGGTGTTTTTATGTTTACTTCAAGCTTTAAGATATATATGGTTTTATTTTATTATTCAACTTAATGATTTGATTTTGATCTGCTGTTGACAGGTGAGATTAAACCAAATTCCTAACATAAAAATTACGATTCGAGTGTGATTTTTAGTTTGTTTAATCTAATTGTATTCATAGACACAATTTTGCCAATGATGATATCATACACCAAATACCATCTTTCGGGACTGAATGGCTTTTTGCCTTGTTGATACTATTCTGCAATTCTGAGGCATTTTGTGTGTTCCCTAGTTTTTATTTTACAGTCCTTTTGATAAGGATTCTAATTGGTTTTTGATTTTTTCTCACTTCAGAATGTATATTGTTTAAAGCTTAATTTTAGTTAGAGTTTTTGTGACGGGAGATTTTAATCCAAATCTCTAACTTTAATGGGGGCAAACTTATTGTGTTTGTATAACTCCAAGTAAACGTTGCATAATGATGTTTACCGACGTTGACGGTTTTCTCTCCTCGGAGAGAATTCCTCCGTTGGTGATTGTCTCATATTCCATCTCCTTGTTGAGCTGCGTCGCTGCCTTTACTTCTTAGGACGGCCATGAGACACACATTTTTTCATTAGAGTTTCTTTTTCCACATGTTTTGTTTGATCTAAATGTCTTCAAAAAACATAGATATTGCCAGTGATGATATATTATACACCAATTACCATCTTTCGGGACCGAATGGCTTTTATGCCTTGTGGATACTATTCTGCAATTCTGAGGCTTTTTCTGTGTTTCACTAAGTAGGATTGTCTTGCCAGATAGAACATCACTATGTAGGTGGAATCCCTATATGTTAGTGGTTTCATCTTTGATGATGACAAGAATGTGTTTATTCTTAGTGTTACTCATGTTTCTGTTTATGTTAATTTTTCATGATCAACACAGCACCTTCTTTTTCTGCATCTTGGTATAATCTGTCACCCTTTTCGCAGTGCAGCTAAAAAGGGCCACAATTGATTCTAATGTAGCAGAAAAAGCGGCTGTTGAGGCCCTTTCTCCTACAAGGAGGCTGTGATTCATTCATGGAAGGTTAATGGTGGTGGATGAGTTCTAATGTTTCATTTCAATTACATAATTGAATGCATGTCTAAATTGTTTTTCATCGTGAACATAATTGAATATCAAGTTTTGCTGACTATGTTAGATATCCATGTTAATGAAGTCCTTTCTTCTACAAGTATGAATGAATAGTTAACTTTGCTAATATTTTAGTCTAATTTTTATGTACGATAAAACTTTTATGTCATCTCTTTAAATCGTTGTTGAATTATGAGTGATGGTTATGTTTAAGGAAACTTTTATGTCATCTCTATAAGTAGAAAGGAGGTTGTCCTTGAGATGATGCTGGAGATATATTCTTATATTACATATCTGTTCGAGACGTGATATTTTTTGAGATGGTGTAGGAGATACAGTCTTGTGCTGCACCACACTCTTTGACGAGGTGGTCACCTCGGGTTGACTTGGATATGTTTCCATTATTGAATCTATTTTCAATTCCTTTTTTGAGGGAAAGGTATGTTTTCAAATTCTCCAATGTGCTTTCTTGTTAGACGATGATAATTAGGTCGGACATTTTAGATCTGTACTCTCACACTTGTAAGAAAACAAAATCAACTTCTTATGTAATAATGGTTAGGAAATGAATTTTTGTTTCATAATATTATTTCTATTTACATTCACTTATTGTTTGGTACATAAGAGAACTCAATGCCTTTTTTTTACATTCTCTTAAACGACTAGAACTTTATTTTTTGAGTCATGCATTACTTAACATAGTGAAAACACCTCTAAAAAAGTTACTCGGGACCTGAGACCTCGAGAGCAACCTTCAAAAAATAAACACTTACTTTTTTCATCCTACGACCTTCTCCCGCGCCCTATTTTTTTTTTTTAATGAAAATGCCCATGGAATTTTCGGATTCTATAATCCGAAATAAGTTTTCCCATGTTTTGGGGAGGAAAAAAAAAGAGTTTTTCACCGATTCGGATTTTATAATTTAAGCACCCTAAAATTAGGGGACATTCTTTGCTTTTCGGATAAAATCCAAACATCCCCTAAACACCCTCTTGTGCCAATAATTCAGGGGAAAATAGTTCGTATATTATATAATCTGAACTGTATCAACACAAAAACTAATCATCCTAACCCCATCCTTGTGTTTTCGGTCATTGTTTGTTGTTCCCGGTGTTCCAATCGAAAATCTGGTTTTCGGGCTACTTGATCAGATTGCTTCAAAACAATAATGACTTTCAAAACTTTCGCAAAAAAATCAGAAAAAATGAAGGATCAGAGTTAGTGTCTCTGTTTTGAAGGCGGCCGCAAGAGCTTCACAAATTATCTATCTATAAAACTGTTGCCAGTGTTCTCCTCTCCGATCTTTTTAATTGATGGTTTATTTTTATTTTTCATTTATAGATGATAACAGATGATTGTTTCTATTCTCCATTCTAGTTGATTTTAGTTGAATTACTTGAATTCATGTCGGTATATTTTATCATTATTGTTATTGTTGTTATGATTGTTTCAATTCTTTATTCTTTAAATTGAATTTAGTTTGATCTGCTGTGATGGTTGAGATTAAACCAAATCCCTAACATGAAAATTATGATTTGAGTGTGATTTTGAGTTTGTTTAATCTAATTGTATTCATAGACACAATTTTGCAAATGATGATATCATACACCAAATACCATCTTTCGGGACTGAATGGCTTGTATGCTTTGTTGATACTATTCTGCAATTCTGAGGCATTTGGTGTTTTTCCTAGTTTTTGTTTTGCAGTGCTTTTGATAAGGATTCTAATTGGTTTTCGTTTTTTCTTCACTTCAGAATGTATATTGTTTAAAGTTTAATTTTAGATAGAGAGGTGTTGTGACTGGAGATTTTAATCCAAATCTCTAACTTGAATGGGGGCAAACTCATTGTGTTTGTATAACTCCAAGTAAACGCTGCATAATGATGTTTAACGACGTTGACGGTTTTCTCTCCTTGGAGAGAGTTCCTCCGTTGGTGCTTGTCTCATATTCCATCTCCTTGTAGAGCTGCGTTGCTGCCTTTACTTCTTAGGACGGCCATGAGACACACATTTTTTTCATTATATTCTCTGTCTTGTTTTCTTAGTGTTTCTTATTTTACATGTTTTGTTTAATCTAAATGTCTTCATAAAAACATAGATATTGCCAATGATGATATATCATACACCAATGATATATCATACACCAATTACCATCTTTCGGGACTGAATGGCTTTTATGCCTTGTGGATACTATTCTGCAATTCTGAGGCTTTTTCTGTGTTTCACAAAGTAGGATTGCCTTGCCAGCTAGAGCATATCACTATGTAGGTGGAATCCCTATATGTTAGTGGTTTCATCTTTGATGATGACCAGAATGTGTTTGTTCGTAATGTTAGTCATGTTTCTGTTTATGTTTATTTTGCATGATCAACACATCACCTTCTTTTTCTGCATCTTGGTATCATCTGTCACCCTTTTCGCAATGCAACTGAAAAGGGCCACAATTGATGGAAGGTTCATGGTGGTGGATGAGTTGTAATGTTTCATTTCAATTAAATAATATAATTGAATGCATGACTAAATTGTTTTTCATCGTGAACATAATTTTTTCATCGTGAACATAATTGAATGTCAAGTTTTGCTGACTATGTTAGATATCCATGTTAATGAAGTCCATTGCATTGCTTTAATTCATCTTGGTAAATTTTGAGTTTGTTTTAGTTTTACTTTGATCTTTGGTGAAGGGAGATTCCATCCAAATTCCTAACTTCGTTGGACGAGTAATGAGACTTATTTTTCATGCCATTTGTTTTTGCTTCTGCTAATTTTATTTATCCTTTAATCTTGCCAATACTTTTCAATGACACAAATAAAAATGGTTATGGTATCAGTCAGCGAAAGCCTTATGCCTTTGGGACTTAATCGCCTTACTGATTCAATTTTACTTTTTCTATTCTTCATTTTTTTAAATTGATTCGAGTTTGATCTGCTGTGATGGGGGATTTTAATCCAAATCCCTAACTTGATTGGGGGCAAACTGATTTTGTGTTTGTATGGCTCCAAGTAAACGTCGCATATAAATCTTCATTGATGTTGATGGTTTTCTCTCCTTGGATAGAACTTCCTCCGTCGGTCCTTGTCTCATATTCCATCTCCTTGTGGAGCAGCATTGCTGCCTTTACTTCTTTGGACGGCCATGCGACACACATTTTTTAATATTTGTAAATTTTATCGTTTTTGTTAAATTGATCTGTTGTGAGGGGGGATTTTAATCCAAGTCCCTAACTTGATTGTGTTTGAATGTTGCATGTAAATGTTGACTGACGTTGACGGTTTTCTCTCCTCGGAGATGATTCCTCCGTTGGTGGCTGTCTCATATACCCATGGCCAGCGTAGCAGCGTTCCTTGTTTGGGGCCATGAGATGCACTTTTTTTAATTTTATTTTTTCACACATGTTTTGTTTAACCTATTTGTATTCATACAAACACAGACTGCCAATGATGAAATCATACACCAAATACCATCTTTCGGGACTGAATGGCTTTCATGCCTTGTGGATACTATTCTGCAATTCTGAGGCTTATCTGTGTTTCATTTATAATATGTTTTTATTCTGTTCTGAGGAAAAAATTCCCTCATGATATTTACCCCATGATCCAAGTACCTTATATAAAAGCAAAAAACATATTTAATTTAAGTTCTCTGTCATGTGCAACAATATTTAACCTATGTTCTTTTATAATAAAATTAAGCATTATATATTTATAATAGGTGAAAAGACTAATCTTGAATATCAGATATGGTATTCATTTGACCCTCAAGTTCATATTTGTAATCTTTCAAAGATAGTCTCCCGTTGGTTTCATCTTGTAGAGATTACCTTTGAACTCAGTCCCTTGTTATGTTCCCAGAGAAATAATGATTATGTTGATGATGAGTCTTCCTTTGGAGACCCCTTGTAGACTACCCTTGTGTTGTACCCAGATTTGACCACTTTCACTGTTGTCCCAGTGAATCTTATATTTAGTTGTTACTCTACCATTTGTATGTGCTGCTGTTTATTCCTTGCTGTGGCTGCCCTGATGATCTTACTATGTTTGTAGTTTGTTTTTCATAGCTAAAAATTAAGGATCTCTGTGCTGGTTTGTTTTTTCCCTAGTTTTGTATTGATCTCTGTTATTTTTAGAGCAAAGTCGTTTTGTGGAGGGGGCTGGAATAGATTGTCACATTTTCCTGCATCTTGTTGTAGTTTATTGTTTGCAGAATTAATGAATTAGTTTGGTCTCTCAATGAAGTTGAGTTAGCTATGGGAAAGATGATGATTGTAAAAATGGATCAATCAGGTCTCTCAATGACATCACATCTTTGTTTGTGGCTTATGCATTAGTCCAGTAAATTTCTTTTATAGTGGGTTGAAATCTCGTTACGCTTCATATATATAACTATATACATATACGACCATAACTTGGCTAAAATTAACTATAATATACAACCATTACTTAGCTAAATATTTCACTATATTTTTAAACCTAGATAATAATGACTACTTTACTACGTTTTTTCCCCTCAACACTCGTGCCTTCTATGAACACTATATGTATAGTTTTCACTGAGTAGTTTAGGGAACATTTATGTTTAATTTCATCACTCTTATGCAGCACCAATAAAAAAAAATACAAAAGCTAACAGGCACTGTTGTAGAAACGGATTTTCCTGTCAGCTATATTAGTTCTTTTGAACATTATAGTTTTTTCTTTTTATTGTCAAAGCAAGCAAATAAATTGAATAAAATGTATCTTCGAATCTGTTTGAACTAAAATGGAAGGTTTAGTAGAACCCAATTATCTGTAAGCTGAATATAAGAAAATTTTGATCTAAATATTGTATCTCTCCTAAATTCTTGAGGTGTTTTTAAATATACTACGATTTTTTTTTTTTTTAAAAATATATGTATTGATGAGTGGCACATCAATCTTGTAGTGATAGATTATCTTATTTCCCTTGTGCCTTGTTGATACTGTTATGCAATTCTGAGGCATTCAGTGTTTCATTTTGTCTTGAGTAGTTACTTACTGATGTTTCATTCGAACCTTTAAACCTAATGTTTTCACAAGTTATCACGGTGTGAACATTACATGCTTCAGGACACGAGACTAGTTTCCTATGAAGCTCGGATACTCCAAAATGGAGACGTACCTGTATTGGATACGTATTGGATACCGATACTCTGCGGATACTCTCGGATACGTACCCACGGAGTATCGGAATTAATTATTTTAATTTAAAATAGGCTTAATTGAACATTTGGTCCTCAAACTTATTTGTTGTTTTCATTTTGGTCTCATAACTCTAAAAATTTTCTTTTCAGTCCCTCAACTCATACTCCGTCAACCAAATAAATCCTCTCCGTCAAAAAAGTTAACCAAATGACTAAGATGTATACACCTTAGTCATTTGGTTAAGATGTATACACCTTAGTCATTTGGTTAACTTTTTTGACGGAGAGGATTTATTTGGTTGACGGAGTATAAGTTGAGGGACTGAAAAGAAATTTTTTAGAGTTATGGGACCAAAATGAAAACAACAAATAGCCTTTAAAATATATATTTTATCGGATATTTATAAGATACTCGACAGATACACAAAGATACTTATTAGATACTTTACAGAGATGAATCCTAGAAAAAATGAATGGTAAAAGAGTGAGTGTATGTTATGAAAATTCAATGGAGATGTACATGATTCAATTTAAGATATGAATCATTATAATTGGTTTCCGATTAACCAATTAAAAATTATGTTTTTGGTGGATGAAAGTAACGTGAGAGAAGATTCAATCAATCAACATTAAACAAACTTTGTTTTGAGTTCTTTTATTGATGCATTTGTTGATATCCTAACATATGAATGAAAAAAGAATATGATTTATACGAAAAATGTTTCATTTTTTATTTTGATCACATGTATTATTTTTTGTAAATTGTGACTTTTATGATTATATAGTATTGAAGAGTAATCATGCTTATTTTTTTTTCAAGTATTTTACATGCATATAAATTTTAATATAAATATTTTGTTAACGTATCTTAGCAGTATCGTATCCTAAAATTTAAAAATTTCGCGTATCCACGTACCCGTATCGTATCGTACCCGCACCCGTATTACGTATCCGGACTTCATAGCTAGTTTCCATTCGACACCAAAGTCATTGCAACAAAATATGGGACCATTAATGTTTCCAAAATTGAGCAGGCAACACAACACAATCAGTACTGTTTTTTCAAACTTTTTACTACTGTTTTATCTATAGTAGGGCAAAACAAATAGCATAAAGAATGATATTACCGTTTTAACAAATTCTAAAAAATTCCCAATTGGGTGGGTTTGTATAAATAACCACCTCTAGTGGACAGGGGTCACTATTTAAAATTGTTTCCCCTGACCAATTCTGATCTAATGAATTCACACACACGAAAATGTGATTCTTGATTTACGTTTTCACGTGGTATTTAATTTACGTTTAACTATTTTATTAGGTGGTTGTTTTTCTGGTTTAATAGCAAAATCTTGCTCATTCGCCCTCCTATAAAGCAATGTTGATGCTTCCACCCTGTTTTTTAGCAGCAGAAATTAAATTCAAATAAAAAGACGGCAAAAGAATAAACAGAAATGAAATGCTCCATTTGTCCCAAATTATATATCACTTTAGCAATTTCACATAAATTTAAAAATGAGTAAATGGTCACTTTGGTCCCTGACTGAGCACCTCACTGTCACAAAGGTCTCTGACTCAGGATTAAATACAAAGTAGTCCCTGAATGTGCACTTCCGTTATCACTTTAGTCTCTGACGTTGAATAATTTTGTTAACAGATGATGTAACAAAGGTTTTATGCTGACAAAGAATATGAGACTAAAATGAAATTAGAAAATTGTCACTTTGGTCCCTAAACCGAAAATTAATATCCCCGAAAATTAATATCTCTGAACCGAAAATCAATATCTCCAAACTCGTTCCAACGAAGTGTTGCTCTTCGTCAAGAACTGGGTCATCTTCATCAATGAAGTTGTTCTGTGGTTGCGGGAGACTTGTTGTTAAGTCCCTGATTGTGCATACTTACTATCAGTTAGGTCCCTGACAGTAAACACTTACTGTAACTAAAGTCCCTGACAGTAAACACTTATATGTATAAAGTAGGCCTAGTATGATCATATTTTATATCAATTTATCAATTATAGCAATATGAATAATTGATTCAGGCTTTCAGGCCTGGTTATGAATCACATTTTCCCAAATTTTGTATTTGTATATCTTGAATTCCTTCATGATTTCTTCTTTTTAATCTCAATGTTAACTTCAAATTATACTATTTCATTTTTTTAAAAAAAGATTATTAGCTTCAATAATACATATTCAACTAAACTGCAATTGATTATTTACAAATATTGTCCTAGTATATTTATCTAAACATGTGCATTTCTACAATATGATTGCTGAACAGAAACTTAAGCCACTTGATTCAGTATTTGTTTTCATATTAACTATTATAATAATCACGGATATAACGCCAAACATGTTATGTGAATTGTTAGTTAATATTTAGCGTTTGCTGTCACATTTTTAGGCATGTTGTGTGTTCATGGAATGACATCCATTGAATGGAAGCATGATAAATGTTGTAGGCGTGGAATAGCAACCATTGCATGGAAGCTTGACAAATGACGTGTGCATGTAAGTGTTTACTGTCAGAGACCTAACTGATAGTAACTATGTACAGTCAGGGACCTAACAACAAGTCTCCCACAACCACAGAACAACTTCATTGAGGAAGATGACTCAGTTCTTGACGAAGAGTAACACTTCGTTGAGACGAGTTTGGGCATATTGATTTTCGCGGATATTGATTTTCTGTTTAGGGACCAAATGTGACAATTTTCTATTTTCACTTTAGTCCCTTTGACACCTCATACTCCTTGTCAGCATAAAATCTTTGTCACGTCATCAGTTTATTTAACGCCAAGGACTAAAGTGATAACAGAAGTGTACATTCAGAGACTACTTTGTATTTAATCCTGAGTCAAAGACCTTTGTGACAGCGAGGTGCAGAGTCAGGGACCAAAGGGACCATTTACTCTTTAAAAATTTAGTTAATGTTGTATAAAAAAAATTAAATGTGGGTTATTTTACAAAAATGTCCGTACAGAAAACATAAATTAAAAAAATTGAAAAAAAAAACAAAATAATAAATAGTAAAAGACATAATAGGAAGATAAAAATTAATTATTCATTGATATTATAAAATAATTTATAATTTGGGACAAACTGATTTTGCTAGAATAACATATAATTTGAGACAAAAAAAGTAACTTATAAAGATCCAGTTGATCACTCTTGATCTTCCTCAAGTTCAAGATTCAGCTGGTCGTTTTTTATCTTCCTCAAGTTCAAGATTCAGTTGATCGTTCTTAATCTTCCTCAATCTAAACTGCTCTAACGACCAGTGAAATACATCCGATATATCCTTAGTAAGGAGGAAAATCACATTCCCTTGTGAACAACACTGTTCCAAAATGGGTCAGCCCGCCCTCTGCGAGCTATTTTCCCCTCATGTGAACCAGTTCCTTGCAAACATCTCTTTTTCAAACAACTGAGGTCCTCACCTCCCCAAAAAAGCTTCTCTTGAACAAGGCTTTCACATCTTTAAAGTCATCACTTTTTGCCAAGAGTAACGACTTGGAGGGCTTCTGTTCTGGAGCTTGCAAACAGCATTAGGCACATTTACTTAGGCCCAATACAAACTGACCCAGATCCAACATCTGGTAAATTACTCACAACACACCTCCTCCTCGCGAGGGGGGGGGGGTGCTTGGAGCAAACAGAGACTGATTCAAACAGTCAATAACGTCTCTCACATGTTCCCGCGAATCTCTCCTCGGCGGTTACACTTCCTACGAATTTGTAACCACCGAGCCACATGTGTGCCATACAACGGCTCCTGCACTACCTACCTCTATAAAACGGGGACTCTCAGCAGTCCCCAGGGTTAGATTCTTCTTACTCTCTAATCCCTCTCTCAATCTTATACTGACTTGAGCGTCAGAGTGCCTGCAGATACACACCCTCCGCCGTCAAATCAACAACGAGCAATCACAAACCACCACATACATACTGCACCGGTAGTCCATTTCTGATCAGGTAAGATTAAGTTGAATATATTTTTTTTTATTAAAAAATTACACAGGTGGCGTCTGACTCAGCTAAGTGAGATGTCACATATACGTTGACTATGTCAAAATTGGCCTAGGGGCCAAAAGTCAAAAAGGGATAAACTTAGGGGGCTGATTTGTTATTGTTTTTTATAGGAGACCAAAATCACAAGTTCGTCATACTTAGGGGGACAAAACTGCAATTAAGTCTTTTTTTATATTTGTTTATAATCATTTATCTTTCTTAAATATTGGACGTTAGCTTTTCTATATACTCAAACTCCTTAACTGCCATGCATCTTCATTTGAAAGTTTCACACATAAGGTCACTCACTCACAACTTTCTATACAAACAACACTCACTCTTATTTTGTCACTTTTGATCATTTTTATGTTCCTACCATAAGGAAAAACATTAGTTATTAGTTTCTTCTTAAAATAATTCTTCTAGCAAAATATGTGCTCAAATTCCATTTATAATCAATCATATTTCTAGGCAGCTTAAACACTAGATACTTTGGCTTTGTTATGTAATGTTGGATAACAGAAGTAGTAATGTTCAACATTTAAAAAAGACAATTGACTAGAATGAATAAAAAATAAAGGACCAAAATGAATATTTGGTAAAAGAAAAAAACGGAGAGCTAAGTCATGTATGTATAAGTCAGGGTTAAGGAGTTAGTTGGTAACCCAAACTAACTTGAAACAAATTGATACCAACATATCAATATAAAATAATATTGTGAGACAAAAGAAAATGACTCTAAGTCGGATACAAACTAATATAGAGACAAAAAAAGAAGCGCTAGAGGACCATGAGTCGGATTCCTCCATACCACCAATGGTGTCAATTAAGCCCCACATAAAAAGCCCACATCAAGCCCCCTATAATGTTGGCCCCTTTATTGAAAGAAAATTGCTTTTCTCACATTAAAGAAGGCTAAAACATTCCAGAAAATGACGGTTTTACTCCGGCGGCAGTTAATTGCCGTTGGGATGATGCATCGGCAGTTAACTGCCGCCGGACCCATCGGCAGTTAGTTGCCGCCGTCCCCATCGGCAGCTAACTGCCGCTGCGTTCTGTATTTATGAAGAAACGAAACAGAACCTGTGTTTACAGGTTTCATTCTCTCAAATTTTCTCAATTTCTCTCCAATCCTCTCCAATTCAATTCCACTAAATTCAAGCAATTTCATACCCATCAGCAACAAGTAACTAGTATTAATCATTTTTAATGTTAATGTTAGTTTAGATAGGTTTATTTTTGTTAATTTTGGTAGATTGCATGTGGTTAGGGTTTATGATTAAATTGAAATTTTGGTAGATTGAATGTGTAGTTTATGATGTTATAGATGAATTTAGTTGTTGTGAATATTGTTTAGATTATGCTTAAGTATAATGTGGTTGTGAATGTTGTCCAATTAACACAATTAACACAATGTGAATGTTGCACTCAAAGTGTTTGTTAAAATGCCTAAATGAGTATGTTGATGAATGTTGTTTAGATTGTGATAGAATTGTGAGAATGTTGGAATTGTAATAGAATGATGTTTTTATTATGCCTAATTTTTTAAGTTTTGTTTTTGTGTAGATATGTCTGATCAGAACCAAGATAGGACGACTAGAGCTGGTAAACAGCCCATGACTAGCAGCTACCGACGGGAGAGACAGGCTGCAAATCCTCATGTGCCTAAGAGGGGAAGAGGCTGGAGGCCTGTTGGGGGCGAGGGTAGTTCTCTGCCGACACAGCAGGTGTCGCAGGTGGAGGACCCCACCCAGTACCTGCATTATCAGGAGCAGCTACATGATGCCACATATGGTGGCTATGACGTCCAACATGTTGCTGATGAGGGTGGGGACGACGATGCGGCTGCGTTAGATGTGGATGAGATTGCGGCTGCGACTGCCCCCGAGGAGTTACCTAATGTGGCTCTATTTCCTGGAGGGCCTTATGATGACTCATTGTTGTCATCATATGCTTCACACGTTGCATTACCGTTGTGGTATAATGCAAATAATGTAAGTTTTCTTTTTTCTTTTTTAACTTTTATATATGAAGTCGATAATTTTTTTTTTTGTATGATAACTTTTAAAATAGATGACATGAACACATGCCGTTGTCTGATTATTTTTTTGTCTTCGATTATTGTTCGCGCGTAATTTTTTATATATGAAGTATATGCTTTTTTTTGTATGATAACGTTTAAAAAAAATGACATGAACACATGCCGTTGTCTGATTATTTTTTTGTCTTCGATTATCGTTCGCGCGTAATTTTTTATATATGTTTTTGATTTATTTTGTCTGTATGTTTTTGATTTATGTTGTGTTTTTTTATTATTTTAGATTCGCAACACCCGTAGGATGAGATGCATAAATCACGGGCCAAAGGTGGCAGAGATCTAGCATCCACATATGAATCAACTCTGGTTTTGGGATCCTATAAGGGCGAGTGGTTGCATGATTTGATGTACACGGGGTATTCTACTATTAATCATGCTCTGCTCCAGGAGCTAAGCGAGAGGTGGCATTCCGAGACCAGCAGCTTTCACATGCCTACTGGGGAAATGACCATCACTTTAGATGATGTGGCGTGTCTGCTGCATGTTCCTGTTGAAGGGCGGATTCTGAGCCATAGAAAGGTGTCTCAAGTTGATGGGGTGAAATCGATGGTGAGGTACTTAGGTGTCACCCAGGAGTATGCGGTGAAAAACTGCAAGACTGAGTAAATCAAAAACATACAGACAACATAAATCAAAAACATATATAAAAAATTACGCGCGAACGATAATCGAAGACAAAAAAATAATCAGACAACGGCATGTGTTCATGTCATTTTTTTTAAACGTTATCATACAAAAAAAATCATATACTTCATATATAAAAAATTACGCGCGAACAATAATTGAAAGCAAAAAAAAAATCAGACAACGACATATGTTTATATCATTTTTTTTAAAAGTTATCATACAAAAAAAAAATATCGACTTCATATATAAAAGTTAAAAAAGAAAATGAAAACTTACATTATTTGCATTATACCACAACGGTAATGCAACGTGTGAAGCGTATGATGACAACAATGAGTCATCATAAGGCCCTCTAGGAAATGGAGCCACATCAGGTAGCTGCTCGGGGGCTGTCGCAACCATAATCTCATCCTCATCTAGCACAGCCGCATCGTCGTCCCCACCCTCATCAGCAACATGCTGGACGTCATAGCCACCATCTGTGGCATCATGTAGCTGCTCCTGATAATGCAGATACTGCGTGGGGTCCTCCACCTGCGACACCTGCTGTGTCGGCTAAGAACTACCCTCGCCCCCAACAGGCCTCCAACCTCTTCCCCTCTTAGGCACATGACGGTTTGCAGCCTCTCTCTCTCTCTCTCTCTCCCGTCGGTAGCTGCTAGTCATGGGCTGCTTACCAGCTCTAGTCGTCCTATCTTGGTTCTGATCAAACATATCTACACAAAACAAAACTAAAAAAATTATGCATAATAAAAACATCATTCTATCACAATTCCAACATTCTGACAATTCTATCACAATCTAAACAACATTCATCAACATACTCATTTAGGCATTTTAACAAACACTTTGAGTGCAACATTCACATTGTGTTAATTGTGTTAATTGTACAACCTTCAGAACCACATTATACTTAAACATAATCTAAACAACATTCACAACGACTACATTCATCTATAACATCATAAACTACACATTCAATCTACCAAAATTTCAATTTAATCATAAACCTTAACCACATGTAATCTACCAAAATTAACAAAAATAAACCTATCTAAACTAACATTAACATTAAAAATGATTAATACTACTTACTTGTTGCTGATGGGTATGAAATTGCTTGAATTTAGTGGAATGGAATTGGAGAAGATTTGAGAGAAATTGAGAGAATTTGGAAATTTTGAGAATTTTAAAACCTGTAAACACTGGTTCTGTTTCGTTTCTGCATAAATACAGATCACAGCGGCAGTTAGCTACCGATGGGGACGGCGGCAACTAACTGTCGATGGGTCCGACAACAGTTAACTGCTGATGCACCATCCCAACGACAATTAACTGCCGCCGGGGTAAAACCGTCATTTACTGGTGTGTTTTAGCTTTGTTTAGTGTGGGAAAAACAATTTTCTTTATCTTGTTGCTTTTTAATCCCCATTAACATGTTGGCTGGGGCTCAAAAGTTGAAGCCTCATCAAATTGACAGCTCTAACCACCATAGCTATGAGAGAGATTTTATGAATCAGTTGAAGACATGTGGGGTCTGTAAGTTTTAGATTGAAACCTAAGAGGGGGGGTGAATTAGGTTTTTGACTTTTTCAGATAATTTTTGTGAGTTTAGTGTTCTTGATAATTTTTCCGAAAAGTTATTATGAAAGTCTGAATGGAAATGCGGAAAAATAAAGAGTATAGGGAAGAGAAAAACACAAGAGAAATTATAGTGGTTCCCCTAATGTACATCCACTCCCTCCACACCCCGTGAAGGAATTCACTATGTTAGAATCTTTGTTACAAGCAATCTCACCCCAACACCCCCTAATAATCTTTCTAACATACACCAGATAGCACCCCACTATCTTTACAACAATTCTCACCAACAATGGCAAGAAAACTTTACAACAATGTAATTGAAGAATAACAAATGTATGACTGTATATTTTTATCAATATCACTCTTAAACAAATGGACTTAGTGCTCAGAAAAACTTTTTAATAAATGTTAAAGTGTGGGCAAAGTTTTCCAAACAATTAAAAGAAAGTTTGAATGCAAGCGATATTGAAATTCACAATTGAGAGTTTGAAAGATGTTGTGTATATCATATTGCTTTGATTCTCAATTGAATTTATAGAGGCTAAAAAGATGTTTATGAAGCAATACTATTTTTTGAAAAATTGTTACCAATGAATAGACACATATTTGAAATTGCACCCATTCATAAAAAATAGTTTGAAATACATTTTTAAAAAATAATAAAATAGTTGTTACCAATTTTTTTAAAAAAAGGGCCGTTGGCCATTATCTTAAAAAAGAAAACGTTGGCCATAACTTAAAAAAACAGAATTTTGGCCAATTCCTTTTTAAGAAAAACATAACTTTAATTTTGCCAATAAATTAAACATGCCATTATGAAAGCATGTAGACTATACAATTAAAATTAAAATACAAGATTCATAATTGGTTTTTCAAAGAGAATATGTTGAAATAATTTTAGTGCAATATAAACTATTATGTCAAAATATATTTTCATGGGAGATTTAGCATTGCTTCATATGAGGACTTAGAAATGTTTGTAATTATTTTCTGAGCATTCTAAGTTGTTCCATAAGTTAAGAATGATAAATCAAAAAATAATTTGTCATACTTACAAAGTGTATAACCAAGAAGCCTAGACACTAATTTTCATTCTTAATCTTTATCTTGTGCATCCATAGTTTTTCTTCTTTTGTGATGTGAGTTTGTTATCATCAAAACCCAGCCAAAGTTAGAAGGAAATCTTCTTCACAATCTCCCCCTTTTTGATGATGACAAACCAGATCTTTGACATTGATGCTCAATGAAATTCCCCCTTTGTTTTGCAATTGGATAATCTGAAACAATTTAAGCACAAAACACAAACATACACTTTCTCCCCCTTTTGACATCATCATAAAGAAGAAAAAAGAGTAAAATCCAAAGGGTCGTAATATAAGAGAAATAATAACTTTTATGTAAAAAAAAGCTTATCTTCTTCACAATGAATATTCAATCCTTCACATTATTTTACACATGTGATATGAGATCAGCAATTTTAAATACAATTATTTCTCATTCAAAACAATAGCATCATTAAAGCATCCAATTGATATTTTTTCACAAGTCACATATGCTACTATTATAACATTTGTCAAATATGCAGACATAATATATTTATTTAAATTAATTAATTCTATTCCAAAACTTTTTACCCTTGAACAGTAAAATACTAGCAAGTACCATTCATGTTTTAGGCTAAACATTGCAAGCATGAAATAACAACAATTAACATTTAATATGCATTCAAATATGTCAGATAAACCAAACTTATTTATACTTGTCAAAATTCACAAACATGAATCGTTTCTAAACCATGCATGCATTAATTTAATACCATATGTGAATTTAGAAGACAAAATACATCATATATATATACAAAATAATTGTGTACCTTTCACCATGGTCGTGAATAAATAAGAATTCAACTTGCAAGAGTTCATCTCTTCATCAAATCGTATCCATTAAATAATCACAAATAAATCGTAAATCGAACCATATCATATGGTCTTGTATCTTGAAAAATCAATCTTAATTTGACAAGATTTCCATATGATGATCAAGTACCTACAAAACAATTAATAGTACTTTCTAGGTACCCATTTTTCTTTGGGTCCTTGTGGGTTAATACCTTTCTTTACCCAAATAAATTCACCATAAGGAACACCAAAGTTTCTTATGTAACAAGTATTTGGAGTATGACCTTTTATGTTGCAATAAAAACATGTTAATTTATGAACATGATATGAACCAAAATTATTTCCATTGGAAGAATTATTTTTAACATTCGAATTATTTTTCTTATAAAAATTGTTAGAATAATTTCTTCCTTTAGAATTATTTCTATAATTCATACTTTTGGGAGGATTTACAACATGCATTTTTCTTGTTTCTATGTTGTTGGAAATTGTGCTTGCTTTAACAAAGATTGTTTTATTTGTGCTTGGTTTATTAAAATTTGAAAAACTAAGTCCGGTTTTGTTATTTGAATATCTTTGTTTACTAAGCACTTCTTCCAAACCATTGTGACCTTTTTCAAAATTTTTGATCACTTGATTTAATTCAACAATTTTTGTCTCATGTTCTTTACATTTATTACATGAAGAACCTTTAACCTCTTCTAATTCTACTTGTGCATCAAAAGCTTTTCTTTCTAAAGACACAATTAATTTCTTTTGTTTTGCGCAAGTTCTAGAAAGATTAATACATTCTTCATATAATTCATGAAAAGAATTTTCTAATTCCTCATAGGAAGGTATATCATTTAATTTAGAATCACTAACCTCTTGTTCATCATCATCAGAATGGTAAGCCATTAATGTCATGTTTGCTTCTTCATCTGAAGATGAACTTATCTCATTGTCATCCCATGTCACATATGCTTTCTTTGGCCTTCTATTCTTCTTGTTTTTGAAATCATTCTTCTTTTGATGTGTAGGGCATTCACTTTTGATATGTCCTCTTTTTCCACATTCAAAGCAAGTAACCTTCCTTCTTCGTGCTTCTTTCTGACTCATTTCTTTTGTCCTTTCTGTCATACCCCAATTTTTGACCTAAAATTTATTTTTACTCGTCTTTTTAGTACGGAATTTTTCGTCGTCTCAGACGAAATTTCGACAGAGAGGTATTTTAAAATACCTCATTTTTTTTTTTAGTTTCGTCCGGGTCCGTCTTTTTTTGTTTTTATTTTTATTTCTATCTTTATTTTTATTCTTTTAAATATTTTTATTGTTATTTTTATTTAGTTTTTTATTTCTTTTTAGTTACTTTTTTAAAATTTATTTTTTTAGTCTGACTTTGCTTGAGATTTAATTGGTCCTTAATGGAGTGAAGAGGAGACTTTTGCAGTGATTTTAATCTGTTTCAATTTGGCATTTAAACTGCCATTCATTGACCTTTATGGTCAGTGATGGCAGTTTAGTGTATTTAACATAGTAGGCATTTTCACAATGGAGGGGGGAAGGAACCGAATTTAAATCAAAAACATTTCTAAAGCTCAATCAGAATTAAACTCAGAAAAAACAGGACCAAATCCAACACACCCCTCTAACCTCCCTCCTAACCGAACAAAAACACGCCACCACTATCAACAATTCACGGCCGAACCCAGCCAAACCCACACTCTCCCACAACCGTACGGCCACCCCATCACAACAACACAACACAACAAATCGTTTAAACCCACACACCTCTCCAAAACCCAGCCGTACGGCCACCTACATCCACTAAACACAAAAACGCAGCCCACTCCACACTCCACTCTCAGCCCTCCTACTACTCACTCCATACCCAACCACACGGTTTTCACACACACACTACACGAACAAAGCCCAGCCGCACTACACTCACAAAACAAGTGAACCCACACCTCCCTCACCACACTCACTCACGGATCCGCCTCAAACACACACAACCACACAAGGCCGCGCCCATCACCACTCTCCTAACCCATACAGCAGCAACCCACAGCCTCTCCCACTCCCCATCTCTAACCACCACCCACACGCCCTCAAATCCGAACCCCTCTCAAAGCCTCACAAAACCGAACACAATTTGTCTTCAAAGGTAGTGTTTTTTTTGAAAACTTTAATCCTAGATCTAGGTCTTTTAGAGAAGTTTTTTGAGAAAACTAGTTTTGGATTTGCAAAGAGGAGAGGGAGGAGAGTTTAAAAACAGGTTTATTTTTAAAAAAAAGAGTGAAAACTACTCCGGCGCGGTGACGCCGCCGGCGGCCACCGCGCCGGAATCCTTTTTCCGGCCAGGCTCTGTTTATTCAGTGAGAGAGAATGAGAGAGAGCAAGAGAGAATGAGAGAGGAAGAAAGAGAAAGAAAGGGTGAAATGTGTTTTTTTTCTGATTTGAGGATTTATAAACAGACCCAATTCTGCAGCCCAAAGCCTTGGCCCACATGGCCCAGATTCTTTCTTTTCCACTTCTCTACTCAGTTGCTTTTCACACCCCCCCTTCTGCTGACAGCACCCCCCTTCCTTTTTTATTTCTTTTTTTATTTCTTTTTACCATTTCTTGCACTTATTTTTTTTTAACTTTTATTTAGTGTCATGCATTTTATTGCTTTTAATTTTTTAACACATCATGCATTTTTATTTTTATTTTATGCATTTTCATTTTATTTTCATTCTTAGCATATTTATCCAATTTTTAGGGCATTTGCAATTTTTTTTTATTATTTTGTCATTTCTTAGAATGTATGCATATTATTCCATTGCATTTACCTTATAGTATCTCATGCATTTTTTTATTATTATTTTCCTTTTATTTTTTTAGCATATTTATTTCTTTTTTAGTGTGTTTGCAATTTTTATTTTTATTTATTATTTTGCCATTTCTTAGAATGTATTTAGGCACAATGTAAATATTAATGAGAATTTGCACTGACACTCACTTTATTTATTTTTGCTTTATGTCTTTTATTTATTTTTATTTATTTCGCTTTACAAAAGAAAAAATCCAAAAAAATATTAGGTTAGTTTATTTTCAAAAGGGTTTCGTGGTGATCCAACGTCACCACGGAAATTCCTCGCGTTTAGCTTTTAGTTTTATTTTCTTTTAATCCTAGGTCATTATTAACAAAAAAAAACAAAAACATTCAAATAATCAAAAATCTAAAAAATCTTTTCTTAATAAACCTTGATTTTCAATCAAGTGTCCGTTTTTTTCTCTTTTATTTTCTTTAAAAAAAAAATCATTAATCCACTTTAATTACACTTTAATCATTTTCAAAATAAAAAACACAAACCAATCCCATTTTGCCACTTGGCTTTTATTTTTAAAACCTTTTTAAACCAATAAAAAACACAAAAACAAATCAAACGTCTTTTTTTACCCCGAACTACGAGGTTTTGATCCCTCACGGGTACGTAGGCAAAGGACCTTGTCCTTCCAAATCATAAAAAATACAAAAAACATTTTTATTTTTTCTCACTATTTTAATTCATTCTTTTCTTTCTTTAAAAAAAAAATAAGCAAGTTATAGCCAAAATAAATAAATAAAATCAAGAGGTTCTCGTAGAGTACTACGAACGTTTAGGGTGCTAACACCTTCCCTAAACGTAACTAACCCCCGAACCCTAATTTTTAAAAATGTGGTAATTTAGAACTTTTTTCCACTTTTCATTTAAAAAATTAAAAGTTCAGTCGTGAAATAAAATTAGTGAGTCAACGCTAATCAATAGCTTGATCTCCGAAAATCACCGCGACAGAAATGGCGACTTCACTGGGGACTTCCCTAAGAGGGTTGAGCCTAACTTGAATTTATTTAAATATTTTGCGCTATAACTTGCTTAAAACAAAAAATAAAAGTGTAAATATGTGCCTATGTGTTTTTTTTTTCTTTTTACGTGAGTGGTGAGATAAGTCCTACACCCGGACTTGAGGGAAACATAAGATAGGATGGTGGTATAATCAAAGTGGCTTTCCGAGGGTAAATTTCGGATGTGACACATGTGATAACCCCACTCAATGGAGGAATCTTGGAAGTATTATTATGTTGGCATGAGTAAGTCATGTTTGGCATTGATATTTTCAAGTGACCTATGAAGTTGAGGACCTTTAGTTACCTTTAACCCATCTTGGCCTTTAGGACGTAGTGCGGTGGCTAACCAAGAGTAATCTTGAATTAGTTGATACGCGATACTACACTAAAACGAGACTTTCTTACAAATGTTATTGGATCGGGAGTCAATCTCGTAACCCGACGATATTTGGAAGGGGTTGAGGACTTTGGGAACTTGGTAGAACCCGTGATACAGGTACATTTGAAACCATAGTCCTTACCAAATGGCGTGTTTACCCTTGACTCCAACATTTTGGACTTAATCTCACCATGTTTTCTCCGTTCTTTAGCATAATCATGCATACATGCATCCATGCATAAACTCATTTTTTCATCCAATTACCGAAGGACTTAAACAAGTTTTTTTGTGAACATCATAGCGGAGCACTAGGAAGTACACTTTCATGAGCCCTGATTTGTTGAATTTAAGGAAGCTAGGAGTCTTTAGATTTTTTTAAAAATCTAGCTTCCACTAAAGGACTTTTGAATTGGTCCTTTGGCTTGGTTTCTAAAAAAGAACTATTTTGTAAGGCCTTGATGCTCAAATGAAATATTCAAACCATGATGTTTACAATTACTTCAACAAAATCCTTCGATAACAAACCTTTCTTTTTGCATAAGCATAATCATGCATCATATCGCATTCATAGTTTCCCAAATCGAGTCTCACATTTTGTCTTTCCAAAGGTCCATCTGCCTAGTCCATGAAAGTGGCCCGGCGCATTCATTACAAACTAACTCACACCTACAACACTCGTGCAAACAGAAGAGAGAAAATGGGTGTGGTCGTGCAAACACAAGGAAGGATTTACCGCAATTGGGTCGCTGTTGACATTCTCTCAGTTACTCATGGGTCCAAGTAATGTGTTTTAGTTGTCTTATCTTTTCAAAAATCCTTTCGTTTCGCCCGATACGAAAGTGAATCATGTAGGGCTCTACTTTTGTCTTCAAGTTACCACTATCAATGAAAAATTGTCGTTTCTTTCGCGACTTTTTATTTTTATTTTACTGCTTTTTCTGGAAAAATGGTAACACAAAAAACCCAAAAAAAATATACTTTATTTTATTTTAAATCAATTTCAAAAGGTCTGCATTTTTCACTCATTTTCTAAAATTAATCATGAATCATATGTAGACCGAACATCAATAAGCCCGTTGAACACTGTAACCATATGCTCTCTCCCGACTTTGAGTTCCCTGTTTACGAAGCCGAAGAGGAGGAGGATGAAGGGATTCCCGTAAAGGTATATCAGTTATTGGTATGACATGAAAGCCATTCAGCCTCATGAAGAAGCACTCGAAATGATTAACTTAGGTTCCGAAGAACTGCCATTGCAGTATTCCTGTTCAAATCCCAGATGAGTGGTGCCATCGAAGCTGCAAAAGAAAAAAAGCAAAAACAAAAAAAACAAACAAAAGCAAAAAAAAACAAAGAAAGAAAATACATCGAAAAGATGGTGCAGAAGATGGTAACCACTTACAAGGACTTGCATGGGATGTTATCGTATGCTTTACCTGGATATCGTACTTCAGTGTGTACCTCAACAGGGGCAACCCCCTCTTCTTTAGTGTATGGCATAGAAGCAGTACTCCCTGTGGAGATTGAGATTCCATCAATGAGAGTTTAATGGAACCCAAGTTATCAGAGGCTGAATGATGTCGAAACAAATATGATCAGTTCAAACTTGATTGAAGAGAAACGCATGAATGCTTTGTGTCACGGGCAGTTCCCGTGTGTTCCAAGAAGGAGGTCTTGTGCTCAAAAAGATTTTATCTTTCCAACCGGACGCCAGGGGCAAATGGACGCCTAATTATGAAGGCCCATATGTCGTCAAGAGAGCTTTTTCTGGTGGTGCAATGACTCTTACGACTATGGATGGTGATGAGCTTCCCCGTCCTGTGAACGCCGATGCAGTCAAGAAATACTCTGTCTAAAAAATAAAAGAACAGCTCGGTAAGCCGAAAACCTGTAAGAACGGCTTAGGCAAAAATGAGCGTCTCGGTGGACTGAAAACCCGAAAGGGCGGTCCAGGCAAAAATTAGAGACATGAAACAGAAAATAATCATCCTGATAGATCGAAAACCCGAAAGGGCGATCTATGCAAAAGTTAAGGATCAAAAGACAAAGTAACTGCATTGGTTTGATCTCTACTCACTTGGGGCACATTGAATGTCAAGGAAACTCTGAATCTGAAGCATCTAAATGGTGGAATTCAAAGTTGTTAGGGAGAATAGCGGTCATTTGTGTTCAATGTACCTTCCCCTTTATATTTACCATTTTCCAAACTTTGTGAAATCCGTGGAGCCACGCCATTGGCGGGCCACCACTCTGTTAAAATAAATTTGAGCCTGTGCCTTTTATTTGGAACTCCTGTTTATTCTGTTTATAAAACTTCTTCTATTTTTGATGGTAGTACTTGAAGCAAAACCTTTTTTTCAAAATTATAAATCTTTTTATTTTTGGAAAGCATAAACAACAAACACATTCTCTCTGAATTCATGAATAAGTGAAGTGTACGTCAACAGTTATCCTGAGAACGGACAAACTCTGCAGGTTGAACATGGTCATTGCTAAAAAAAAAAGAGAAAGAAGAAGAAAAAAGGAAAGAGCTCGGTAAGTCGAAAACCCGAAAGGGCGGCTTAGGCAAAAATGAGCGTCCCGGTGGATCGAAAACCTGAAAAGGCGGTCCAGGCAAAAATTAGGGGCATACAAAAAGAATATATTCCCGGTGGACTGAAAACCCGAAAGGGCGGTCCAGGCAAAACTTAGGGATTAAAAAAAATAAAAAAGATAAGCATGACCACAGAAGCACCAGGTCCTTCTGCCAGGTTTTTGGATTAGCACGTTCCCCCAGGAAGTGTTTACTCCCCATCAATGTTTTGGATATGTCCCCAATGGCATCATCCCCAATGAAGATTGCTGAGTGTTTGTACTGCGTCGTCGGTCCACTTTCCATCTTACCTGTCCAGTCTTGTCTCATCAAGTCCATCAGTTATACTATCCCACAAGTCAATCCTCCATACAGTCATACAAGTCGTATTGTCTTACATACATTCATACATTCATGCATATACACATTCATGCATACACAACATGCACATAACCTCATTCAATACATGGTTGCATTAACCACCCTGAGTCTTGCTTTTTATGTCAATCAATCATGAACAATTGGTGACTCTTTCTCCCCAAGTGTCATCCCCAGTATGTCTGGTCCAGAGATGTCACCCTCTTTATGCCAAGCGGCAGTTCTTTAACGAACAGCTTGTGCGTACCTTTATTCCTTGTCGTCAATGGCAGTTCGGCAACAACCCGAACAGTTGGCATCTATCTTTTATTCCTTGTCGTCAATGGCAGTTCGGCAACAACCCGAACAGTTGGCATTTGTCTTTTATTCCTTGTCGTCAATGGCAGTTCGGCAACAACCCGAACAGTTGGCATTTATCCTTTATTCCTTGTTGTCAGTGGCAGTTCTTTAACGAGTAGCTTGTGCATTTTCCTATCCAGTCTTTTGTCGTCAGTTGGCCAGTTCGGCTACGTCCCGAGCAACTGACATTTATCTCTTACCTTCCTTAAGCTACCCTCACAATGGTAGTAGGTAAAACATGTCATCTGTCTTCCTTAAGCTATCCATACAACGATAGTAGACGGTGTCTCCTTTTATATTACCTTCCTTAAGCTACCCTCACAATGGTAGTAGGTAAAACATGTCATCTGTCTTCCTTAAGCTATCCATACAACGATAGTAGACGGTGTCTCCTTTTTATATTACCTCTATTAAGCTATCAATACACGATAGTAGGTAATACATGTCATCTGTCTTCCTTAAGCTATCCATACAACGATAGTAGACGGTGTCTCCTTTTATATTACCTCTATTAAGCTATCAATACACGATAGTAGGTAATACATGTCATCTGGCTTCCTTAAGCTATCCATACAACGATAGTAGACGGTGTCTCCTTTTATATTACCTTCCTTAAGCTACCCTCACAATGGTAGTAGGTAAAACATGTCATCTGTCTTCCTTAAGCTATCCATACAACGATAGTAGACGGTGTCTCCTTTTTATATTACCTCTTTTAAGCTATCAATACACGATAGTAGGTAATACATGTCATCTGTCTTCCTTAAGCTATCCATACAACGATAGTAGACGGTGTCTCCTTTTTATATTACCTCCTTTAAGCTATCAATATACGATAGTAGGTAATACATATCATCTGTCTTCTTTAAGCTGTCATCTTTGTTGATAGTAGACAAATCCTTCCCCAGTGAAACTATGTTATCCCCCAGTGGAGTCGGATCCCTTGCTTTAACAAACTCGGGTATCTTTTGGTTTTGTTTTACCCCCAGTCGGGTCAGCTCCGCCGTCTTGCATTTGCATTTGCATCACGAGCATCTCACCTTTTTTTTCTTTTAGGTCCAAAATTGGCGTACTCTGTATTTAAGTCCCTTCGACCCGTCGAATCCAAGATTTATCTTCGAATCTCCGGACGAAGAGACTTAAATAGGGGCATCTGTCATACCCCAATTTTTGACCTAAAATTTATTTTTACTCGTCTTTTTAGTACGGAATTTTTCGTCGTCTCAGACGAAATTTCGACAGAGAGGTATTTTAAAATACCTCATTTTTTTTTTAGTTTCGTCCGGGTCCGTCTTTTTTTGTTTTTATTTTTATTTCTATCTTTATTTTTATTCTTTTAAATATTTTTATTGTTATTTTTTATTTAGTTTTTTATTTCTTTTTAGTTACTTTTTTAAAATTTATTTTTTTAGTCTGACTTTGCTTGAGATTTAATTGGTCCTTAATGGAGTGAAGAGGAGACTTTTGCAGTGATTTTAATCTGTTTCAATTTGGCATTTAAACTGCCATTCATTGACCTTTATGGTCAGTGATGGCAGTTTAGTGTATTTAACATAGTAGGCATTTTCACAATGGAGGGGGGAAGGAACCGAATTTAAATCAAAAACATTTCTAAAGCTCAATCAGAATTAAACTCAGAAAAAACAGGACCAAATCCAACACACCCCTCTAACCTCCCTCCTAACCGAACAAAAACACGCCACCACTATCAACAATTCACGGCCGAACCCAGCCAAACCCACACTCTCCCACAACCGTACGGCCACCCCATCACAACAACACAACACAACAAATCGTTTAAAACCCACACACCTCTCCAAAACCCAGCCGTACGGCCACCTACATCCACTAAACACAAAAACGCAGCCCACTCCACACTCCACTCTCAGCCCTCCTACTACTCACTCCATACCCAACCACACGGTTTTCACACACACACTACACGAACAAAGCCCAGCCGCACTACACTCACAAAACAAGTGAACCCACACCTCCCTCACCACACTCACTCACGGATCCGCCTCAAACACACACAACCACACAAGGCCGCGCCCATCACCACTCTCCTAACCCATACAGCAGCAACCCACAGCCTCTCCCACTCCCCATCTCTAACCACCACCCACACGCCCTCAAATCCGAACCCCTCTCAAAGCCTCACAAAACCGAACACAATTTGTCTTCAAAGGTAGTGTTTTTTTTGAAAACTTTAATCCTAGATCTAGGTCTTTTAGAGAAGTTTTTTGAGAAAACTAGTTTTGGATTTGCAAAGAGGAGAGGGAGGAGAGTTTAAAAACAGGTTTATTTTTAAAAAAAGAGTGAAAACTACTCCGGCGCGGTGACGCCGCCGGCGGCCACCGCGCCGGAATCCTTTTTCCGGCCAGGCTCTGTTTATTCAGTGAGAGAGAATGAGAGAGAGCAAGAGAGAATGAGAGAGGAAGAAAGAGAAAGAAAGGGTGAAATGTGTTTTTTTTCTGATTTGAGGATTTATAAACAGACCCAATTCTGCAGCCCAAAGCCTTGGCCCACATGGCCCAGATTCTTTCTTTTCCACTTCTCTACTCAGTTGCTTTTCACACCCCCCCTTCTGCTGACAGCACCCCCCTTCCTTTTTTATTTCTTTTTTTATTTCTTTTTACCATTTCTTGCACTTATTTTTTTTTAACTTTTATTTAGTGTCATGCATTTTATTGCTTTTAATTTTTTAACACATCATGCATTTTTATTTTTATTTTATGCATTTTCATTTTATTTTCATTCTTAGCATATTTATCCAATTTTTAGGGCATTTGCAATTTTTTTTATTATTTTGTCATTTCTTAGAATGTATGCATATTATTCCATTGCATTTACCTTATAGTATCTCATGCATTTTTTTTTTATTATTTTCCTTTTATTTTTTAGCATATTTATTTCTTTTTTAGTGTGTTTGCAATTTTTATTTTTATTTATTATTTTGCCATTTCTTAGAATGTATTTAGGCACAATGTAAATATTAATGAGAATTTGCACTGACACTCACTTTATTTATCTTTGCTTTATGTCTTTTATTTATTTTTATTTATTTCGCTTTACAAAAGAAAAAATCCAAAAAAATATTAGGTTAGTTTATTTTCAAAAGGGTTTCGTGGTGATCCAACGTCACCACGGAAATTCCTCGCGTTTAGCTTTTAGTTTTATTTTCTTTTAATCCTAGGTCATTATTAACAAAAAAAAACAAAAACATTCAAATAATCAAAAATCTAAAAAATCTTTTCTTAATAAACCTTGATTTTCAATCAAGTGTCCGTTTTTTTCTCTTTTATTTTCTTTAAAAAAAAAATCATTAATCCACTTTAATTACACTTTAATCATTTTCAAAATAAAAAACACAAACCAATCCCATTTTGCCACTTGGCTTTTATTTTTAAAACCTTTTTAAACCAATAAAAAACACAAAAACAAATCAAACGTCTTTTTTTACCCCGAACTACGAGGTTTTGATCCCTCACGGGTACGTAGGCAAAGGACCTTGTCCTTCCAAATCATAAAAAATACAAAAAACATTTTTATTTTTTCTCACTATTTTAATTCATTCTTTTCTTTCTTTAAAAAAAAAATAAGCAAGTTATAGCCAAAATAAATAAATAAAATCAAGAGGTTCTCGTAGAGTACTACGAACGTTTAGGGTGCTAACACCTTCCCTAAACGTAACTAACCCCCGAACCCTAATTTTTAAAAATGTGGTAATTTAGAACTTTTTTCCACTTTTCATTTAAAAAATTAAAAGTTCAGTCGTGAAATAAAATTAGTGAGTCAACGCTAATCAATAGCTTGATCTCCGAAAATCACCGCGACACTTTCCTTCTTTAAGAACTTTTCAAATTTCTTGATTAAAGCATCATCTTTGTCACTATCAGATTGAGATTCTTCTTGCTCACTATCATAATCTTTGACTTTTGTTTTTAAGGCAAGAGATCTCGCTTTATGTTCACGTGCTTCATTTTTCTCCAATCGATCAAGTTCCAATTCATGTTCCTGCAACTTTCCAAATAGTGCAGCCAATGACATATTTGATAAGCTTTTCTTTTCTGAAATGGCTGTCACTTTTGGTTGTCATTCCCTTGTGAGTGACCTGAGAATCTTCAAGTTTATTTCATTGTTGGACAAGGTTTTTCCATGGGCTGCAAGATGATTGATAAGATGTGAAAATCTCTTTCGCATGTCTAGAATCTTTTCTCCTGATTGCATTCTAAACATCTCGAACTCTTGAGAGAGGATATTCAATCTGGAACGTTTTACTTCTTCCGTTCCTTCATGTGTTGTTTCCAAAGTGTCCTAAATTTCTTTGACTGTTTTGCAGTTAGAAATTCTCAAAAACTCATCCATCCCAAGAGAGGATGCATGAATGTTCTGTCTTTTTGTCAAATAACACCTTTTTACGGTCATCATCATCCCATGATGCTCGTGGTTTGACACCAGTCACACCATTCACAATTGTAGTGGGAACATAAGGACCATTTTTTACAGCCTCCCAAATTTCTTCACCTTGTGCCTCAAGAAACATTTCCATTCTAATTTTCCAGAAATCATAATGATCTCTGGTGAAACATGGTGTCGGTTTGAGTTAGGACCTTCTCCTAAAAACGGTTTAGCGGAAGCCATTTTCTCGATCAAAGAAGCAAGTTACCTTTACTCTTGCTTTGATCTCAGTTGTAAGTTTTAGATTGAAACCTAAGAGGGGGTGAATTAGGTTTTTGACTTTTTCGGATAATTTTTGTGAGTTTAGTGTTCTTGATAATTTTTCCGGAAAGTTATTATGAAAGTCTGAATGGAAATGCGGAAAAATAAAGAGTATAGGGAAGAGAAAAACACAAGATAAATTATAGTGGTTCCCCTAATGGTACATCCACTCCCTCCACACCCCGTGAAGGAATTCGCTATGTTAGAATCTTTGTTACAAACAATCTCACCCCAAGACCCCCTAACAATCTTTCTAACATACACCAGATAGCACCCCACTATCTTTACAACAATTCTCACCAACAATGGCAAGAAAACTTTACAACAATGTAATTGAAGAATAACAAATGTATGACTGTATATTTTTATCAATATCACTCTTAAACAAATGAACTTAGTGCTCAAAATTTTTTTTTAATAAATGTTAAAGTGTGGGCAAAGTTTTCCAAACAATTAAAAGAAAGTTTGAATGCAAACGATATTGAAATTCACAATTGAGAGTTTGAAAGAAGTTGTTGTGTATCTTATTGCTTTGATTCTCAATTGAATTTATAGAGGCTAAAAAGATGTTTATGAAGCAATACTATTTTTTGAAAAATTGTTACCAATGAATAGACACATATTTGAAATTGCACCTATTCATAAAAAATAGTTTGAAATACATTTTTAAAAAATAATAAAAAAGAGGGCCGTTGGCCATTTTCTTAAAAAAGAAAACGTTGGCCATAACTTAAAAAAACAGAACTTTGGCCAATTCCTTTTTAAGAAAAAGAACGTTGGCATTAACTTTAATTTTGCCAATTATGAAAGCATGTAGACTATACAATTAAAATTAAAATGCAAGATTCATAATTGGTTTTTCAAAGAGAATATGTTGAAATAACTTTAGTGCAATATAAACTATTATGTCAAAATATATTTTCATGGGAGATTTAGCATTGCTTCATATGAGGACTTAGAAAAATGTTTGTAATTATTTTCTGAGTATTCTAAGTTGTTTCATAAGTTAAGAATGATAAATCAAAAAATAATTTGCCATACTTACAAGTGTATAACCAAGAAGCCTAGACACTAATTTTCATTCTTAATCTTCATTTTGTGCCTCCATAGTTTTTCTTCTTTTGTGATGTGAGTTTGTTATCATCAAAATCCAGCCAAAGTTAGAAGGAAATCTTCTAATGAGACAACAAGAACTTAGGGAAAACAAGAGAGAAATTAGATTGCAAAGTGAAGAACACATGGTTCGACTAAGGCTATTTTTAGAAAGAGATCATCAAATGATAGGGTTATTTAAGTGTTGCAATCAGTTGGAAAAAATTTGTCCTACCCATTGTTATGTTTTCTTAGTCATTGTTTGAGGCTCAAATATGAAGTTATCATTCTCTTCCTTGATCATGAATAATACCTATAAACTTTAGGACCTATAATCATTGTAGGATTCTTCAATTTGTAAAGTAGTGTCCGTGATCAAAATCCACTAATCAAATTGTGTTCCTCATTATTTGTGAGGAACCGTTTGACGACAAAATTTTCTTGCTGGGAAGAAAAACGTTTGAGGTAAAGACTCTATGTCTTGATCATGATTTAGATGAAAATAATAGTTTATGGGGTTGAATATTGATATGCATCTTGAATTTGGTGGATGACTGAAAATATCAGTTATGTTCTTCTATAATTTTCGTGATTTGGTAGATATAAGAAATTGGTGATTTTCGATTTTGTTAAATTATGTGATTTATGAATATGCAATTATGCAAATACGTGTATAAGCCTCTGTTTGCCATCCCTTGGATCCGTCCCTATGTCTATAACTCTTAGGAATTATGGAGGCTTGTTGTTCGTGCTATCGATGTCTAGAGTGTTGTCCACGACAAGAGGAAATGAGAACCTTGAGAAGGTTGTTATGGATTCAAAGCTAAATATGTTCACACTTTCTGGGTTTCAACTATTACTTTCAACGATTGGTTGCAAGTTTCATAGTTTCGTTCCATTTAGATTTAGAAAGTTTGGATGTTTATCAAATAGCAATAATTTAATTTTCAGATGATCGCTGTGAGAGTATAATTTGAATTTAGAAATATGGTTTTTGGTTTCGTGTTGAAACACATAATTTGTGTTTGCTTTAACATGTGATATGGGTTTATATTTGTAAAATTCTGTTTATGTTTGTTGCTTTTGGATTTGCAAAAGGAAAAAACTTAGGTACAATTCCTTAGCTGTTTTTTGTATGGTTCTTAACTAAATTCATCATGATTTTCTTAAATCTATAATTTTCTCAAAGTTTGTTATATCCAAAAAATTTGTATTTTTAGTTAAGAACTATACGAAAAGCACCTAAAGAATTGTACCTAAGTTTTGTCCTTATTTTTTGTTATAAAATAAATAATTTATAGAAATACAACATTAACGATGGTATTGCAAAAATACTAATGAATTTTTTTTTGAGCAAAAAATACTAATGACTTGTAATAATAATTTTATAATAGACATTATAATCAAGTTATATATCAACTATAAATGAAATGTCTTGTGGCAATGCACATGTCTTCTAGTGGTGGTGTTGTAATAATGAGTTTATAATTGTGTTAAATAAAACAAATTCAGGTTAAATATATTGGTATACCATTAAATGCAAAAATAAAGTAAAGTCAAGATGGCCGAGTTGGTCTAAGGCGCCAGTTTCAGGTACTGGTCCGAAAGGGCATGGGTTCGAATCCCATTCTTGACAATTTAATTAATTAATTAATTTTTTTTAGTTGGATCATATTATCACGGACCAGGGATAGGGCAAATTCCACTCTTTTTCTAAATCTGGGTCTAATACTTTAAGGGTCCTGTAACTTCTTTTTTGTGTGAAACTAAGGTTCTTGTGACTTATGCACACCCATGTTACGACTACGTACAGTAAATATACTTGTGAAAAAAGACTAAGTTAATAAAAAATAATGATACCGATATTGATGTTTGAAGTTTGAACTATTAGTGAACCATTGGTGTATGCACGATTTTATTTATTTATTTTTTTTATGACAAAGTTGGTGCCTCTGCGCGGATAAAGGCAAGGAAAGAAAAGACTTTTGATGTTGGTTTGAAATACAACTCTTTGTGCAATAGAGAAAGTTACGAATGATTGTATTTTTTTGGAAAAGAAGTTGATGGCAATGGAGGTGGTGGATCATAAATTAACATATCTCTTTGCAATGGTTATTAGCTAAGAAGAATAATGTGCTGTGATTATTCTATGAATAGTTGGTTTACCCTGGATAATGTATTTTGAGAAGTTAATTTTTGGGTTTTACGAAGAGTCTTCCACCCCCTTATTTTAGCTTTGGTAGACTAAATACCCCTTGTACTTTGTACTTATGGGTGCTTTGAATACTCTTTTTTACTTATCTTTTTTTGTTTTTTTTGTTGAAAAAACAAAGAAATTTTTGTTTTGTTTCATCAACCATGTTTTTGTAGAAAAATATGATGATTCGAATCACATACTGCAGTAAGTATGAAGATGCAAATTTTTCAGCATAATTCAAATCATGCAATAACCTCATTCGAATCACACGAGTTTGAAGCTTATAAACACTGATTTTAAGTCATATCCCCCACATTTGTCAATTTGACTCATGTTTATTATTTAAAATACTACTACCTCCGTTCCTTTTTAATTGTCACATTTTGACATTTTACACAAACCAAGACAAACTATAAATGTCACTACTTTTGATACAATAATTTATATTTTTACTATAATAACCTTATTCATTTAATATATCATCTCATATATTTCTCTCTCCGTAATAAATAACTAAGGATAATATTGGTAAAACAATATTTAAAGTTGCATTGAACTTTGAAAGTGACAGTTAAAAAGGAACAAAAAATTTCTTCAAAAGTGACAATTAAAAAGGAACGGAGGGAGTAATTTTCTATTTAATTAAAGGTCAGACTAACAAGCATCTTAAAAATATTGTTTAATGAATTTATAAAGCTAAATTCTATCTTAAAAATACAAGTCAACACTTATCAAATTAATAAATACATAATTTTTTATACAAAAAATTACTACTACTTTTTTTAATTTTTAGATAATGCACTAAAAATACGAGTTAATATTTTTCTTAAAAGAGCACTGCTGTATATAGCGAACATGTTTTTCATGGATTTTCACTAAGCAAGTTGACGACTTTTTAGAACTTGGGCATCTTAAAATACAAAGGAATACTTTAGCAATGTACCACACAAAAAAAAAAATACAGGAATAGGTAATTATTAAAATATATATAAAAAAAAAGGCAAAACAACTTTTGTGGTTTAATTCCGGTATTCGTGGAATACAACATAACATGCAGTGGTGTTGATTAGCCAATGAGGTGCATTTGTGAAGGATTCGGCATAATTTCCTTCGCTATTCACAGCATTATACTTCTTAAAATAATAATAAAGTTTTGCAAGATAAAATAAAATAAGGCGTGGAAGGTTGTTATTCTTTAACGTTTGTGATATACGGCTATACCGTACACCAACAATGACCCGTTTCTTAAAGTCCACGACACCAATATGATCGATGAAAATTGCCAAGTTGCAGGTAACGCTGAGTCCGTCCAATGAAATAGGTTGTGTTATATATTTATTTAGTTTCATTTTCATGCTGTAATTTTTTTTTTGTACATATGTACCTAATCAAAACATGTCAAATAAATCTTTTGTTTTAAGTAAAAACATGTCAAATAAATATTTGTAAAGATATCCGTATACTGAACCTTCAAAAAAATTAACACGATTGCATTGTCAATTTATAATTTTTGGTTAAGTTGAAAGAAATCATTTATCATCTCATCAAAGTACTCTTGAATTTATACAAAAGTGATTTGATTAATTCTTGTGTAAAAAAAGTCATAATGAATCTCATTATTAAGCTGATTCTATATTAAGATAAGAAAAAGAAAAGGTGCCTACAGAACACAGGTCCAAAGCAGCAACGAGGAAAAGATCAACCAGTTTGATTAAGCCGGGCTGGTCTTGGTCATCTCCTCCACACGCTAAGGCGCTAAGCCCTCTTGTGTAGTGGTTGTCGTGTACTAATTGGATTGTGTATATATTATGTATAAAGAAAATAGTAATTTTTTGTTCTTTTACGTTGACTTTTTCTTTTTCAAATTACCCTTAAATTTAAATATAAATTATACATATAACAAATATATAAGAGTAAATTGAAATATTAAAAAAGTGTAACAAATTCAATCTTTATTGTCCACGATATATCATTTTTTTTAATCCATTTTTCTTTAAAAAAGATAATTGATGAGAGTGAATTCAAAATTAAAAAAATGTAATAAACACAATATAAATATATGTTCAGCTTTTTTTTCTTTTATGCTTTAAAAAGTGTAACAAACTAGATCAGGTATATATATAAAATTTTGGGCTGACTTTTTTAGTATCCCAATTATACTCTAAAACAATTTTTTCTATAATAATGATTGTTGTTGGTGTCATTAAAAAGATAAAAATTTAGATTATATTTTTTTGTTATATTGTTGGTGCCATTGAAATAGATAGACAAGGTTAGTTTGGTTTGTTATAATTTGAAAGCAACAATCATTTATATTTATACTTTTAATCAAAATCAAAATTTTATACAAAAACACCGTTCATAATTTTCAAACTTTAACACAATAAAAAGAGCGGAAAGACGGGCACATGAGTGCCCGTCTTTTCGCTAGTGAATAATAAATAATTTAACTACACTAAATAAATAAATAGTTTAATTAGTATCTTTCTTTGGAGTTTAATTCAAAATTTATTTTTGCTTTGTCAATAGAGATCTCTTATATCATTAAGAAAGAACGAGTTAGGCCTAAGACCCAAGACAAGTTGAAAATAATACTTTAGTATCACTCTTTGGAGTTTATTTGTCATTTTTTACATTGAGAAAAGTAACAATGTAAATACTCAATAAAATGATACAACTTTCTTACTTTTGTCATATGATTTACAAGAAGAAAATAAACAAACTCCACACTTATTAAGAAATAAATGATAAAAGTTAATTAACTCAATATAAAAATATCATCTCAAAGTTTAGGCATTCAACTTCCTAAAAATCTCATTTTTTAACATAAAATTATAAGTTTGGGCTCTTTAACGTGTGTCTCTGTGACACAAGCTAGCAATATCTTTTAAAAAATTAGTTGAATGCAACTCATTTTCCTCATCTTACGAATATAAGAAGGGTGTTTTCAAAAGTATTCTTCATTGGAACTTGTTTGATTGTAAATATTAAAAGTCATTAGAAAACAAAAATTATTTTAATTGATGATATAATAGGAATAACATTTTTAAATTAAATTAATAGACTAAAAGTTTTTAAATTTGCTTATGTTTTAGACCAAAAAATACCAGTACTTTTTTGTTTAGGTGAAATCTAGATCACCCCTTGATAAATCGATGGTAGTTTACCCCTCATAACAAGTAGAATTTGATTTTGGAACAAAGGAGATGAAGATCATATATTGAATGAAGAAGATGAAGAAGTTTGATGTTCTTGATATGAAAAAAAAAAAAAATTGTTAGTCAGATGTCATGACTTAGGTTGGGATCCTATATCTACACTTTTGTGTATGAGTTTATAATGACTTTACTATTTCGTCTTTCTATAAAATAAAAATCAGACTTAAAGATTATTGAGCCGCCTCATGCATATTCACCTACTGCCTGACGTTTTTGTTAAAACTGCCGAGAAAGTTCTGATCCTCTTTACTCATAATCCCCACATCAAAATCACAAACGTTAAATTGATGTCTAAGGTGCACCTATGTTTCCTTTGTCAAATCAATTATTAGCGGGTGACAACTTGGGTACCCATCAATAAAAGGTGGGTAACACAACCCATGTAGAGTTGACACTATTCAAAGTTATTTGTTTGTTTTCTATTATTTTTAATATTATATAAATACATTGTTTTGATTGAGTCAACTCAACATGAGTAGTATTATCCACCTTTTATTGATGGGTAAACAAGAATTTCCATTATTTTAGAGACATTGATTGATTAAAAGAAGATAAAATAACGTTGTCAACTGGGGAGGGTAGGAATTCAAACTATTTGCGGGCATGGTAATATTTCAATTTCTTACTTAAATCTCACTTTTATACTTTAAACAGTATATTGGTCATTCAAAAATGATTTTACTATTCACTAAATATATCAGTACATTAGTTTTCAAACATTTATCAAATTCATTCACTAAAATTTAAAAATTGTTATTGTGAAATTCATTCTTATATAAAAAACTACTAAAAACTTTATATGCTTTTAGTAGACTAACGTAGTAAAACTTATCAAACAACTAGTGTTATGACACGGTCAAATTAATTTTATTTTATGATTAGTGGTACTATTTTATCTTAAAATTTTATTCAAGGGTTTATTTGCTAATAATTCAAAAATTGTATGATATTCTTCTTTCTATTACCTCTTCTTCCGCCCTCATTCCACATCAACAACCAAACCCCACCAACTCTTTATATAAATAAACAAATCTCCCTCCTCTGTCCCTCTCATATTGTATTAAACTAACGCTTAGTTATTTACATCACAACAAGAAAGAAATAAACAATAAAGATCCCTTTGAATTTGTTCTCAAAAACCCATTAATTTGGCCAAAAGCAACCCATTGAAGAATCTACACAAAGCAAAGGGAAGGAGGAGACAATTTTAGTACCATCATTAATTTCATGTTAATGGGTGACATGTTGAGGCTTACGTTGGTCTTGTGTGTTTTGAGTAGCATAATTTTGACATCCTCAGCTCAAACTCAATCATGTAAAAACCAAACATTCTCAAACAACAAAGTGTTCACAACATGTCGTGATCTTCCACAGTTAACCTCGTACCTCCACTGGTCATACGATGAAACAAGTGGCAAATTAGACATAGCATACAGACACACTGGAATAACTGCAACAAATAGGTGGGTTGCTTGGGCCATCAATCCAAGCAGTAATCTTGACCCAGCCATGATCGGAGCACAAGCTTTGGTGGCTATTCCACAAGCCAGTGGAAGCCCAAAAGCCTATACTTCAAACATTGTAGACACAAGCACACGGTTGCAAGAAGGAACCATTAGTTATCCTGTTTCTGGTTTGTCTGCCACGTATCAGAATAACGAGGTTACTATTTTTGCTACTTTGACCCTTCCAAATGGAACAACCTCTTTGGTTCATGTATGGCAAGATGGGTTTCTCTCTTCTTCTGATTCTACTCCTCAAGAACATAGCCATGAATCTTCTCACCAAAACTCTAAGGAAGTCTTGGATCTTGTTTCTGGTACCTCCCAAGCTGCAAGTGGGATTGGTTCGCGTCAAAGAAGAAGAAATGTAAGTTCATACTGTTTTAAGGATTTAATTGATAAGCGCTAAAATAAGAATTTTTACTCATAACTGCTTGATCATTAGAAATATTTGACTTTTAATCAAATCTACGTTAAAAATCATACATAAAACTAGCTTTTGATTGGTTGATACAGACACTTATGTCAAAATTAATCTCATGTTTTGAATCATACTCATATCCAAATCCTTGATTTTAGAGAGTATTATGACGCTGCTTCGATTGTGGTCATAATGTAACTGCAGAGGACCATATCGTAGCCCTAGAACTTTATTTAAAATCTTACTTATCTAAACTTAATTTTCAATTCCATATGAATGCATAATCTTGTTTGGTATCTACGTGACACCGATACTTTAAATTTGAGGTGTGTTCAACATCCAACATGTGTTCGTGTAGTCCGACCAACACTAACACAACACTTACATATGTGGCTTCCAATTTTTTAAATTAGGTTGTGTTAGTAGTACTTTATAATTAGGGATGATTCTTGTTTGATTGGTCTTTGAATTTAAATTATTGTAATTCTTAATTTTCAGACACATGGAGTACTAAATGCAATAAGTTGGGGAATTTTGATGCCAACGGGAGCGGTAATAGCAAGGTATTTGAAGGTGTTCAAATCCGCAGACCCTGCTTGGTTCTATCTTCACATAACATGTCAAGTCTCTGCCTACGTAGTTGGATTATCTGGTTTTGGTACTGGTCTCAAACTCGGTAGTGATTCAGAGGGTATTACATATGACACTCATAGAGCACTTGCAATTGTTCTTGTAACCTTGGCAACTCTTCAAGTGTTTGCTCTATTTTTGAGGCCAAACAAAGACCATAAGTTGAGATTTTACTGGAACATCTACCACCACGTTGTAGGATATGTTACCATAAGCATTAGCATTATAAACGTTTTCAAAGGGTTTGAAGCGTTGGGAGACTTTGTAGGGGATCGTTACAAGAACTGGAAGCATGCTTACATTGGTATTATTGGTGCTTTGGGGGGCATTGCTGTCCTTTTGGAAGCTTACACGTGGATGGTATGCATGAAGAGGAAGAAAGCAGAGAACAAGACTTCAGATGGTGTTAATGGAGCAAATGGCTATGGTTCTTCTACCCTTTAAGCCATAGTAAGTATAGGAATGATGTGTAGAAAGATTACATTGGATTTTTTCTGTTATTTTGTCTTTTGCTTTTAGACCCCTTTGTATATTTTGGGTACTCCAGCTTCTTCTTGAGAGTCTTAGTTTTGACTTTTGAGGTAATTCTTTCACAGGATACTTACTTTTAGGGGTGTGCTCTTTTTGCGTGTGCTATACATTGTATCACTTTCTATTTCTTCATATTTGTATTTATTGTTTAATTATGTTTTACTCTTTTTACATTCCTTGAAGTTTCAAATATCATTATTATAACGTTCTCTGGGAGCAACACCTTTCTTCGGTTTGTGGCAAAACAAAAGATGAATTTTACTATGAGATTTGATACTATACTGACAAGTACTTCTAAAAACAACTACAAATTTAACATCATTCCCCGAATTTAGACTATTTTTTAAAAAGCAATCAAACGACATCATCTTTGGTTATAATTTGATTGGTTCGACCAACTAAATGTATGAATCAACTGAAATTGAATCAAACGACAAAACAAGAAAGGTTCAAAGTAAAACCATTCATTATCTAATAACTTCAATTTTTAAAACATTATTTTGATGTCAATTAGAGGCTAGTTGTAAAGACTGAGACGTTGAAGCATACAGCTCAAATGCCCTGTACGAAGATATGTTTAGATACACATTGACCCATCCTAAGTTGAATAGACATGGTCAACCTAATGATATGCCAAGTGAAAAGAAATCATAATGAGACACAATAGAATGTGGGGAAAAATATCTAAAAATGAGAAAACTGTTTTTTATAATTAAAAGAAAAACGAAAACTAATTTTATGTAATGTTCTCTTCATTAGAAAAAGATAGTGGTATTAAATAAAATGAAATGACATCCATGGTGTTTTATTGTTCACAGTATAAAATATTCTATTTCATTTAAATCAATTAGGTTAATCAAAATCCAAATATACCTAAAGAAACTCATTGGTTCTATGTTCATCATTTTTTCACTTGCCACTTACCAAAGGTTTTAAGAAGTTGGATTATTCAATTATCCTCTCTGTGCATACAATTAAGGTTCACTGCATGTTATGAATATGATGAGAGTTCGTATAAACCAAACAAGAAAGAGACGCCCATGCCAACTCACTTCATGATGGATGGCTAACTACTTGCCATTTATTTACATTTTTCTTCCAATTTTGTTGATTTTAGGATAATACCAACTACCAAAAGACTCGATCATAAAATATTAAAAATAAAAGATATTGTAAAAGGAGTTTCAATATAATAGTAATATGGAAATAAACAAAGAATGGTCAAAAGACGATGATGTTTCTTGGTAGCCGGCTCAATAGGCCATATGTGAATGGAATTATTCTAAATCAAGTTGCATTATTATACCATATTCCCATGTGTCATTCTTGGAAGAAAAAAAGACCGGATTAAACTAATGATTTGGTGAGTAAGATAGCAAGAGAATTATAAAATGATTAAAGAAAGTTATTCATGACACTACAAAACATTATGACAACAGGAAAATGAATTAAATTAAGATAGGGCGAGTTAACATGGCAATTTGATTAATAGTAACTAGTTTCTCACTTGGTTTGGAGCAGAGTATCAACAAAAGCATCATTGAAAAAAAAAAAAAAAAAGGATTCAAAGCAGGACCACGCTGAGATGTGATGTCAATGTCTACAACAGATCTGAAGCAAATGAACCATCAGATTTTGACACAAGTATAAAATAAAATCTTTTAAACGTATATGTGCAAGTTTGTGTTTTAAATAATTCATATGAATAACGTTGGCACGTAATAACAACTTGTCACATTCACATTGCATGTTCATCCGACAATGTTTACATAAATGTCCACAAGATAAAAATCCATGCCAAGAAATACAATTGATTTTGTTTTAAAATTTTGAAGTTACAGATAAATAGAATAATTATTTTTTTTCCAAAACATCATTTAAAAGTTAAAAGCGGCGTAGGGAATAGTATAAATACAGCAAGTACCTGAAAATCCAAACACTCTAGTCTCTCGAGGATCTGGATGATCTTCCAATATGTAGCGGTGCAGCTAAGTGTCTTTTAACAAGACAGCATATCACCCAGCAAAGTAGAACTTTATTACACCTAAAAAATTTGCTGCAAAATGCTGGAAGAAGTAAAGGATCAAGCTCCATTCTAGAACAACAAAAATAATATTCTCTAGTTAAGAACAAAGGTGTCTAAATAAAGTACCTTGCGGACCAATCATAACTCCAGCCAGTGCCACATTACTGATAAGAAGGAAATGACCATGCCAATGACATATCTTATTATTACAATGGCCATTATTTACGTGGGATGGGAAACTGATACCAAGGACCTCCAAAGCCATGTTTAAAGCATACATACAGCCTTCCACATGCAATTCTGCAAAGGTTCAATACTCAGAGAGGCTCTCCTTGTGAGAAAATTCTAGATACCCCATTCCCATCCTCATCCTCAGTATATCAATTCTAAACAGCAGAATACTTGATTGGCAGCCTTTCTTAATGGTTTCATGTATGATGATCCAGAAAATAAAGCTCGTAATTCAAAAGCTCATGTCAAAATTACTGAAATTTTATTAACATACAAGCAACGGCAAATGATGGGCAATGCTCGTCGGGACAGAAGGTAATCAGGAAAACATAAAAGAAGATGTCTAACTGGCTGAAACTACCAAGCAATGTGCTTCTTCTTGATACTGTCCTTTGGTCTCTCTTTGTATCCAGCTATACCCCGAAGGTTTTTTCATTCCCTTTTTACTCATCAACTTCTTAACTTCTTCTGCACGCTCCCATTTATCATTTGATGCATAAGTGTTTGCTAGAAGAACATAATTCCCAGAATCTGTAGGGTCAATCTCAAAGAGATGTCTGGCAGCAGTCTCACCCAATTCCACATTGCCATAAACCCGGCAAGCCGCTAATAAAGAACCCCAAGTTGTTGCATCAGCACTAGCTGAATTCTCCTTTATGAGACTGTATGCTTTTTCCAATTGCCCGGCCCTACCAAGAAGATCAACCATGCAAGTATAGTGCTCGGGTAAGGGCTCAATACCATACACTCCAGTCATAATCTGAAAAAACCTACAACCTTCCTCAATTAGACCTGAAGCACTACATGCATTGAGGACCCCAACGAATGTAACTTGGTTTGGCTTTAATCCTTCCTGCTGCATCTTCAAGAAAAGATCTATAGCATCTTGTGATTTCCCATGCTCAGCAAAAGCTGCAATCATTGCACTGTAAGTATACAAATCTCTGTTTCTCATTATACTAAACTCCCTCCGTGCCAAGTCTATATTTCCACACTTTGATTGCATGTGGATCAATGCATTGGAAACAATGTGTGTCCTTTCTGAGATAAAAGAACAATCAAACAAAAGGACAAAGGTTAGTGCCAAACATATTACCTAAAACGAAGATAATAATAGACCACCAAAGAAAAAGAAAGAAACAATAAGAAAGGACTTACCACAAAAACCCTCCTCGATATCGTATGTTAGCGAGTTAGACATTCTAATGTCCCTAAGTTGAGCACAAGCAGATATGGCACCCACCATTGCCACATCAGTGACTTTAATCTTTGCTCGTCTCATTTTCTCATACATCTCAATAGCTTCCCTAGCATATCCATTTTGGGCATAACAAGCCAGCAATGCCGCACAAGTTGATGGATTCCGTGGCACTGGTATTTCATCAAATATCCTTCTGGCTTCACTCACATTCCCCAACTTCCCATTCCCAGCTATCATTGCAACCCACGTGACCTCGTCCTTGCCATTCATGACATCATACAATTCCTTGGCAGCTTTCATGTCTCCATAGTTTGCATACCCAGCAACCATGGTAGTCCAAGTAAAAGAATTTCTTTCCCCCATGTTATCAAACAGCAACCTTGCATCAACCATTCTCCCCGCCTTGGCATACCCACAAATCATAGCTGTCCATGCAACAACATCTCTCTCAACCATTCCATCAAAAACGTCACGTGCATCACATACATAGCCACATTTTGCATACATGTCAAGTAATGCAGTTTGCACAATCTTGTTTCCAAGAAACCCAGACTGAACCAGCCTTGCATGCACTTGTTTCCCTTCAAACACAGCAGGGACACGCCCACACGCATTGAGAACCGAAGAGAATGTGAAACCAGACGGAAAAATCCCTTTTTGGTGCATTCTAGCGTAGGTTGAAATGCAATGGCGAAAATGTGTGTGATGGGAAAGGAATGCGCGAATGAGAGAAGTCCAAAGGAAGCAATTGGAGCAGTTTGGCATTGTATCAAACAGTTTGTGGGCATAGTAAAGATTGGATTTTTCGGCACTGAAGTGGAGAACCCGAAATAGCAGACGATCAAAGAAGTGATGAGGTGCGTTTTGAGGGAGGTGTTTGAGAAAAAGTGCATGGATTTGTTTAAGATAAGAAATGTTTTTGGCATTGTTGAGGAATTGGTTTAAAGGAAGGTGAGAGAATGTTGAAGTGGTGATACTCATTTTGAGTTCAACACTTTTGATTAAGACAAAAAAAAAAAACAAAATTATATTTTGATTAAGACAAACTGTGCCTCTGAGTTCAAACCATGTTTTTTGTTGGAACTCAGAGTCAGAACTGTCCTTCCACTAACATCACAAAGTTATCTCAAAATTCTAGAATCTCTGTCGCACTCTTTTTTCAGTTCTATAGTACTAGAATATACTTCCTCCCAGTTACACTTTTTATTTAATTTTCGGATCATTTAGCCAGGGGAAGCTAAGAGTAATAGTTTTACATTTCCCTAAAAAAAAAATTATAGTTTTACATTGAAATAATAATTGTAAAACTTTGATAAAGTTGATTTCTTCATTTTCCAACAAATTATTTCTATTGTTTTTTTAACCAATACCTTAAGAGTGTATTTGGATTGGGAAATGTTTTGAGAGAATTCAAATACTTTTAGATGAATTCTATTGTTTGGATAATAATATTGAGAATTTTCAAAATAATGGAAATTTATGAAGTATTTTGTTTAACTTAAATTTAGAGAATTTCAAATGACACCTAAAAGCTAAGAATTTCAAATTTCTTCACTCTTATAATTTTCAAATTTTGCATTTTGGTCCTCAAATTGACCACAATAAATTTACAAAAATTGCAATTTGACCCCTAATATTTTTTGGAAATTACAAATTTACCCCTCAACTTATTCAAAATTATAAATTGACCCCTCAAATTTTTTGAAATTTAAAATTGACCCCTAATTTCAATTTTCAAATTTGGTCCAAAAAAATTAAAATTTATAAAAGTTCCCCAAAAATGACGGCAATGAAATTTTTTATTACTCCATCCAAACAAGAATATTTAGAAATGAAGTCAATTTAATTGAATCATTTGAATTGCCTAGAATTCTAAATTCTTCAAAATTTCTCAATTACTTCATCCAAACACACTCTAAGGTATTGTTTAACATTTTCTTAACGAATGTCTTAGACACTCTTTCTATAAATTTCTTCGATGAAAGGTAATCATTGTTTTCTTAACTAATGTCTTAGACACTCTTTAACATTTTCTATATATATTTTTTAAATGTTTCTTCGGTGAAAGGTAATCATATTTGAGATACATCGTGGAAGTCCAATTTTATCACAATTCTTTGTATTTAATTAATACAAGTCATTTTTTCATAAGCCTTTTTTCATAATTATCATGCATCAAATAATTTCTTTACAAAAATACGTATTCAATTTACAATTGAAAAATATAAATTTATTCTCTCTCGTATGAAAAATATAAAAATACTTTTTGTACTTTGTTTTCGTTGATCCCATTTTAAGCATTTGTGTTTGATGGGCGCTCATTGCTTTTTAGTCTTCTTTTGAAAGAAATAATATATTTTAAACTTCTTGACATATGCAAATTTGCAAATCATATAAAAATCGATAATATAATATCTGTCTTTTGCCTTCCTAAAAAAAATGGTAGAAATAAATATGAAAAGGTAGAACACGTCTTATAAATTTACTGCTACACCTACCTTTTTTAATATCCATAAATTTTGAGGACCTTATAATATATTGAACAGAGGAGTAGATTGTTCCCCTAAATTTTCCCTTCATTCTTCAATGCCCAAACGAAACTCCAACCTACTCAATATCCTATGGAACATCTAAAAAGCATTTAAATGTTTCATAGTCTTCTTCAAAAAAAGTTTCATAGTGTCAAACAGAGCTTCAATATAAAAGTGTGCGCTTAAGGACCAAATTTTGTGTAACCGAATTTTGCATCAGACAGAATTTTTTAACGCAGTAAGTTTAAACTGCATTTCAGAAGACCATCATACAGTAGTAAAAATAAATTAACCCTATAATTTGTTGAACAAATTTAGCATGACCTCTACAATTTATAAACTCCTGAGTTGCTACGGTAAAGCTTTCCAAGAAAAGCCATATACTTCTATTGCATGTATCTCTTTTGAGCAATTTATTTTTGTAATAAATTTACAGAACCAAAATAAAATTATGAAATCGAAACATAGAAATGTGTATGAAATATTAATCTCAACTTAATGAAGACTAAAAGAGCTATAACAATAGACGACCAATTGAAATGAAATGGCACAATGCAACTTGCTACTTGACACAATATGGAGCTCAAGGATGGTCCCTACTCCTTAGGTTCAAGAGCAGCAATTTCCTTCATAACTTGAGCTTTGTCAGCTTCAAATTGTTCATCCTCTGAAAATCCCAATAAATATGTAAATGTGGGAACATGGTACCATCAAAACAAATTCAAAACTCTTAACAAATAACATCTGATCCCTTACCTTTATCGATTTTCAAGTCGCCTAACAGTCTCAGAAGCTTGCTTCTGTTCGCAACAAGTATACCGATGATTTCAGGCGGTTTCTTTTGGTTAGCAGCAAATAGCTGTTACGACAAGAACACATCAATACAAAGAAGCAAAATTTGGGAGGCAAAAGGCTAAGAATAACAGCTTCAGAGTGTACGATATTTTGTAATTAAGTAACTACAGTACCTTGAAAACATGAAATGCTTCTATTTGTATGCTCTTGCTTGACTCCTGCAGAAAGATATTAGCAATAACCCATTAAAAGCCTGTGTAAACATATAAGTAGGTGACTAAACTTTTTATTCAACGTTAAATTGTGTGCTCATCAAAAACCCAATATTGACCATATCAGTGTTTAGTAATCATTATGCCTGGACAGATAAGGTGGAACAGTAAGTTACAAAAAATGTTTTGATGTTCATAAAAACTATCCCCTCCCCCTTTTGCTTTTGGACAGGGAAGGAGACAAGCAAGGCAGGAAGACAAATTGTGACTCATAAGACATATATGAAGTTATACAGGAAGGAACATACTCTCATGAGATTCATTAAAATCCTTAAGTTGTCTCTGGAGCTGACATATCGCGTCATTACAGCTGCATTTGAGCGATCTAGTAACATATCTCCCAACAACTGTAAAAAGAGAGAGAGAAAAAAAAAACATAATTACACATCAATTTAACAGGAAACAATATAATAAAAGCAGCGTTAACAGTGCATTGACTTGTTTATTTTTCAAATTTATACTTTATAGGTCAAATGAACTCAGAAGTAGCATTAACAAGCAAAATTTATTAAAACAATTTGAAGAGGCAAATTCTTTCTCTGAATCCCAGACACCTCCATGCTGGCCTAATTCAATATTCTTACAGTCTAGATAAATGCAAAAAACTGATAACATACCTTCACAGCTTGTCGCCTTGTAATATAATTGGAAGATTCCAATAGCTTGGAGTTATATTCATCAAAAAACTGAAAAGAATTAGCAATAAAAACAAATGAGTTGTCGCTGGTAATTAAACTGGAATGACAGATCAGATATGAAATATTTGGAACTAAAATATAATATAATGCTTTGTTTGGTTTCAGAGAGAAAGTTCAAGGAAAGATAGTAAGAGGAAAATATGTAAAAGGAAAAAAAGAGTTGAGTTTCATAGTTGTTTGGAAGGAAAGAAAATGAAAGGAAAGAATGCTAAAACTTTTCTCCTACTCTTGTTTGATTGGTACAAACTGACACGGAAGAAAAAAGTATATATGTGAAATGACGTAAATATTAATATTAAAATACGTGAATACTAATAGTTAATACGGTTAACTATTAAAGAAATAAGGTTATTATGGTAATGATAACAGCTACAATATGCAGCCTTTTCTCATGCTTTCCATCCAAAAGGGAAGGAAACACTTTAACATGTAGGTCCTGCATATTATTCCACTCCCTCTGCCGTAAGTTGCAAACCAAAAGGTAGAATGGATCTCAATTATTGTGTATTCATTTCCGAGATTTCCCTTCCTCTCTTTGGTACGTTCCAAACAAATGCTAAAAGTGCTCTCACCAGCACCAACTATTAACTATATTAGTTGTAAGAACCTTCACCAATTGAGCATACCACCCATGCTAGGAAGAGGTGGGACAGGACAAAAAGTGGCATTCGATAGACAAGCATATAAACTAAAAAGGCAAATATTTTCTAATTAAATTGAGTGTGTAAGGGGGGAACCTACCCATTCATAATTGTTGGAAAGGAATTCGGCTACAGTAGATTTATGTCTCGTCATAAGTTCCTGCAATAAAATAACATGATATAACACCAAACTTTGTGGGCAAAATGTGCACGACGCCAAAACTAATAACTACCTTAAAAGTTGCTGCGGCATCTGCGGCTATGTCAAAATTTGGAAGCTGAATGTAGTCAAAAAACTTCTTCATATGAGGTGATTCCAGAACGTATCTGATATAAAATCAAGATTTACGGCTAAGTCACAGAAGTTGTGCTTGAAAGAAATAACATACCTATGACAATTTACTTTTCATCTATCTACAGTCAAGTTTTTGTATACACAGTATCCTTCTCATTCGGCAATTAAAACAATCCACATTGGAGGTGTAATTATACGGAAGTATCGGAAACAAAAGCATTTATTAATGACTTTCAAAACTAACGTGATTAAAACCTTGACCAAAACGTTTGTATTTCCGTTGGAAAACGACAATCACTTTAAGTTTGAAATCACAGAAAACACAAAAATGAATTTTTTTTTTCTCCTTTTTCCTTACTTTGCAACGATCTGATGTCTAATACACTCCCTTAACATTGCACCATAGTGCAGAGCCATCTCCGGGTTTTCATAGCTGCGAAAAAAACAATAATTAGTCAACAACATACTCTAATCAATTTCAGAAAAAGCAAAATTTCACAACAAGCATCACAATAAGAAACAGAAGAAGTCGTATGCACATAGTAATATGAATGCGACAGTATTCCCGCAAAAAATACATAAAATTAAGCCCATATTTCAAAATTATATTTGATTTCAATCCATTTGGTCAAGCCGGTAAATTAAACAACGAACTATAAGTCAAACATCAAGAAACCAAAATGTTCATCCAACAATTTTATTCTATTTTTTAACAAATAAATGTTCATCCAACATTCTTTTAACAAATAAATGTTCATCCAACGATTAATTACCTAGATACCAAAATATCCATAAGATCCATATTTTTCTCCAAGTAATCAGATGCAATCAACTTGGATTGAACCTGTTGCCTCTGTAAATTTGCAACAACTTGAGTAGCATCTTTCCTAGCCTGCACAACCCCAAAATCACAGATATGATTAAAACAAATGCAAATATCATAACTCATAATCCGTGTTTACAAAATTGATAACTACCTCCAAATTCAATTTTGGAAGACACTGAACAAGAAGTCTCAAAGTGTTTCCGTTAAAGAACTCTTGAGTCAACTGCGAACAAGCTTCAGGAACTGGTTCAGCTTCACTATTTCCATACAGAATCGTTTTCATCTCTCTCAAATTCTTAAACAACTCGATCATCTGTTAACAGCAGAAGCATCAAAGAAAACAAAATCAGAAACATCAACAGTAAAGAAATTGAAATTAAAAAGAGAGATTGAAATTGAACCTTGTCATTATCACGTTTGTTATCAGAAGAATTTTGGAGTAGACGGAGAAGATCTCTAGTATTACGAACAATGTCGGAAGGAGTACGGGGCTTAGGCTTGAAGAGGCTCTTAGATTCAGTCGGAGGTGGTGGTGGTTCAGAATAAATCACCACCTCTGACGAAGAGCCTCTTCGAAGCCCCTTGGGTTTAGAAACGCACACACCTATTTTTACTGATTTTGATGATTCTTCATTTATATGGATTGCGTTGGGATTTTTTATTCCGATCGATCGAGAATGAATCGACTTCTTCTCCTAATTCATTTCTATTGTTCGTGCTCCTTTTTTCAACTATACTGCTGTCTTTTGCTGATACTCCAGAATCATATGATCAAACTAATTTTATTTAATTACTACCCTTTCATTCTTCTTTGCCTTTCCCTTTTTTGTCCTCTACACCTGTCCTTTTTGTTACTACCCTATTCCTCGCCGTTTCTCTAAAATCAAAATATATACAATTAAAGACGAGTTTAAAGTTTAGTTAATGAAAAATGATATTTCAACTATCGTTTTGTTGTGATAACTTTCTCTTTTATATTTTTTACTTTCTTTCTCTATTCTACTACTACAAGTGGTCAATAAAAATTGTTATTCGAATAACATTTCTCTTAATTAGTATACTTATACTCCCCTTCGATCCTTATTATAAAAAATAAAATCAAAAAACATCAAAATCAATGCAATTACTTAATTAATGTAACTTTTTCAATATTTTTACAAATACACACTCATAAAAATTTGTAAAACATTAAATACATTCATTGATATTAAAAAGAGAAGTATTAAATAAGGGGTATAAAAGTCTTTTAACTAATAACTACGTCTTAAAAGTTGCGACATTTTTTTTATAAATAAAACCAAATTTTTAAAAAAAAATTATAATAAAGACCGGAGGGAGTACTCCTTAGAAATAAAATAAAAAACTAATATATTTATATTTTGTCGGTGTACAATTATTTAACAGATACAATAATGTGTTGTCATATCAAATTGTGAATATGAAAATCACGTATTTTCATATTCATTAATTGACGTGTCAATATGTTATTGAATACATACGTAAAATAATTATACACTAATCGAATATATTAATTAAATTCATAAAAAAAAGTCTAAAATAAAATATGATAATCCCTAAAAAAACGATATTATTTTTAAATAACGTTTACTTTTTTTTTTGTTTAGGCAAGGAGAAGCCTTAACGTACCAAACCAAACGGATTCATTAGGTTCAGGGACGAGTACGGGAGTCCAAAGAGGATATTTTCAAATTTTTTATTTTAATATAAAGCTCTGTCTTTTTATTGGACGACTAATTAATTCAATTCTGAAAATTAAATAAAGAAATAAAATAAGTATTTTATCTATCATAACTGTATGACATACAAAAATTAAGTATTTTATCTATTATAAATATGTATGACATACAAAAATATATAAAAGGGATGACAAATTTTTGTGTAACCCGTTCAAAATATAATACTTTATCTAAATATTATATTTATAATTTTATGATTTTTTTTTATCCAGTCAAACAAATGAACTTTTCAATATCTTGTAAAAAAAAAAATGAACTTTTCAATATACGACTATTCTTATATATAAAATTGTTACAAATTTTGGTGTATTTTTTAAACAAAAATTGGGTTAATTTTTTTTTATATATATATATCAGATTTTTCCTTTTAACGCCTCAACACACTTTTGTTGGATTAAAATTGCCCTCATCTTTACCTTCCACAACCCGAAGTCCTTATAAACTTCTCAATATCCCACTTCGAACCCATGATAGCTAATTATCGATTTGATCTTTGCCCCACGGTGGACGCCAATTGTTGTGAATTCGTTTAAAAAATCACACCAATAAAATATTTGATGTGTGGAGCAAATTACTCAAGCAACCAATATCAACGTGGGTGACAATTATAACCACAAGCAAAAAATTAAAACAGCCAGATATGAGAGAAAGGAACACAAGAAAATTTGTTTACCTAGTTCGGTCCAATATTGAAATACTCTGGGGGAGAGAGCAGTTATCCGTTCCACTATAATGATGAGTAACTTTACAAAAGGATTCCAAAGGGTTACACGAATCAATCTTCAAACTTAATTCTTCCCAAAGTCTCGAATCTTTTCTCGTGACCTAGAGATTCAATCCTAATAGTGTTTGTTCAAAGTGAATCGATGGTGATTTAATCTCAACCCTCGTGTTTGTTGCCAAGAAAATTCTCTATAAACCCTAGTTTTGTTGTTGGCTTGTTTTTCTACTGCTTTTTCATCTGATACATGATATGTATTTATAGAAAAATATAACCCTTAAAAATAGGAACAAATATTATGCTTAAAGATACGTTTTTATTGTTCCCTTCAGCGCTCCATTGTGCCATGTTGCGATTCTATCGTGACACGATTTTTCCAGAGACTTGCTCCAGAAATTTCCTTAACAATCGTGGCACGATTTCTTCTGGATCCGGATTTTAAATTATCTGTGACAGATAGGGAAGTAGTAAATTACTATTGATATGTTAAAAAAAAAATCATTTTCCATACTAAAGAAAGATAGTATCGTAGACTGTTTTTGTGATGATTTATGCAGAATATAAAATCACACCTGAGTTTGTGGCATCTAGGGACATTGCCTCCTTGATTAATAGCATTCCATGGTAATGTCCATACCATTTGATCCTTTCTGGCACATGTTGGGATTGGGATATCAGGAAAATACAAGTCTAGTTGATGCTAAGAATGCCGGGGTAGTCCATTTCAATGGCTGGGCAAAACCATGGCTAGAAATAGCTTTTACACAACTAATTAAGGCCATTGTGGACCAAGTATGTTGACTTTTCAGATAATTTCATCGAGAGCTGTCACCTTAGGGCATGATTGAAAAGTTGATGAAAAGGTATTTGTATAGAAGAGAAGACGAAAATGAGTGGATTTTCAAGTGCAAGTTCATCTAAGAAGAAATTGACACAACAATGAAATGGCAAGATGCCCCCTTCTTGTTTTAGATTCTATTATTTTTATTTAGAATTCAGTTGAATTTTTTAATTCCTTTCCCCCCCTCTTCCCTCCGTATTGTAAATATATAAGTATTTGTGGACCATATAGATCCTCTAACTCTGCAAGAATAATTATATGATTTTTTCAAAAAAAAAAAAAAAAACCATTTGTCATGACACCATCTATTGGATATGTTAAAACATCAACATTGTAAGTAAAAAAGTAATGCAGACTCAATTGACTAATGGTAAAACATCCAATCCATGTATTTTATTCAGGTAGCTCATTTCAGATACAAGCAGCATCAGAGAGAGGGTTAATATAGCTTTCATCATCCTTTCAATAAGATACGTACGTACTGCATTATTATACATCTAGCTAATATCTGAATTCGGTTAGTATGTTTACAAATGAAAATATAGCTGGAGCAAGTTTAAAACAAAATCAATGTTCCTTTTTTCCTCCCTTGATTGTTTAAACATTTGTACTGGTAAGAACGCATTCTTCACCATTTTGCAAGCCTAAAACAAGATAACGTTATCGTTTGCCTCACTGGATTATCTCAGAACACAGTAGCGACTCCTGGATAACTAACTAATAAAAGGTACCAATTTGTTGCCATGGGCTTGACCTTGTGCAGCAAATGCAGCAGGGAGTGCAGTGGAGGCAGGCAAGAAACTAGGTTGAGCCTCTGCTCCAACTTCGCATTGCCCATAATCATCATTGTTAGCAGTAGATTTATCTTCACCCCATAATCAGTTCCTTTTACAGAAACGCCGTTGTTAGCAGTAGATTTACCTTCACCCGATGTTGTTGTATGAAACTTATAACCATTTACAAAATAAATAGGCCATGTGTGTGCTGTATTCAACGGCCCCCAAGCAATGTCATGTATAAACTGATTATGAGTGGTATTGATTGGTGGACCTATTAGATGAAAAGTGAAGCTTTGAGTTCACCAATACTCTTAACATTGTCAATAATATAATTGGAATTACAATACACTTACACGATGTTTGAACCAATATGGAAATTCATTTTCAATACACCGGTCAACATCAATATCACTAATGTTTGGCCTAGCTAATCGCAAATTGTCCACGAATAAACTGCAAAATCAGCATACTCGTAAGTTATATTATAACTCAGTTAATAAAATGAAGTTATTAGACTATTTTTGACTTACTCTGGATATGGTTCAACCTCTTCACAGTTTAAAAGTACATGCAAATGGGCTGCATTCTTTTCTTTCTCTCCAATAATTATGCACCAATAAGAGAAGATTTCAGCTGCTTCTCTTTCTCTGCCTTGAGCCTTTGTTTCTCGTTAATATTAATATTTAATTTTCTTGATGGACCATAGATGCTATACTTTTCCACCCTATTTCATTTTGAACAATTGGCATTATTGATTATCAGTGTAAATGGTTAGAATGTAAATGGGGGAAGCTTTTGTACTAAGAAACAAGTTTTGTATTCTAATTTATTAGAATGTAAATGGTATAAACCAATCTCAGTTTACCTAGGTTCAGCAAAATGGCAAACCTTCTGGCCTGGGAGTAGAATAAAATTTAAGGATGGTGTGGCCTAGTTTCCTCGCTAAGATCTTTGTCAAGCACGCTGTCTAGAACAGGAACACTTGTATAGAAAACATTATAAGCAATCAAGATAACAGAATTGTCGAGGCTAGTTCTAGAGACGCCAGAAATAAATGGAAAACTGAAAATATTAATGAATAAAGAAAAGAAAAATAAATGTTTTAAAAGTCGGGCCGGAGATCAAACTGGTGACACATTCGGTTCATGGTTCAATTGGTTTAACAGCAATTGAACTGGATGGCAAATAAATTAGAGACATAAATCTGATAATGAATCATTACATTTGTTAAGTATATCAGTTGATCAACACGAATATCTTTTATTACCAGCAAATTGATGTAGTAAAACACAGAAAATTGTTTTTATTGTATAGGAAATACTAAAGCCACTTAAAAATGTGGTCCCTTGGTTACAAGAAATCTTCACATGGGAAAGACCAATAGTTACTCTAGCTGTATCCCTGATAATCAATCACCTGTATGTGAGTTCTTATTTGCTTACTCTCTAAATTTAATTGTTTACTTTGCTTACACGTATCTATTAAATTGTGTTTCATTATCAATGAGTTAGTTGTGCTAGACATGAAGGTAAATAAAATTAGATAGACAATGCATCAACCAAACAAGGATTGTACACTGTTCATGAGATGATGCAGAGATCAAACATAGCAATGTGAAAGATATGGTCTGTACTTATTTTCAAGTCTGACAAGGTAATTTCTTTTATGATATCGTAGTGAAAATTGAAACACGCTTATATATAAAGATTTCAAAACTATCGTTTTAGGAGAGGATTATGAGCTATGAAAGATGGACACTCTTCGGATTAGGCGTGTTCCGATGTCGGACACCGACACAACACCGACACATATAATTATACTGAATTATGTGATTTTTTCAAATTATTAATAGTGTCGGTGTGTCAAGTGTCTGTGTTGTCTCATATATCTTGTATATGTGCTTCATAGATTATGAGTAAGACGCTATTAAAATTTTCTGAATAACATTATTTAGTGAGATTTACTTCACATAAAAATAGTGTAGTTCAGTTATCAACTTAAGTTGATTTTGTGAGTGAAAGGACCAATGTTTGATTCTCACAAAACACACCTTTGGAAAGTGGTTAGGAATTTTATGTCCGACTAAGGTCTGAAATTGAAGATTAGTTCCATAGCAGACTCAAAACCGTCGAAACATCGGAAACTGCCGAAGTCTTATCAGAGTCAATATCAAATGTACTAATTATTAAAACATATATATATATATAAAAAAAAAAAAAAAAAAAAAACTAAGTGTATGTTAGCATATATATTTTTTTCCTGAGGAAGTTTGTAATAGATAAACAATCATATGATAGCTCAAGATTCACATTCCACTGTAATTATAATTTACAATACATAAAGTTTTATTGATATAAAATAATAAAACATATGATGCTATAAGATCATCATTACAGAATAATAAACATTCAATAATTTTCAAGCATGAACAGGTACAAAGGAAGTGAGATTCCTGAAGTGCAGCCATATCTTCTCCCAAACAACAGCTTCATAATTCTTAGAAACGGAACCGTCGGCGGCGGAAAGGGTGAGACGGTAATTAGTCCCAGCAACCACCTGAGATTCACCCTTAATAACTTTCTCGAACTTCAGCTTCGCTCCACTTCGCCTATCATACTCCGTGACGGCGAAATTGGCGATTTCGGTGACATGAGGATCGTTGATGTCATCGATGGGACTCCATCCACCCGGCGCAAATTGGTTCCTTGCAGCCGCATAGGAGAACAGAACAACGAAGAGAAGAACAAGAAGAGATGGGTTTCTCATATGACTGTTATCTTTTCAAGTTTCGCAAATGCTGCTTGTGTCGGTTGTTCTTGGCCTGCTTATATCTTGATATTCATTGATTGCTTGTACACAAGTTATTTAAAAGATAGTCTAAATTACGCTTTAAGTTATTTAATTAAAATTTTTAGGTCTTTAATACCTTACTGAAAAACTTATGTACAATTCTTTAGGTGTTTTTCGTATGGTTCTTAACTAAAATCACCATGATTTCTTTAAATCCATAATTTTCTCAAAGTTTGTTATATCCAAAAAATTGGTATTTTTAGTTAAGAACCGTACGTAAAGCATCTAAAGAATTGTACCTAAGTTTTGTCCTATCTAAAATCCTCTAAATTGTTATTTTTAAATAATTTAAAAGACCTAATTGGTACGGAAAAAACTTAAAATACAAATTTGTTACAATTAAATAACTTAAAAAGATTTCCCCGTATAATTTAACCTAAAAGATAACATTAACTTGTCATATAATACTAGTTGGGCTTGGCCCATAAACATGATCTCGCATAGCACTCCCCGTTTTAAAATGAGTGTTTTTTTAGCAAAAATAATTTGTTTTAAAATGAATGTCATGTTCATTTTTCAATGTAAACTTTTATAATTATTCCCTCTAATTAATGTTGTGTACATTACTTTCAAAGTCATATATTTTATTTTTATGGGAAACACACCAATAGTTATTAGGGGTAATTTAGTAAAAGGGTTATACCTTTTAACAACTTTTTTGTATTTCTTAATATAAGTGCAGAAACTTTAAACGACACTCGTTTTAAAACGGATGCAGTAGTTGGAAAGCATTTTGAATGAGGATTTTTTTAGAGCCCCTAAATATATTTTTTAGCTCAAAAATGTCCTTTTGTAAGTTTTCTCTCAAATGTGTTAAAATTAGAAGAAAAAGATACATTCAAGAGTTATTTCCTAATTTATTAGGAACTTAGAAGATATCGAAGAAGCCTAAAAATAACGGTCGAATATCACTTACCAATCCGACACACAATGTGAAATTAGGTGGGTTAGACCTCTATGAATTGCATATATGAAGATGAATTTAGTTTGTTTAGTTTTTTTTTTTTGTACAAGTTTTTAAGTGAGAAAATTAATATTGACGGTGTAATCAACTGTGATTAAAAATTGTTTTGGATAGGTCCATTTTGTTTTACATTTTAATAATTTCAAAGTATTGTACCAAAAATAATAATAATAATTTCAAAGTACAAAAAATTAGGATTGAAAATGATATTATTAAAGTGGATTTAAATGGATGACAGCGACCCAGGATTGAACTAAGTTACTATCTGCCATCTAGCCTTGCCACGATTAAGAGGTCAATTGTTTAGGCCCGCTTATATTTATATTTATTTACTTTTAAAAGAAGTACCATGCCCAAATTAATTTACCTCCACTGCAAAAATGGTCCACATTTCAAAAAAAATATTAATAAATTTTGTCAATAAAAATATATAAATAAATAAAATGTTCAAATTAATTTACTTAATTGCCAATGCTTAATGTATATTCTTTTCAACATTTAAAAGATATGCATCGTTGGTTTAAAACAGTTTTACATTAACATCCAATAAATATTTTTACCTCAAAAAAAAAAATCCAATCAAAATTTACTTCTTTACTGGATCACTTCATTTTTATATGGGTACATAGAAACTAGTAGTAAGATGACATGAATTTTTTTTAGAGAAATGATATTTGAACAATCATTTTGTGACAACTTTCTCTCTCATACTCACATCATTTTTCCATTTTCTCTCTCTCTTGTTTTGGTTTTTGTGCCAAAATCTACATTTCTTTGTATATTTTGGTTGTCACATAAGTTGTCTCATAAAATTATTGTTCAAATAACATTCCTCTTTTTTTTTAACAAGACAAAATGAAGTTAAATTAATAAACCAACAAGCTAATTTAAACCAACAAGCATTCTCCTTAACATAAAATGTGCCAAAAAGAAACTTTAAAGTTCAATACAAAATGAAACAAACAAGGTAAAATTAACCAACACTCAAACAATCAAAAGGGAGCTGCCACCAACCATAATAGCCTACTGCTAAGTTAGCAACCTTTGTCTTCGGCCACCAAAGAGAAGTATGCTTAACTTTATCTAGCAGCTGAGATAAGATCAACAGAATCATAAACAAGTTGGTCTTCTTTCTTGAGTGTTGCAGTTTCTTCTTCAACTTCTCATTTTTGTTGATTCCCAGATCTTTCATTACAATATTCAAATTTTTCATAAGCTCTTCACAATTGCAATCACATGAAAACTTATTGACATATGATTGTGATGCTTCAGTTGCTGCTACTGGACGGACATATGGAGGATGTCCTTCAATTTCATCATCTCATATGAACAACTACAACTACTAGCACCCTAAAACAAAATCAAACATATGCATCTTTTAATTACATTAAATTGTGCGAAAATAAACAAAAAACAAAATATTATAACAACAAACTCACCATAAAGGTTGAGCATTTCCAATATCTCCTTTTAGGGTTGTCATGTGAATTGGAGATAAACATCCTCATTATTTTGTTGCAACCACATATAGGCAACTCATTTGATGATGATTGAGAAATGGAATGAGAAGACATTGTTTGAAGGAAGTGGGTTTTTCCTCTTAGGGTGCAATCTATGAGAAGCTGGGCAGAGAAGGTATGAAGAAGAAAGAAAGAAAGAAAGAAAGAAAAGAGAGAGGAAGAAGGTGGAAAGATTGGTTTTTAAATTTCAAAATTTGGTGATTACATTTTTTAATATCATCCCTATGTAAATATTCGTTTTTTGTTTTAGTCCCTCTTATAACACCACTATTCATCTTTAATGCCACATAAGCGTGTTTTGCCATCTCAGCAAGTGACACATATGCCTCAATGCTAACACTGCTTTTTTTTTCTTACGAAATCTGACATTAGGGACCAATTTCAAAAAGTTAACAAGATACAAGGGTTGTTTCGTAACAAAAAAAGGTACAGGGACGAAAACAAAAAATACGCAGACTTACAAAGATCATTTACATATTTAAGCCAAACTTATATAACTAATACATTTTAATATAATTACAACCAAGCACTTCGGTTACATGGATCAAGTTATGTCATAATATTATTTGATCAAGCTATGTCATAACATTATTTTATTTTATAATTATATTTAAATCCAACTCATTAATCTATAAATAATTCATTACAGTTGTTCAAAATCAAAAGTTTTCAAAAATCAATATATTACAAACCGTAAAACATAGAAAGTCACGGTTTATACACAATATCATTCTTCTACCCGAAAAAAGAAACACACAATCACTCTTCCTTCAATAACTGTAGGAAAACATTTTACAATAGAAATTGATAAAATCTCTTCACTTAGCTGACTAAAAAATAAGATAAAAATCAATAAACAAATAGACATATATTTATACCCCCTCCTCCTTTGCCTAGTAATATCTACATATATATTGGGTATCCACATTTTGGTTTTTGAGGTAAGAAGGAAGGCTACCTCAAATTTTCAATCGTAAATGACACCAAAAATTTATAAAGCATCGTGGAAATTAATTGTAGAAGAAATCAATTTGTCAACCAAGGAGAAATTTTGTTTGGCATCCATTGGACACCATTTGTTCCAAAAACAAAAGCGCCTGCAACACCAAAAGTATGACATCAGAATCCTTTTTCAATCAGAGTGATTTTCTCACAGCAAACAAAAGTTAAACAAAAATTTGACTCAAAATCATAGGCATTAGATTCATGGAGTCTCTCATTTATATATTGTTCAATACTCACTTTTTTATATAATTTGGGCACTTCTAACTCACTTGTGAGAGAAAAGACCAATAAAATTAGACACACAATTGCAGGATCCCAAATTCAAATTCAGGTGAAATGTTCGGTTTAACAATATTGATATTTCCAATTGAGTTAGGCCTTACGAACGCCACTTTGTTAAGTTTTTAATAGAGTTAAATGAAAACTAAAAAAAATGTTAACAATGTTGATGTTTTGTAATTTAGAGAACGTACATAGGAACCAAAATATAACGAACGAATTGAAAACTTTAAAATATAAGGGATGTTGAGAATAATTTTGCAAATAATTTACCTAGAGATGGCATAAAAACTGAGAGCACAGCTATCCCAGCAACCTTAAGTGGCAGACCAACTTTGAGCGTATCTTGAATTTCAATATGACCAGTAGCAAAACCAACTACATTTGAAGGAGTTGATGTTGGAAGCAAAAAAGCAAATTCAGATGCGATTGCTCCTGGGATCATAAGAAGAAGAGGATGTACATGCATAGTCCTAGCTATATGATATAGAAGTGGGATAATAAGTGTGGCAGTGGCATCATTAGAAGTGATGAACTCAGTAATAATACTACTTATAAGACTAACTGCAGGAGCAATTGCCAAATATGGGGCATCTTCTAAGAAATCTAGAGCTTTAGAAAGCACATCTGCTAGACCACTAGATTGAACTCCATCAGCTAAAGCAAAACCAGCTCCAAGTAACAAAATGAGGTTCCAAGGTAATTTCTTGCATTCATTCCAATCCATTAGCTTCTCACCCTCTTGTTTTCTGTTTGGTATTATGAACAATAATACAGCCACCATAACCTATATTATGAAAAATGACAAAGTTTAATTCATTGTTCACTATGATCGGAGACAAAATAACTACGAAGCACTAACACATTAACAGACATGACACTAACACGACATTGGTAATAGTTTGTAATATAGATTATGTCTCAACTCTTAAACACTAGCACATATCGAACACCAGACACGACTTCAATCTAAAGACAAAAGAGATATGGAGTACTCACACTGACACTTCCATCACCAACAAGACCGTGGAAAAAAGTTCCCCATCCGGGAATGTCATCTGTGATCCTTCTTGTCATCCATAATATGATCAGCAACTGCATTTTTTACAGTGCTACTTTAATTAATGCGTTGGATACTTTGATGTCAAAATAATTTTCAAGTGTCAGATGATTAAATTAAATATATATAAAAGTTGAATTCATAATTAGAGATGCACACCCCAAAAACAGATAGCACCATTTTCTCTGCGAAAGAAATGGGACCTGCAAAAACCAATTACAGGATTATCAATGTATTCGGGTTTTAAAAAGTTGTAATATTGGTCAAGGATTAATTAAAATATACTATAAATTAGTAACATGTTTTTATTTATTTGACAAATAAATTAGTAACATGATTTTTTGACAAAAAAATTGGTAAGAGGTTGTCCACATGAGTTTGATGAAATATTATATTGCAACAAGAACACAATCAGCAAAAAAATTACGAATTTAATTTTGTCAAAATTGAAGTAGTGAAACACATGTCCAAGATTGTATTCATTGTATTGTAGATGCAGTTAGCAATTTCAATGGGACACAATCCATTTCACACAAGCCCGGTACAATCTCTTTCAGCCATTTCTTTTGTTTCTTTTCTTTATTTGCACAATGAACCAAAGCATAGGGCAGGGATAACAGGCCGGACACTATGCTAAATGAACTTAAGAGTAGATTTTAGAATATTTTTCTAGTATAAGAATTTTTTCCATATATTAGATTTAATGATTTATGTTTTTAGAATGCGAAAGAATTATTAAAATTTAACTATGCTTTAGGAAACTATTTTCAGAAAGACTTAACCATTTACAGGTTGAAACATTTTATATAGACAGTAATGGGTCTATATTTCATTCAAATAGAATATTGATAAAAATATAGTCAATGGGTCTAACTATTTAAGTAAATTATTTCGTTTAATTAATTTAGTTCAATAATTTAAAAAGGAAACAACTAGGGTCTATTGGTTTCGTAGGTCCAAGGTACCATTGGTTGAAAGTGAAACAGATGACACATCCACATTGGAATGGACCAGCTGATATTATCCATGTGCCATGTGGCAATAAATCAATAAGGAAAACACATATGCCTCTATTCATCACAAAGATAACGACACGTAAGGAGAAAGGGAAGAAACCTAGGGTCTAGCTAGTTTGCTAGACTTTTTCTGTGCTCTTTTTACTCACAGTGGATAAAATACTTAGTAAAAATGAAATAGTAAAAAAGCAAAATTGTAAGACTTTGTTATGTACTTCCAGACAAGCTGTACTCATTTGATCATGAAAATTTCTTTAACTTATATAACCACATCTACCATAAAAGTCATATAAAGATAAATAGTGACTAATTTTTTTTATACCTAGCTAAGTGCATGATTATTAATCATAAATAAAAGATAGTAATATAAATTTTTCCATGATGTGAAAAAGAAGGATTAAGAATAAGAATTAACAATAACATACCTAGAGCTTCTAATTCCCTCTTCAAGTGTCCTTTACTCAAATAAGGAGAGAGAGCCCTAGCTGAGCCCTTCCTTAGATAAATCAAGCAGAGGATACACCAAAAGCATATAAGAAAAACTAACGCTACCGGAAAAGCAAAGAAGAACCATGTGTTGAAACTTATTGGTTTTGCACCAGGAACAAGACTCTTCCACATTCCAATCAATATCAAATTTACACCTGTCCCTGTCAAAGTGCTCATTCCTCCAATTGGCACCGCATAAACCACCGTTAGAACCACCGCTCTGCTGAACTTGTTCACCAACTCCGATTGCTCCGTTGGTGGTGGCAGCCGCTGTAACAGCCCTGTGGCCACCGGCATCAACATCACGGCAGCTGCCACGTTGTGCATCCACATACTCACAAAGAATGACGTGGTACATAGACCCAGTAATAATAGCGCTGGATTCAACGGTTCCCCACAAAACACTGATGTCACCTTCAAACATCATATCATTCACAACCAATCATAAACCTCGGTCGGAAATATATATCATTTTCATTTCACAATAATAAAACTAAAATCACTCATTTTTCCCACCTCACCTCACCAAATAAATAAACTCTGTCCTTCTAATCATTCAAAAATATATAATCATGTATATCCATCCAAGATCAATGGATCATATATAATTTTCTTGGCTTAGAACAAAAGATAATACTTAATTAGTCACTGATGTTTCCGACAGACGATCGATAAGTCTAATCACTGTGTTGTTCTTGTATGAAAATGTCAAAGATAATCTAAGGTATTATGTTGCCAGGTATTATTTTGTCAGAGTCGCAAGAAAATGGTGCGAGAGTAGTTTTTAGTCTAAAAAAAGGTAGCATGTCCAAACTTCAATAATTCTTCATATCCAATAATAGAGAGGTTAAAAATGAATGAATACATAGAATACTTGATTAAAAATTTGGAAGACATGAAAATCAAATCCGACCAAACGATTTGATCATATCAATAAATAAAAATTCAATTCGGGAGGACCATCGTGTTGTTCATGTTAATAATAATAATAATAATATTAAAACTTACGGTCAAGGCCAATCTTCTGTGAACGTTGTAGCGTTCAACGGCGAGAGCAAGAATGAAACTTCCCAAAACAAGGGTAATGACATCGTCCATGTAAGAGTGAGCAACGGTATCAGCAGAAGCAATTCCAAAGAGAGGGAATAGAAACAGAGGACACATAGAAGTAACCGGAAGTGGTAAAGCAGAGGTAACCCACCAACTGAAAACCCAAGCAATAACAGCAAGCATGTTACGGCTACTATTGTTGGGAGTATCAAGTTTAACAAAGAGACATATGAAAAGGGACAACAAAGGTCCAAGAAGAACATAGAAATTGTTGAGAGTGAAAAAGGATTTGAGGTTGAAAGGGTTGCTTTGTGTTCTATGGAGTGGTAGAAGTGGGGCCTTCAGGTTGAGGTTGATGTTGGATTCATCGGAAACTGATGTTTCACTGTGTTCTCCTGTCATTTTGGATAGAAAAAAGGAATTGGCTAAGGTATTTTTTGCAGTTGCAGAGAAGAGGAATGATTGCTAAGGTTGAGTGTTGGCCTTTTATTTCTCATTTTTCATGTGCCAGGGTCAGCCAGGGGAAGGAGTGGCCAAATTTGCTTCCCAATTATTTTTATCTTTTCTTGAATTTGAACAAACTAAATCCTTTTTTGACAAGCATTTTTATCATGAATTAAATTTGACCAAAGTAAATCTTTTTAGCAAAGCGACTGAATGTAAATCTTAGGAGCGCTCAAGTCTATGCTAACCACTACTATACGAGAGTCTATGAACATTGGTAAATGAATTCATAAATAAAAAAATTATCTTAAAAATACAAATTATTATTTTTGATTGAGTAATAATTACTCTTTCCGTTTTAAAATTAACGTCGTTTAAGATTTTTACACACAAATTAAAAAATAAAAAAAAGTTATCAAAAGACATAATTATTTTACTAAACTACCCTTAATAACTATTGGTGTGTTTCCCATAAAAGTATAATACTCCGTATAATATTTTAGAAGTAGTGTACACAACATTAATTAGAGGGCATAATTGTAAAAGTTTACATTAAAAAGTGAACATGACATTCATTTTAAAACAAATTTTTTTTGTTTTGTTAAAAAGACACTCATTTTAAAACTAGGGAATACATCACTTTTATATATTTTATATATATTTATTTGTTTTGTTTGTTTAATATGTGCCTCTCGAGCACTTATTAACATTATCCTTTGGAATTGGAGTGCCATGGGGTAGTCATTAATTTCCTTTGTTGGAATTGGAATAAGATTCACTAAATTATAAGTGCCTCAAATAAATTTGCCAACCAAAGAGCACTTGAATAAATGATATGACTCTCTTACTGCTTAATCGGTTGTTTAAATTTGAATTCAGTCCTAAAATTACATGAGCATTAAAACTATTAAGGAAGAGTTTTGCCGCTTAGTGTGATCTTACATGTTGGGTTCAAGCATGAGTAAATAGTTTTATGTCGACTATGAATGGGCAAATCATTGAATAGATAAGAGATATGAATCATATACCTAATATCTTAAGATTTTGGATAGAAATATGGCGTCTCCCTCTCTTGTGGTCCTAGAACACAGTGGTGGCCCTGAGGATGGGAGGGCGGTAACCCAGGGCACCATTTTTTTAGGGGCATCGAAATTATTATTTTTATTTAGTACTATATAGATATATATTTATTTTTAATTCGCCTTGATTAATTATATTGAAAATATATTTTTAGAGAACCTTGATTATAAATGATTTTTTGCAACAAAAAATGGAAGAAGAAAAATAATCCTATAATTAAAAGGGTACAAATTTATTGATTCGCCTAGGACACCAAAAACCTTAGGATCGTCCCTACTGAAACATTAATTTGATGTTGCTACTAATGCTCTCCTCGACTCTCCAACATTATCTGCTTCGAGAGATTAATATTTACAGTTAGGTGTAGATGATATCTAGTGTACACACACATAAATTAACTTTGTAAGATTTTTATAAATGTCACTAGTTTAAAATTTTAAATGTATATTATTAATGTATCTTTTACTTTGAATTGAAGTTTCTAACATAAGATATGGCCGCTCAAAATTTTGTAAACCATTCCAACCCAGACGGCCTGAATGCACATGGGTGGGTTTGAGCGGGTTATTTGGATTGTTAGAGATGGTGCCAACCAAATTTCAAGGAGCTCTGAACATGATGTTTCAAGTTGTTCCCATTATCCAGGTGGGCGGGTAGGTCGAGTTCATCGGAGGCCGGATCCGACCACCATTTTCTTTTGTTTTTTTGGATCCGACCACCGTTATATTATATGTAATAATTATATAATTATTTCTAATATAGTGCAGTCACAGAGTCTAACAATAGATTTGACCTAGTTCAGTGTTTCAGAGCTCACTTGATTTGTGGCATAAATATATCAAAAATGACTCGGAACACATCAAAGAAAAACTAAGCTTAAGGGTTTCTCTCACTCACTGTCACCCTCTCAATCTCAAGTCTCACTCTCGCAAGTCCCCCTTTGTCTCAACAACGGTGATGAAACCCTAAAACTTCTAATTCCCTCCATCTTTGTTGTTATTCTTCCTCAAGTTGAGACCACGACCTCAACCATCGTTTCTCAATCATCTCATCTCAACCTTTAAAACCCCAACACAACACAAATTCATAAACAACCATTTTCTAATCCTGGTTGTTCATTCTTTTTTCTCAACTCTGAACCCCTAATATATCCCCCAATTCCATCGTCATTTTTAGGTATTTGAGTTTACCTGAATGCTTGGTGTTATTTTTTTGTTAGGGTTTTGGTTATGTAATTTAGTAACATTTATTTTTTGTATAGGTATCGATAGACCCATAAATTTCAATTGGGATTGTGTTATTGAAGGCTTTATAATTTAATTCTTAAACTATATAAAAATATGTCACTTTAATTCTCAACATCTTTATAACACAGACTAAATTGATTGATTTTATATAATTGAAGACTATTTTTATATTTTCATAATTTAAAGAATAAATTAAAGAAATTGCGATAAATTAGAGATTAACCGTTTTTTTTACAAAAAATTAAGGTGACAACTTGGGTACTCATCAATAAAAGGTGGGTAACACAACCCATGCTGAGTTGGAACCAATCAAAATTATTTGTTTGTTTTATATTGTTTTTAATGTTATATAAATACATTGTTTTGATTGGACCAACTTAACATGGTAATATTACTCACCTTTTATTGATGGGTAAACAAGAATTTTCCATTAAATTGATGATTTGTTATGTCACTTAGGCCACAAAGCCCACAAAAGTACGGACATGGCACTCTCTTGTCTTGTAATCTACGCCGAGTTACCATTTTTTACTTATTGTACATCAAAATATCTTTTAGCAATCAAACGATTAATAATAATAAGTTTAAAAAACTCAAAATAACCATAGTGAAAATCATAGTTGAAAATTGAGAATGCAAACATAAAAAACTTTCACTACCATTTTTCTTTAAAAAAATGAAGAAGTTTTTCATAAAAAAAAACTTGAAAGATAGTTAAAGCGCGCAATAATAATAAAAGAAGGTCATGTAAACTTATCTCTATAGTATATATTGAGGAACATATATGAGAATTTATGTTTGACATTAACCCTTTGTTCTCAGAAATCAAATTCAGCTTCTCCCGAATGATTTGTCATTGGTAAAGTTCATTAATCACTTGAGCTCAATTGTTTGATTATTTTTATTTATATATATATATATATTGAAAATCTGTATTAAAGAAAATAATTTGTATACTTTAAAAAATTAAAATGCACACCTTTTTTTTCTTTTTTTTTTTGCTAAAAAAATGCACAACTTTTAAAACAATATTTATCATATTAAATTCTTTAACTAATGTTCCTTATTATTTGCCTAAAAGAAAATAGTTTATTTGACTCTAATACGTGGGTCCGATGCCATAATCGACTGGTTCAATGTTCAAATGCTTAATTTTTATTTAATCACGTGTATTTTTTTGCAATCATATTATCACTTTGAAAGTTTAAAGTGTTTCATACATATCAAACATTATTTCATTGAAATGTATATATAACAAAAAAAAAAAACTTTGAGACGTGTCATAACACTAAATGCGTGGAATTTTTTTTTATAAATAAGAAAGGAAAATATTAAAAAGTGTGTCAAAAGAAGTAAGATTTTATTAAAAAAGTGCCCCAAACACTAGTTAAGAAAATAAAAAATAGAAATTTTTACTTGAAATCAACAAACTTTTGACTTTCAAAAAGTTAAACATATTACTTTTCAATACAAAATTTCTATATTAATCTTGTTGGGGGCACTAGTTACCATTTCCTATAAGAAATTGATTTTCTACTGTGTGGGCTTTATCACTTATGTTTGACTCAACCTCTCATTATACCTTAAATTTATACAGTGATCACCGGTGTAAAGAAAAATAAAATTCTAATCATATAAAAGGTTTGAAATTGATTAAGTATTTGAACATTTTATTCATATGAGATGGTATATGCCTCTATTTGAAGATAAGCATAAATGACATGGTATTGTTCTTCTAAAAAATTAGAAACTAATTAATTTTGATCATTCCATCTAAGTACTTGGAGGCATGCAGGTCACTTCGATTTAGGATGCAAATTTGGTCTATTTGATGATAAGCATAAATGACATGGTATTGTTCTCCAGTTTTTTTTTTTTGACCCTGGTATTGTTCTTCTAAAAACTTAGAAACTGATTAATTTTGATTATTTATTCATTATTCCACCTAATTACTTGGAGGCATGCAGCGTCAGTTCGGATAAGAGATGTATATCTGACTACTCAGCAATTTCCTGTATGTGACCGATTCAAATCTAGTACTCAAACATTATGATTATAACAAGTGAACATTTTATATCAAATAAAAACAAATTATCTTTGTTACCCCACAAAACTTAATTGTTTTTTAAGAGGAACCCACAAAACTTCATGTTCGCCACAAAAACAAAATGCTATTTGTATGGTGCTACTTGCAACAATAAAAATAAGGGAGAGATCAAATTGCTACCACGATAGAGAAAAATTGGATTTTCTTCTTTTCCACACACTTGAGGACTTGGGGACCATGAAAATAAATTGAAAATATTTTTGCTAATTGTTGTATACAAAATGGATATTGTATTGTAGGCTGTAGCGTGACGGTTGTGTATGGCGCTTTTGAATTGTGATATGTACTCATCCACCTGGAAATAGAAAGAGAAGGAACGATTATAATATGATGATGGTCATTTTTAATTTAAATGTTGATTATTTTATAACTAATACCAGCCCTCTATAAAATAAGATGGAAAAAATTCAGTCAAATTAGCCACGACATCAACGTATCTTTCATTAATTAGCCTTTCAAAGATAATCAAATGGATTTCAGCGTATAAAAATATGGAGTTCATTGCATGAAAAAATTCAGTCAAATTAACCACGATATACATAACATCAGCGTATCTTTCTTTAATATGCTTTCGTTGTTTATTACTAATCATGTAAAACGTTGGCTACAATACACTTTTGTCCTTAATTTTTTTTTAGTTACTTCAATTTTTTTTAGAGAAACATACTTATGCCATATCGTTAGGGATAACTTGTTCATCCAAGCTAAACCCACAATTCAATGATTTAATCTAACGAAATGGACTACTCTTGTACAAAAACAAAATATCAATGAAGATTTGATCTAACGAAATGGACTACACTCGCACAACATGACGAAACATTATTTAAATTCCTACAAAAAAAGTACTCGTATTTAGTGTTTGAAACGTATATCGAGTACAATTTTCTATTATGAAGAGTAGAAAAAAAAAAAACCAAAACATGTAAACAAAAAAGTAAAGACCAAATAAAAAAGAAATGTTCACATAATTGTAAGTTGCAAGTACATTTGTGAGTGTGTGACAGTAAATAGTGTTGTGCACTTTAGGATTTTTTTTTAAAAAAACTAATTGGGTGAGTATTGAAATGTTTTTTTAAGAAGGCAAATTAGTCTATCAAAATTGACATAGGAAAGAATCGAACATGTTATAGCTCTCTAACAAGCGATGAGGGACTAGGTTGTCCGGGTCAACGGATCGAAGGCAGTATTTAACGTTCCAAGTTAACATCATCAAACCAACTCAAGTGAGTTGTGAGTGTTGAAACGTTGAAATTATTATTGAATTGAAAGAGAAAAAAAGGAGGAATATGCTTTGGTTGTTTATAAGTGATAAATTTTGGCTACAATACAGTTTTGTCTTCAATCTACTATTTGTTTCAAATACTTGACTTTTTTTAAAGAAACAAACTTTTGTTATATCATAAGCGATAATTTGTTCGAAATAATAAAAAAAACTAAATTATACTAGAGATCCTTTAAGTTATTTAATTATAACAAATTAGTCATTGAAGTTTTTTTTGTACCACGTAGACCCTTTAAGTTAATTAATTGTACCAAGTTTGTCCTTTAAGTATTTTTCGTACCACTTAGGTTCTTTAAGTTATTTAATTGTAATTTTTAGGCCCCGAATAACTTATATTTTTAAGAGCTTAAATCTCTCAAATTGTTATGATTAAATAACTTAAAGGACTTAATTGGTGTGGAAAAAACTTAAAGAACCAATTTGTTATAATTAATTAACTTAAAGGACCTAAGTGTTACAAAAAAAAACTTAAATGATTAATTTGTTATAATAACTTAAAGAACATCTAATGTAGTTTAACCTAAAAAAACATGAAAACCATAAGTATCAAGTGTTTATATAGCCGCTTGAGTTAGTTTGGTTTGATTTGATTTTCAATCAAAAAGAACTAATAACAAAAAAAAAATCGAACAAAACTCAAAATGTCAAAAAAAAAAACTAATAATAAAAAACTAATCAAAAGTACTAATAATAGAAAGACTTAATTGAATATTTGATCTCTTAACTTATTTGTTGTTTTTAATTTGGTTTCATAACTCTAAATTTTTTTCGTTTGGTCCCTCAAATATACATCTGTCAGCCAAATTGATCCAGGTCTGTTAAATTTAACTTCAAATGTCTATAGTGGACCAACATTATAGATGGTCCACCATAGACCTTATTAATTTTGTTAATTTCGACCCTTTAATTTTTTTATCATAAAGGAGATCGTTGGATCTTGTAGATATATTATATCTTACGATGTACCGTCAATAACTAATTTTTTTCTCAATTTTTCATCTTCTTCCTCCCTCAAAAACAACAACAAATCTTCATCTTTTTTTCTCTCTAAAAACACATAAATTCATCAACAACAACAAATCCAGAAAATTCAACAACAATCTTCATTTTTTTTTTTCTCTAAAAACACATAAATTCAAATTCTCAAATTCCCAAACAGAGAAATTCAAATTCAAATTCTGGGTTTAGATTTCCCAAACACATAAATTCTCAAATTTCATTCAACCTATGTGTGTTCCTTTTCCTCATATTCGAATTCGAATTTCGAATTTGTGTTGTTGTTGCTGTTTTGAATTTGTGTTGATTGAATATATTTGATATGAATTTTTTCTGGGTTTTTTGTTGCTGGTTTTGGTTTGGAATTGGTTTGATGAAGAAGAAGACGAAGAAGAAGAATGGGTTTGCTGGGAAGAATTTTCTAGGAATTTTTGTTTGCTGGGAATTGGTTTGATGATGAAGAAGAAGAAGAAGAATTGGTTTTTGTTTGCTGGAAATTTTTTCTGGGTTTGCTGGTTTTGGTTTGGATTGGGAAGAGGAAGAGGAAAAATGGAAGTTCAGATTTGGATTGGAAAGAAAAAAGGGATAAATTGGTAATTACACAACTTTTTTGATTTTATGGTTAAAGTTAACCTAAACAAATCAAATTGACTAACGGAGTTATATTTGAGGGACCAAACATAAAAAATTTAAAATTATAAGACCAAAATAAAAACTAACAAAAAAGACGGGGACAAAAGATTCAAATTAAACCTAATAGAAAACTTTTAAAATTTCTATTATTAGATTTCTACTATTAGTTTTCTTCCTTGTCTGTCAAAATAAAAATAAAATGGCATCTCTCGTCTCCTCCACCTTCGTCTCCTTCGTCACCGCCACATTCCAACCCCAAATTGACACTAAAGCTTATCATTGACACAAAAATTGAAAAGTTATTTTTGCTGAATCTTTAAAACCTACGATAGATTTTATTTATAAGAAATCAGTCCCTTCATCTTCAGCCTTGCCTGGTATGGATGTGAAAGGGGGTTTTGGCTACTTTGTCATGGATGATCTGACCGTTGAGCTAATTACTTCCGTGTTTGATAATTTCATAAGGTTCAACATGTATGGTATGACCATTGAAGAGAGGGTGGTCGAACTCGGAATAAGCTCTTAATTTTTTCTTAATATTGTTATTTTAATTGATATTTAATCTATCACATTTACATGATTTTTTTTTTGTTGTAATTTTATATTAGGGATTGAAGATACTCAAGGCCTCTCTTCAATCCAATACCTTTTTAATTTAACTGATGTGTTCCTCAAGACTAAGGTACTGTTTGACCGATTCTTTTTTTTTATTTTTCTACAATTTTAAGGAGGAGAAGGTAGGTCAAACATAATATCGATTAAGTACTTACTTAAAAAAATATTTTTTTATAATGCATAAAATTGAATGGAATGAGCTTTGCTCAAAAGTTGTTTAAAGGAATTTAGAACTATTTAACACGACAAGTTTGAATTCTTCTCCATTCATATACCCTCTTCGAATCACGCTGACATCATTTCTTTTATTTTTTAATATTATATTTCACTTTTTCTTCCATTTAATTTTATTCATGTTGTGCATCTTTACTCGATTTACATCTAATATATATATATATATATATGAGAATATCTGATTATAAGAATGTTATATTGTTGGTGTCATTCAAAAAGATAAGAATTTATATTATATTATATTTGTTACATCGTAGGTATCATTGAAAAAAATATTTATAGATTGTTACAATATGAAAGTGCAAAATATATATATAATATAGATATATTCTTCAGCTCCACAAAAAAATAGTTTAAACATTTTTTCCCTTCAAAAAATATTTTAAACATTTTTTTATTTATTATGTTAATTCATAATAAATTCAAAGTTTTGCACAATATTTTGCCAAACAACTTTTAACTTAAAAATAACTTTAAAACTAAAAAAATAAAGTAACCAGACAACTTTAACTTATTTCTTAAAACCCTTAATTTTAACTTTGTTTTAAAGTAGTTTTTAGACTGTAAAAAAGTCAGGTCAAACGATGTCTAAGTATGAATATTGATGTGTAATCGATAGTTAGGGTTGTTTAGTAAGATCCCTATAGCTTTCGTCTTATAAGTTTATTTTATCAAAAAGACTCGTTTGATAGCGGTCACTTTCTCATGAGCTTATAACTTAATTTTATGAGTTTATAGCTGTTTGTGATAAGCTGATTCAAGTAACTTATGACTTAAAACTTAATGTTGGTCACTTTTCATCTCAATTTTACCCATGGAATCATAATTGAAAAAAATAAATCTTAATTAAATGAACATTTTTTTTATCATTTCATATTAATAAGCTGCTTCAACTGCTAATTTGGTAAAACACTACAAATTTAACCGGCTAACTTATCCGCTATCAGTTATAAGTTAATTTATAAGTCATTCGATATAAGTTCATCCGTTGTAAGCTAGCTTATTACCTATCATTTTTTTTTACGAAATAGAGCCTTAAATAATTTGAACTTGCTTAGCATTTGCAATATCGCGAATTATATGTTCATTGCCTTTTAAGTATGCAGGTTGGAATTATTATTATATTTATAGTTCAAATTTTACTCGAGACAGTTGTAATTTGGTTATTGGTGTCACTCTTATTGATAAAATTTTCCCTTCTCCAATTTAAAACAAAAATAAAAATAATTCATAACGTGCTACATTCTCAAGGGGTCTTGAATTGTCCCTTTAGAAAAAACTAGTAAAAGACCCTTGTTTTCGCACGGGTCACGTAACAATGCGATAATTATATAAAAATAATTAGATTGTTAGTATTGTAGAGTGTTTATAGATATTAAATGAAAATTATGAGTATTAATGAAATGTTTCTATTAAATATTTTTCTCTTATATATACAAAAATTTGTTAAATAGTTGAGTCAGACCAGTTACGGATTTTATTTGCTTATATATGCGAAAACAAATTTTGACGTAGATATATGATAAAAATTGAAAACTCGTGATTATTTTCAAAATCAAAATTAATGTATTGTTTCTATTAAATAAATTTTTATTTTATATACAAAAGACTGTTCAGTGTATGCACCGCACCCATAGATTTTATGTACTTATATCTGCATAAACAAATTTTTATATACATATATGAGAAAGTCGATATGATAAAATTTTGAAAACTCATGACTATTTTCAAAATATCAACATTAATGTAATGTGTTTATTAAATAATTTTTTATTTATATTTAAAACACAGTTAAATATTTAAACCGCACTCGTTGAGGATTTTATATGATTATATATGCAGAAGAAAATTTTTATGTATTGATATGTGATAGTTGATATGATAAAATTTTGTAAACTCATGACTATTTGCAAAATATCAACATTAATACAGTGTTTTTATTGATTAAATTTTTATTATATAGACAAAACATTGTTCAATGTTTGAACCATTTCCGCTGCAGATTTTAAATGTTTAAACATTGTAGTTGATAGTGAGATTTGCTGATTTTAAACATTGTTCAAAAGCAAAATTTAAACAAAATGAGTTTTTTTTTTTAAGAAAAGAGAATCATAAACAAAATGTGTAGTAGAAATAAATATGAAATAGTTTCACCTTCAGAATCTCCTAATAAGGTGCACAACTCCACTTAATGAAAGCTTATTAGCTTTAAGAAGGCTGAAGAAAGTGGCTGATCGTATTTAGTTTGTATAGTAAAATATTGTTGGTTTGTTGTGTGAATAACTTAAGCCAAGGGTGTGGGTATTTATAGTAGAAATGGAAGAGTAAAAAGTTCATCTAATGGTTAAAATTAGTGCAAGGTGTCATTTAATTAAGTGAGCCATGTAGTTACTTAAGATAAAGTCAAATTTACCATTTAATAGGTTCATTGCACATGTGCTTATTTCTTACATTTTTTTATTCTAGTTCTTTGTACCTAGTTACTGTTTTATCAGAACATAAATGTATCTAGTTACCCTTGTTAGTTCATTTGTAAAGAAATTTTTATGCATCTGGTTACTATATCATTAACCCATGCATGCATATAATTACTACTATTGATTCATTTGTAACAGATGCCCAGTTTATTTACTTGCCTTTCCTTATATTATTTCTAAATTAATTAATAAGTTTTAGTTACTAAATGCTCCACATATATATAACTAATGAAACTTCACATTTTGCTAAATAGACTATATGTAACATATTTTCTCAAACTGATACTAATTATTGCTATAATGTATATTTTACTAAAAATATAATATTTAAAAAAATGGGACGTTACACTATCCGTATAAATTGGTTACACTTGTGATGATCGTTATCCGTAATTAATTTTTTAAAAAACAAATAAATTAAATTTTGCAAAATGACCATTATACACATAAAATTAAGGAGATCATGAGTTTTAATAAAGACAATAATAAAATTTTGATGGACTTTAATTTTTATATATTATCGGTAGATATACCAATATGATCAGTTTCTAACGTTATTTAAATAAAAATGATCTAACATGATGATGTGATACAAGTTGTAGATATTTAAAACTCAAACATTTTGTTTGTAGCTCGATCTCTGACAGTCGACGCGTACGAAAAAAAATTTATACCTGTGAAATATTTCTTCACACACTAGAAATTTTCTAACTTCTACAACCTCTGAAAAGTTTGATTTCTTCTCAATTTAGCTACGACGGGCTTTCAGCCGGCCTTTAAAGCCCAATGATAAACCAGACGGGACTTTTATTGTTCTCACCCTTCTCTCTTCTCGCATACCTTCACACATGTCAAATGATTCCAACCACACGTGATTATTCCATTTCATGTGATATCCATTCTTTTTAACGATTTTTTAAAGTTTTATTTGGTCTGACAAGAGTTTCTTAATACTATATATAGATACGAGTAATGGATGATTTAGGTTTAAATTAAAGTCTACATGTCATAAGTGGAATTGGTTTTTAGATTAGTCGGTTTTTGAATATGATACCGAGTTTTAATAAAACAAATAAAATATACACTAATTGACATGTTTAATTAAAATATTTTACATTTCAAAAAATAAGAAAGGTAAAATTTAAATAAAATTACAATAAAAAATTATTATTGACATTAAAAAAATCCTTTATTTATTTGCTCTAATTACATTTTTAGTCCCCTATTTTATTCGGCTCACGAAATTAGTCCCTCCTTTTCAAAATTAAATATTATTGCCCTTCTACTTTGATTTTTTTTTTTGCACTTCTGCCGGTAACTCTACTTTGGTTCCCAAAAATGTTGATGTGTTGTCAAATTAAACATTAGCGTTTTTTCTGTCAAAATTAAGGGAGGGGCAAAAGTGTAAAAAAATCAAAGCTAAGTGGCAAGAATGTTCAATTTTGAAAGGAGGGATTAATTTCGTGAGCTGAATAAAATTGAAGGAGCAAAAGTGTAATTAAACCTGTTTATTTTTTGCTTAGTCTTCAATAACTGTTTGGTCGAACGTGTTTTCCTTATTTGTCAATCATGGGATGCCAATAAAGTTAACATGATGCATGTTACTAACTTGAACAAAGAAGATATGTGTCTGGAAATTTAACCAACATAGTAGTTATAGTGTCAGACCTGCATATCATTTTACTATTGTTATTGAAGAGCTTAACGTCGCTGACAATTGGATTAATATATGGAGGCTGAACACCAGAGACCCCATAAAAGGTTAAACCTTTTCTATGGAGGGTAGCAAGAGGTCGTTTTCCACTTAGAACTGGTTTACATTCACTAGTGGTAACCTATCTGGTCCTCTATCCACATTGCAATTCTAACTATCATAAATATGACGTTAATGAGTCTCATGTTTTTCCTAATTGTGAGAAAGCAAGACATATATAGGATGCTACTAGTTTTCGGAGTACAATCAATCATTGGTGTATCGTGCTGACAGATTTGTTGAGCTTTCATTCCAGGTTCTACAAACGCTTTCTAACTGAATCATGTTCGATTTTGTTATTATATTATAGTGTCAATAGAGGCGACATAATGAGAAATAATAAGAGAAAAAAGAGAACATGCCTTAACTTTTATACGACGAACACATGATATGCTTCATGATTGGTCTTGTATTCAAGGGACAGGAGCCGAAGCTCATCAAAGGAGACATGCTGGCACAATACCGGTAGACAAAGTCATGAAAGAAGAACCAAAAAGAAATATAGATGCAACCCTCTATATGGGTCAAAGGTGCTTTGAAGTAGGTATGTGTGTTGCGCAAAGTTGAAGGGCATTTTATAAAAAATCTTTTGTTCAATGGATCACACCACCAATTGAAGTAGATGTTATCAGCCTCAAAGAAGTTCTAGTATGGCTTGGTGAGATGAGTGTACCAAAAGTGCCTGTTGAACTAAATTGTAAGTCATTGGTTTATGACATCAATGATATGCCATTTTTCCAAATTGAATTAGAAGCTATCTTAGCTGATTGTATATCTTTTCAACAGTTGTTTTTCTTCTTCTAAACTTTAAGATAAATTTTATTCATAGACAAGCAAACTCTATCGATCGTATGCTATCTAGGGCGGCTAGGTTGTATGTTTGTCATCACCTCTTTGATTTAATTCCATCGTATATTTCAACTCTTATTTTGAATACGATACATCAATATTAGGTATGTTTTTCTCTATCTCTCTTACTTTTTTAACAAAGTATGATAAAAACATGATTTTTTTCATGCTTCATTATCCAAGTAAACAAGCAATTGATAAACACATTCACATGAAACAACAATTTTTGTGTTTTTCATCACTTAAAATACATTTATATTTGGAAAATATCATAAAATTGAAGATATCATAAATAATTATAACTTGAAAAAATACTAACAAGTGGTTTAAAGATATTATTTAAGTAATAAATTTTACAAATGAAATTAAAAAGTCATGCAAGTAGAACTTGAAGGTGAGAAAAACACACACATAAGAAGGGGGGGTTGAATTGTGTGAGTCAAAAACTTGGTATCTTTTCTTTTCAAACTTAAGTTAAGTTCAGAAGCTGATATGAATCAGTTCTGAACTGTTTTTCAAAGAGTATTGCAGCGGATATAGAATGAAAAGAGATAGGGAAAGAGAGAGACACACAAGATTTATACTGGTTCCTTCTCAATGTGAGAAGTAGTCCAGTCCCCTTGTTTTCCAACAAGAGAGTTCCACTATAATCTGAAGATTACACTTGCTCAATCACTTAAGAAAGAGACTTCCAATTGCTCAACCACCAAGGAAGAGGCTTCTAGTGCTCAACCACAAAGGAAGAGGCTTCCACTGCTCAATCACTAAGAAAGAGGCTTCCAATGCTCAAGACACTAAGTCAAGAGACTTCTCAATGCTCAAGACAATTAAGTCAAGAGGCTTCTGACTCAGACCACAAAGGAATGAGGTTACAAATGCTCAGTATACAGACTGAGACTTTAAGGACCAAACTGGTTTACAAATGAAATAGTTTGGGATGAACACTTGATCAAATATCAGAGGTGTTCTCTTAATACAACACAGGTTAAGACTCTTAACCTTAAGAAATTCTAAGTTACAGAACTAATGAATTTCTAAGAGTTTTTGAACTTGACAGTTTTACACATAAAACAAAGCACATGTTCAGCAATACGTTTCAAGAGTCTTAGACAAATTTCTTCTTCAAATCTTCTTCCTTTTATAGATGAAAAATAGCTGTTGAAGATTTGCTTGATTTGAGGAAAGAGCCGTTGCAAATTGTACTAGAATAGACTGAAAATGTGTGCTGATCTTTTTGCAAAAACCAGAGCAGCAGCCATTTTTGAAATGGCCTACCTTAAAAGCTGGAGAATGTTTGGGTCAGGGAGACAACTGTTCCATTGAGTTGCTCTGACACATCCAGGCATTAAATGCGCACAGTACTGGTCACTTTCCATGCCACATCAGCTTCAGAAGCTTCTGTGTGAATAGTGCATCAGAAGCTGCCTTGTACGGATCAGAAGCTGGCTTCAGGAGTTGACTCTGCGTTGACTTCTTCAGAAGCACCCAGACTTCAGAAGCTGCCTTCAGACTCAGAAGCTGCACTTCAGGACCACTTCAGAAGCTCTCAGTTCAGTACCACTACTTCAGGAGCACCTCTTCAGGAGCACTTCTTCAGGAGCACTTCTTCAGACCCAGTTTCCTTCTAGCTTTGCAACATTGCTTCTTAGCTTTCCTTCCTTGCTCTAAGCTTGTTCTTCCATAACCATTCTTAATAAATAATCATAAAACACATGGTTCTGAAAACACTTGAACAAAGCATTAGCAAATAACCAATTTTCTCTTTAACACTTTGTTATCATCAAAACCATAAAGAGAGATATGTTTACACATAAATGTTTCAACAATCTTCTCTTAATTCATAAGAGACTTGTTAAACACATTTTGTTCCAACAATCTCCCCCTTTTTGATGATGACAAACATAAGTATTAAATCAGAAAATTGTTGTTAACTTAATTAACAAGTAAACTACAGGGTGTGAGGTTTGTAAGCTCCCCCTGAGTTTGATCCAAGTTAATTAAGTTCAGTTAAAAACACAAATGTGTAAAGTTCAGGATTGTTGTTAAGTTTAATTAACAATCTGACTTCAGGAGAGGTTTGTAGGCTCCCCCTAGATCTGACAGTCCTCAAGGTTAGGTTTGTAAGCTCCCCTTGATTCTTATCCAAGTTAATTAAGCTTAACTTAAAACAATATAGTGAAATTTACACTCAGAATTCAAAATGACTTGTTGACTTCAGGTTCTGAGGTTTGTAAGCTCTCCCCCTAAGTTTGATAATCCACAGGATGAGTTTTGTAAGCTCCCTGAGTCTTATCCAAGTTATTTTAAATTCATTATAACTCACTAAGAGTTGTATATCTCACAGAATGGTATCAGAGCCAGACTTTCAATTCAGAGGCTAAGAGTTAAAATCAGTTCTCATAAGTTAAATTCAGTCAGAATTGTATCAGAGCTTAACTTATGTAGGGAGGGGGTTGAATTGTTCAATAGTTCACACAAGAACCTTAGGCTTTAATACCTTTTACTCCCCCTTTCATAAGTTAATTACTGACAGAATTTTAACTTATATTTGAGCTCAGGTGCTTTAATACTTGTTTTACTTTCTCCCCCTTTTGTCATCAACAAAAAGTTTTACTTACTCCCCCAACACAGAAAATTTCTCCCCCTTTGTCAAAGAGTTAGAAAACATATGTATCAGAGCAGAAAAGAGTTTTTAAAAGAGTTTGAAAACATGTATCAGAGCAGTTCAATCTCCCTCTTTTTTAAGAGTTTGAAAACATTTCAAAAGGATTAGAGCATAGAGGAGGGGGGTTGAACAAAATTTTTTGAGATATTTATGCAATCATATGGATAATCAAGTAGCAAAGATGAACATCAGAGCATATTTGATTTTCAATGAGTATATGACTTGCATTAAAAAAATAGAATGTTGTTCAGAAGCAGAAAAAGTTTAGATCTTCTGATAAGGTCATTCTGTGTTCAGACATGACTTGTTCAGTATAAATGGTTCAGTATCAGAGCAAAACAACCAAAAAGTGTTCAGTATCAGAGCAAAACATACAAGAAGGTATCAGAGCAGATCTGAGCTGGTTTAAAGAAAATAGTTCAGATCAGAGCAGGTCTAACTCATTTTTAAGACAAAATAGTTCAGAGTATAGACCAACCAAAAAAATATATGAGAGCTTGATACCAATTGAGGATTTTATCTCAGAGGTTGATACCAAAATACAGTTTTAATACAGCTGAACTTGTATCAGAACCTGATTTCAAAGTATGAAGGTTTATCTCAGAGTCTGATACCAAATTTCAACATTTCAGTACTGATACCAAGATAAAATAAGTTCTAAAAACTGAACATGTCTGAAATACTTTGAGCATTAAAAAAATGTGTCAGTGCTAAACAGTTTGAAAACAGACTGATACCAATTGAAAATTGTTTGTCAGGCAATTTTAACATTGCATATCAGAGCAGAAAATCACATTTTTAAATTGATGACTTTGGGAGGATTAGGGTATAAACTTTCAAAGCTTTAATCATCATTGCCCATAGTTATACTTATCAGATTCTGACCAGCATTAGATTTTTATCAGATTCAGAAGTCAGAAAATCCTGGTTCTGATCCTTCAGACTCTGAAGTTTTTCAGGCTTAACTTTCTTCAAACTCTCAGAAGGTGAGTGTTTGATAAGTCTTAGCTTATGATAAACTCAGAATCAAGGATTTCATTCAGATTCAAGCACCTTTTCAAGAGATGAAATGCATGTTCAGATTCTTTTTAATAAAATTGAATCTTTCTTCTGTTAGGGGTTTTGTGAATATGTCAGCCCATTGATGATCAGTATCAATGAACTTAATATCTAAAACACCCTTCTGAACATAATCTCTTATAAAATGATGTTTTATTTCTATGTGCTTGGCTCTAGAATGCAGAATTGGATTTTTAGACAGACATATAGCAGCAGTATTATCACAATAAATAGGAATATTGTCTGCATGAATCTGATAATCCTCTAATTGATGTTTCATCCAGAGCAGTTGTGTGCTACAACTTGCAGCTAAGATGTATTCTGCTTCTGCTGTTGACAAAGCAATGGTTGCTTGTCTCTTGCTGGCCCAGGATATCAGATTCTCACCCAGAAACTGACAGTTTCCACTGGTGGATTTTCTTTCAATCCTGTCCCCAACATAGTCAGCATCACAGAATCCAACTAGCTTATAATTTAGAGATTTCTTATACAGAAGTCCCAAATTAGTTGTTCCTTTCAGATACCTGAAGATTCTCTTGACAGCAGTCATATGAGATTCTCTAGGATCTGATTGGAATCTAGCACACAGACATACACTAAATAAAATATCTGGCCTAGAAGCAGTTAAGTATAGGAGAGAACCTATCATACCTCTGTACAGCTTCTGATCTACTTTAGAGCCATTGTCCTCTTTGCTTAAGGTGCAAGTGGGATGCATAGGTGTTGTCATCAGCTTGAAATCATCCAGTTGGAACTTCTTCAGAAGCTCCTTGGTGTATTTTGACTGATGAACATAAACACCATCTTTGCATTGGTTGATTTGAATTCCCAAGAAGAATTTCAGCTCACCCATCATGCTCATTTCAAATTCATCCTGCATTAACTTAGAAAATTCCTTGCAAAGGGAGGCATTAGTAGAACCAAATATGATATCATCCACATATATTTGCACAATTAAGATATCTTTCTTAACAGTTTTCCTGAAAAGTGTATTGTCAACTTGACCTCTTACAAAATTATTTTTAATTAAGAAGTTGCTTAGCTTTTCATACCAAGCTCTGGGAGCTTGTTTCAGACCATACAAAGACTTCTTAAGTTTAAAAACATGATTTGGATATTTAACATCTTCAAAACCAGGAGGTTGTTTTACATACACTTCTTCAGAAATTACACCATTTAAGAAAGCACTCTTAACATCCATTTGATATAAGATGATATCATGATTAACAGCATAAGAAAGAAGTAACCTGATTGCTTCTAGTCTTGCTACTGGAGCAAAAGTTTCAGTGTAGTCTATTCCTTCTTGCTGGCTGTACCCTTGAGCTACTAATCTAGCCTTGTTTCTGATCACTTCTCCTTGTTCATTGAGCTTGTTCCTGAACACCCATTTTGTTCCAATGATGTTTTTCTGGTCAGGTTTTGCAACAAGATCCCATACATCATTTCTTTGAAACTGGTTCAGCTCTTCTTGCATTGCTATAATCCAACCATCACCAGCAAGTGCTTCATCAGCAGTTGTAGGCTCAATCATGGATAGCAAGCCAAGCATAGACTCATTCTGTGTGAATGATGATCTTGTCTTTCTTGGACTATTCTTGTTTCCAATGATCAACTCCTCAGGATGTGAAGACTTATATTTGAATGAGGTTCTGGGAGGATTAGCTTCTGAAGAACCATCAGGGATGTGTTCAGAACCATGCTGGTCTCGATTTGCTTCATGAGTAGTGTCATTGTTGGAGAGTTTCTCAGATTCTTCATTGTTTTCAGCTTCTGAACCTTCATCAGAACCTGAACTGGGTTCAGCTTCTGAAGGCTCTTCTGAGATTCTGATATCTGCAAAACTCTCAACCAGCTCTGGTATTTCACTACCAGGCTTCTTATCATCAAACCTAATATGTATAGCTTCTTCAACAACATGTGTTTCAGAATTATACACTCTGTATGCCTTAGATCTCTCTGAGTATCCTAAAAAGGTACCCTTTTGAGCCTTGGCATCAAATTTCTTCAGGTAGATTTTATTGTTCAGTATGTAACATGTACAACCAAACTGATGAAAATAAGAAATACTTGGTTTTCTTCCTTTAAACAGTTCATATGTTGTTTTATTCAGAATGGGTCTGATATAGATCCTGTTCTGAATATAACATGTTGTGTTTACAGCTTCTGCCCAAAAGTACTTAGCAATTTTGGATTCATGGATCATAGTTCTTGCCATTTCTTGTAAAGACCTGTTCTTTCTCTCTACAACTCCATTTTGTTGTGGAGTTCTAGGAGATGAGAACTCATGGAGAATTTCATGGTCTTCACAAAAGTTTTCAAAAGGTTCATTCTCAAATTCCCCACCATGATCACTTCTGATTTTCAAAATTTTCAAATCAGTTTCAGTTTGTACTTGTTTGCAGAATTTGAAAAACACATCATATGTTTCATTCTTAGTTCTGAGGAATTTAACCCAAGTCCACCTACTGTAATCATCAACAATAACAAGTCAATACTTCTTCCCATTGATTGAAGCTGTTCCAACAGGACCAAACAAATCAATGTGAAGGAGTTCTAGAGGTTTTGAGGTGGAAACAATGTTCTTTGATTTAAAAGAAGTTTTAGAAAATTTTCCAATTTGGCATGCTGAACACAGAGCATTTGAGTGATAATCAATACTGGGTAAGCCTCTGACCAGCTGTAACTTGCTAAGCTTAGAGATGAGTCTCCAGTTAGCATGTCCCAGCCTTTTGTGCCAGACCCATTTCTCATCACTCACAGACAGAAGGCAAACTACCTTTTGCTGAACCAATTCAGAAAAATTAATTTTGTAAACATTGTTTTTCCTGCTGCCTCTGAACACTACAGACTTGTCTTTGTTACTGATTACAGTACATGTGTTCTTATTGAACATGACTTCATAATCACTATCACATAATTGACTTATGCTAAGTAGATTATGTCTAAGTCCATCTACCAGCCAAACATTATCAATGTACAGGGAAGAATTACCTATCTTACCAGTACCAATGATCTTTCCTTTCTGACTTCCTCCAAACCCCACAGTTCCTCCCTCTTTCAAAGTTAGGGTTTGAAACATAGACTTGTCCCCTGTCATATGATGCGAGCATCCACTGTCCAGGTACCAGGACCTTTCATTTTCTTTGGATGTTAAGCATATCTGCAATTGAAATTATCTCAGACTTAGGTACCCAGATTTTCATGGGTCCTTTGGGGTTAGTCCTGAAAGGTTTTGGCTTCTTGTGTCTGAAGTTATGATATTCAGACTTGTTCTGATACTTTGGATATGAATCCTTGTATCTTGAATAAGTCTGAGTTTCAGAACCTGAGTACTTCAGAACCTGAGTTCTCAAAGGTTTGGACTCAGATTTCTTCAGAACCTGAGACTTGAAGGTCTTTGGTTCTGAGTTCTCTAGAGTTTGAACCATTGAGCACTTTGGTTCTGATCTCTTCAGAATTCTAACTTTGTTTACTTCAGGCACAAGGCAAGCTTCAGTTTTGCCTTTCTTAAAACAACCAGAAGCATAAAACTGATTGGTTTGCTTTTGCTTGCTTTTCTTAACATTATGAGATTGAAAATGTTTTGTGTTGACTGGTTTAATAGATTTTGAAGTTTTAATAAACTCAGTCTTTGAAATTTGTGAGTCATTCAGATTCTGAGACTTATTAGTTCCAGGTTCTGAACACTTCAGATTCTGAACAGGTTCAGGTTCAGAGTCTGATTTCCTCTTACTCTTAGGCTTAGGACCTTTTGGCTTAGATTTGGGCAGGGTTTTAACATCTGCTTTCATCTTACCCTTAGGTTCAGAAGCTTCAGAGTCTGAGTTGTTCAGAACTTCAGACTTAGTCTCAGATTCTGATATTTTCAACTTCTCAGAGTTATCAGAAGCAGGCACAAAGCATATACCATTGCCTTTTAAAATATTTTCAGAACATGAAGGTGAGTTTAATTCATTTGAAGGTTTAAATGCATCATAGCCAATGCCTTCACCTTTGTTTCTGATCATATTATACATCATGGAGGCAATTTTAGTTTCTGAGTTCTTCAACTTCTTCATCATATTCAAAAATTTGATTCTGAAGTTTAAGATTTTCCTCAGATAGCAGGTTAGTTTGATTTTTCAAAGATTTAATTTCTTTTAACTTGCTTTTAAGATGACTCATAAGATCATTAACTGTTTCAATCAATTCAGATCTAGAGAGTTCAGAATATACCTCATCTTTTTCATCAGAATCTGAGCATGATTCTGTATCAGAAGATGCGGTTGCCATCAGGGCCAAGTTTGCTTCTTCCTCATCAGATTCTGACTCATTGTCCAGATCATCCCATGTTGCCATGAGACTCTTCTTAAGCTTGTTTCTGAAACTACTGGATTTTGAGCTGGACTTCTTTGCTTTCTCTTTGGACTTTTCCTTCTGAAGATCAGGACAGTCAGCAATGAAGTGCCCAGGCTTCTTGCAGTTGTAGTAGCTTTCCTTCTGGATATCCCTCTTTGAACCAGAACCAAATCCTCTAAAATTACTGCTTCTGTTAGAGAATTTTTTCTTTCTATTCATCAGATACTGAAGCCTTTTAGAAAGCATTGCAAGCTCATCAGCATCTGAATCTTCATCAGAATTTCCCTCAGGAAACTCTTCTTCAGATTCAATAGCTTTCAAAGCTTTAGCAGGTTTTCTTTTAGACTTCAGAGCTAATGTTTTTGGTTCTCTAACAGACTCATCCTCATTGAGTCCCAGTTCATGCACCTTGAGGGAGATTATCAAATCCTCAATACTCAAGGTATTCAGATCCTTAGCTTCCTCAATAGCAGTCACTTTAGGTCTCCATTTGGATGGCAGACTTCTTAAGAGTTTGTTCACATGGTCAGCTGTGGTATAACTCTTCTTCAGAATCTGAAGTCCAGAAACCAGAGTCTGAAATCTTGAGAACATAGTCTCAATATTTTCATCCTCTTTCATTCTGAACAGTTCATATTGCTGAACAAGAATGTTTGCCTTAGCTTCTCTAACTTTCTTATTACCTTCATAGTTAGAGCAGAGGGATGTGAAGATGGCCTTTGCTGTGGATTTGTCACTCAGCTTCTGATACTCAGTGTGAGGTAATGAATCCACAATGATACCTCTGACATGGTGATGCTTCCTATAGATCTTTCTTTCTGCATCACTTAGAGCTCTTCTGTTGACAGCAACACCTTCTTCATCCACTGGAATTGTGATTCCATCTTCTATGATGTCCCATAGTGAATCATCAACCCCAATAATATGACTGTACATTTTACTCTTCCACCAAGAGAATTTTTCTGGGTCACCAGTAAACATAGGGGGTTTATTGTGTGACCTAGACTTCTTTTCTTCAGTACCATAGTCATATTGTACATTTCTTTGATTTCTGGGAGATGGTGGATTTTTGGGAGAGGGTGGAGGTGAACCACTAGTTCAGGTCATGTTTTTCTCAGGATCAAGACTGACACACTGTTAAGTGTTAATATCAGAACCAGAGCTCTGATACCAACTGAAGGTGAGAAAAACACACACACAAGAAGGGGGGGTTGAATTGTGTGAGTCAAAAACTTGGTATCTTTTCTTTTCAAACTTAAGTTAAGTTCAGAAGCTGATATGAATCAGTTCTGAACTGTTTTTCAAAGAGTATTGCAGCGGATATAGAATGAAAAGAGATAGGGAAAGAGAGAGACACACAAGATTTATACTGGTTCCTTCTCAATGTGAGAAGTAGTCCAGTCCCCTTGTTTTCCAACAAGAGAGTTCCACTATAATCTGAAGATTACACTTGCTCAATCACTTAAGAAAGAGACTTCCAATTGCTCAACCACCAAGGAAGAGGCTTCTAGTGCTCAACCACAAAGGAAGAGGCTTCCACTGCTCAATCACTAAGAAAGAGGCTTCCAATGCTCAAGACACTAAGTCAAGAGACTTCTCAATGCTCAAGACAATTAAGTCAAGAGGCTTCTGACTCAGACCACAAAGGAATGAGGTTACAAATGCTCAGTATACAGACTGAGACTTTAAGGACCAAACTGGTTTACAAATGAAATAGTTTGGGATGAACACTTGATCAAATATCAGAGGTGTTCTCTTAATACAACACATGTTAAGACTCTTAACCTTAAGAAATTCTAAGTTACAGAACTAATGAATTTCTAAGAGTTTTTGAACTTGACAGTTTTACACATAAAACAAAGCACATGTTCAGCAATACGTTTCAAGAGTCTTAGACAAATTTCTTCTTCAAATCTTCTTCCTTTTATAGATGAAAAATAGCTGTTGAAGATTTGCTTGATTTGAGGAAAGAGCCGTTGCAAATTGTACTAGAATAGACTGAAAATGTGTGCTGATCTTTTTGCAAAAACCAGAGCAGCAGCCATTTTTGAAATGGCCTACCTTAAAAGCTGGAGAATGTTTGGGTCAGGGAGACAACTGTTCCATTGAGTTGCTCTGACACATCCAGGCATTAAATGCGCACAGTACTGGTTACTTTCCATGCCACATCAGCTTCAGAAGCTTCTGTGTGAATAGTGCATCAGAAGCTGCTGCATCAGAAGCTGCCTTGTACGGATCAGAAGCTGGCTTCAGGAGTTGACTCTGCGTTGACTTCTTCAGAAGCACCCAGACTTCAGAAGCTGCCTTCAGACTCAGAAGCTGCACTTCAGGACCACTTCAGAAGCTCTCAGTTCAGTACCACTACTTCAGGAGCACCTCTTCAGGAGCACTTCTTCAGGAGCACTTCTTCAGACCCAGTTTCCTTCTAGCTTTGCAACATTGCTTCTTAGCTTTCCTTCCTTGCTCTAAGCTTGTTCTTCCATAACCATTCTTAATAAATAATCATAAAACACATGGTTCTGAAAACACTTGAACAAAGCATTAGCAAATAACCAATTTTCTCTTTAACACTTTGTTATCATCAAAACCATAAAGAGAGATATGTTTACACATAAATGTTTCAACAATCTTCTCTTAATTCATAAGAGACTTGTTAAACACATTTTGTTCCAATAGAACTCAGTTTTAACTGAAAGAAAAGAACATTTGATATGTATATGAAGCTAGTTTCACATTAAAGCAGAAGTAAGCTGTCCTTTAGCAAATACCAAACCAAGACACTACTTCTACCAAAAGAAATGCCAACATATAAAAATGAAATGAAACTAAGGGTCCTTTTGGTACGAGAGTTTTGAAGGGGAGGGGAGGAGATATTTTTAATTTGATGTGTTTTGTTCAATTTTAAGAAGGGGAGGGGAGGGAATGAGATCTCTTTAAAATTTTATTACATTGCCAAAATTATCCTTAGATTAATTTAAAATCTCAATATTATCATTGTAACAACTTTTATTATTATTAGGTTATATTATCTTGTAACAACTTTTATTATTAAGTTATATTATCCTTGTAACAACTTTTATTATTATTAGGTTATATTACAGTTGTAACAACTTTTATTTTCATGTTATCTATCACTCTTATTTGTTATATGTAAAAACAAACATCAACGTATATTTAATTAAGTTTAAAAGTAAAAAAGTAAATTAATTTTAAAATCACTCCCCTTCCCATATGAACCAAATACATTTTTAATTAAAATATGTAGCCGTCTCATTTCCTCCCCCTACCCTATGTTGAACCAAAGAAATACCAAAAGAAGCAAGTCTTGTCCATTTGCAAATACCAACACATATCAAATACCAACCATTTTGGTATTTTATAAAAAAAAATAAAAAAATAATCCCCGAAAGATAAAGGATAAGCTACAGTTTTCTCATTGGTACTTTCTAGATTTCCCCGAACTAACAAACCCTAAACCAAAAAAGAAATTAAGACAACTCGTATCTAAATCCAACCACCGCAAAATCCGTAACCACCGATGGCAGATCTCCCGACGGAAGTAACCACTGAAATCCTCTCACGTGTTCCAGCAAAACCACTCCTCCGCCTCCGCAGCACGTGCAAGTGGTGGCGAAACCTCATCGACAGCACCGACTTCATTTTTCTTCATCTAAGCAAATCTAGAGATTCCGTTATCATTCTCCGTCAACACTCTCGTCTCTACGAATTGGATTTGAACTCCATGGACAGAGTTAAAGAACTCGATCATCCTTTGATGTGTTACAGTAACCGCATCAAGGTGTTAGGTTCCTGCAACGGTCTTCTATGCATCTGCAATATCGCTGATGATATTGCTTTCTGGAATCCTACGATCCGTAAACATCGGATTATTCCATCGGAACCGTTAATCCGTAAAGAAACTAATGAAAACAATACTATAACCACGCTTTTAGCTGCTCATGTTTATGGATTCGGTTACGATTCTGCAACGGATGATTATAAATTGGTTAGCATTTCGTATTTTGTTGATCTACATAATCGTAGTTTTGATTCTCATGTTAAGATTTATACTATGAGAACTGATGTTTGGAGAACGCTTCCAAGTATGCCCTATGCTTTGTGTTGTGCTAGAACTATGGGGGTTTTTGTTTCTGGTGCTTTGCATTGGGTTGTGACGCGAGATCTTGAACCGGAATCGCTTGATTTGATAGTTGCGTTTGATTTAAGGTTTGAGGTTTTTAGGGAAGTGGCGCTTCCGGGGACTGTGGATGGGAAATTTGATATGGATGTGGCGTTGTTGCGAGGGATGCTTTGTATGATTGAGAATAGAGGGAGTGATGGTTTTGATGTTTGGGTTATGAGAGAGTATGGATCACATGATTCGTGGTGTAAAATGTTTACGGTGGGGCAACCGCGTAATGTTAAATTGATGAAATCTTTGAAGCCGTTGGGTTATTCGAGAAATGGGGATAAGATTCTGTTTGAACAAGATAGTAAGAAACTATGTTGGTATAACCTTGCTAGTAAAGATGTGAGTTGGGTTAGAATTTCAGGAATGCCTAATTCCATTGAAGGAACTGTTTGTGTTGGAAGCCTGGTCAAACCTAGTTTGATGATGAATCGAAGTGTTCAAAGCAAGAAGCAGAAACTCGTAGAGGAAAAGAATAAGAAGAAAAGGTAATATAAATGTGCTGATTTTGACATTTCTCATTCTCTCTTTTGATTATCTGAAAGAAAGTTGTGTCTGTCTCAACTCTAGACTCATTTTGTTTTGTTTTTATACTTTTTGTGTGACTCTGTCTCTTGTGAGTTGACCTTGACTTGAACATGTGGTTTTAGTTCAAATTGCATTACAATGATTGGGAAAGAAAAGTAGTAGTGTCTGATAGAAGGGTAGGGTCCCATATTTAAATTTTGATGGAAGAGATATTTTAGTTCACATCTCTAAAATTAATTTTTCAATGTTGGATTGTGAAAAATTAAGGTCAGACTTAGTCTTACGAGTCTCAGAACATGCATCTTTTATTATAAAAAGATACTCACATCTACTGAGATCTATGGGTTTTTATTCTAAATTCTCATCTGAATTAGTTGCCTAATTTTTATACTTTTTAAATAAATGGTCCTCATCTTTATGCGATATTTCTTGTTATACATTCTTTTTTTTTTTTTTTAATTTCAGGGATGACTTCTTGTCCAAAGGGTTCAAATTAACGTTGTAAACGAGCACAAGAAGAGAGAACGGTATACAGTTGAAACTGGTGAACCGACAAATTCATGAGTTATACCTGGTTGACGGATATTGAAATTTGCCTTGACTCATGGGGAAGAGTTGGAATGATCATTAACCAAGTCCTTTTTAATTGTTAGTTAATTTTGACTTCTTCCCTCTTCTGTATTGCTATGAATCTGCACCTTTTGTTTTCTCAGGGTTGAACAGGAACAAAGGTACTTGAGTGCGTGCAACACTCCTGACAATGGTGAAAATATACAAAAGGTAAGTCCAGCAGTTGGCCGTAGTAGGACTGCCTAGACACCTCCTTACCTTTCTCTGGTTTCGTTGTAATAAATTGACACACTCCTCATGTCGAAACTTTTGTCTACCTCATGGGATGGTTATGCCCAATATGTATTTGCTGGTTGCTTTGCAGCCACACATGTACATTACATTGTAATATGTAAAAAACTCAAATAGTTTTTGTTCTTCTTCAGCAAGCTCAAATACAGTTTTACTTGAATGGTTTATTTGTAAGAATTTAGAAGCAAGTCACTTCTAATGAAGAGGAAACCCGATTTTTTGTTGGGAAGACTCCGCTGAGAAAATACTTGGCACTCTGTTCTAGTGCTCTTATTAGTTTCAGGAAGAAAACTAGTATAGTTGATTTTGTCTCGATAAAGTGTCATTTTACTAACTGATAGGGAGCAATGGGATGATTTTGGGGATGATATGAGTAATAGAGGATAACATATTAACACGAGTATGTTTGGATTGATGAAATTAGTTTAATGAATAGAATGATGCTCTATTCCATTGTTTGGATTATTTGAAAGAATTATGGAACGAAACCTAGTAGCATATAATCTATCTCATTTTATCACTTTTCCCGTATTTCCTTTCATTTCAATTTGATGATACCGGATTTGGATTCACCTACCTATCAACTTAATTCACCTGCCTTCAAGAGCAAGTTTGCTGTTGGTTTTCCAGGAAGGAGATATCCAATCATGAACTGTGCTATAATGTCATATCCCGGTTGCTGCAACACAGGAAACGCTCATGTT